>JAQFVV010012753.1:0-565674 GCA_028023455.1 Epiperipatus broadwayi | reverse complement strand
TAATTATTGCATGCTAATAATTGTCTCAATGTTCAAAATTTCAGTCTATGATCGCTTGAAATAGTGAGTGTGTGTCAGATTTCATTAACATTATTTTCATAAATAATTTAATTTTCATATAAACCGACATGCATTCAATGCTTCATTTATTGTAATGCAGGGGTCTACAACTTCGCAAATGGCTGGCATATTAGTTGCAATCCTTCCCAGTTTAGATATGTTTTGTATATATTAAATCTTAATGAATAATTCCATCAAATTACATTTCTTTGAGAGTCGCCAACATTCTTTAGTAAATGTTGATAATGTAGGGCCGAGTCAGAAATCTAGTTAAATCTCATCATAATCGTTTGTACAGTATACATGTGTTACGTTTTAGAGATGCAATGACCCATTCTGCTGTGAAATTTCCGGATTCTTCAGGGTTGAAATTAACCCCAGTCGTCCTACACAAGCAGGCATAATGGTGCTCCCGTATGATTTGACAATGTCATGCAGCCAGCCGGAAAACTGCGACACATACTGCTTGTCCCTGGTTATGCATATGTGACACCATACTTCATCGGGCCAAGGCAGAGACCAGCCCGACATTCTTATAAACCCATTCGCGGCATTGCAGTTTCGATATACTGCCACTCCATATCGCCTTTATAAAGCGTACCACGTGTTTTTTTACTTAATTTTATTATTCTATATATCACTCCGCCTCTGCATTATCTTCATAATTCACTCTCAAATAAATGTTTGCTCTTAGACATAAAATAAATATTTTAATTAAATAAATATATGTCCGCCGCTACTCTTAAATCTTACTTTAGACTCTTGCATTGCAAAGGTGTAAATTCCCCAAGGCATGCATTAGAAATACTTACTTGAGAATTTTAGATAGCTAGATTATGCCTTCAAATAAGTGAATTCTTTTTTAAACATTATAGTATCGGAAATACCACTACTGAAGTCCTCAATATAAAATAATGTCTAAATAAATAAATGTATTCTTTAAAATATAATCATGTCGCAAATCCTGCTACTGAAGCTTTAAATCCACAAAATATTATTAGTAAATGTTTGTTTTATTAAAATGTATTAATAAATAATTTTAAACTATATGTCTGCAGTTACGTTTCATTTATTCGATACCCATTCTATATAATATTTCCTTGATTATGTAAATATGAATGTTTAATTAATATTAGTTTGATTATTGGCTAACTCGAGAATAAAATCATGAATCTCTTGCATATCCCTGACCACCGTGCCTAAGAAAATATTTACTAATGTCGCATCAGATGGGTTTTTTTTTTGGATTGTATTGTGGAACCGATAAACTATGTTCGAACTCAGTACAATGGGTGGCTTCGCTACTCGATGGTGCTGCTGTTCTGTATGGTGGTCGAATTCTTCACTATGATTACAAGTCACACGTTTTCTGACTGTTACATAGTTAATTTTTTTTTTTAGCATTTGGCGCTTTTCACCGTGGAGCTTTCGATACAAAAAACCCATATATACCCTGAGCAAAATATAACACATATAAATTTCTTTTAGCGTTCGTTACTTGAGTTAGCTAATTATTCTATATATATACGATTTTGTTTTGATAAAAATAATGAAAAATAAATAAATCGAGTGAAATAATGTGGGTCGAGTGAATGAAAGGACAGCAGGCATAATAACAAATTTAAGGAAAGCAGGGATGTGTGTGTAATTTAAGAAGGAATCAAAATACTCGGATCTAAGGAAATATTTTATATATATATGTCAAAAAAAAAAAGTAATCAGTCGTTAAATGAGAAAGCAGGTAGCATTGAATAATTTATTAAAACACCGTTATATATATAGCATAGACAGCAGAAGCTTGTTATATATGTTAATAGTAAATATTTTGTAAAAGTACAAATATATATATCATAGACAGCAGTAGCTTATTATATGCGTAACCAGTAGTTCGCTATAATATATATGTTAAATATATTAAACGCAGCAATATAGAGATAGGGCAATGTAGAGTAGGTGAGGGCAGTGAAAGAGTGTTATAGGGCCAATATACCGGTGGGGAGTAGTCAAATGCTAGTAGTATAAAATAAATAAATCATATTAAGAAAATGGAATCAGAAAATATTGATATACAGCAAGAAGATTTATCTGAAGCTTTGGAGTCAACACCCGAGAGAAGGGAAGCTCCGCAACAATACAGAGGATCGATGGACTTTAATTTCAAGTTCATTGAGGAAATACTCAGACAGAATATGCAAGAAATGAAGAAAATGTATGATGAGGAAATGAGAAAAAGAAGAGATGAAGAATCAAAACAGAGACAAGAAGAAGAAAAGAGAAGAGTTAGAGAATATCAGGAATTTAAAGACATTATGTGGAGAGAGTTAGAAGCCATAAAGGAACATTTTGAAACATCCCCAGCTAGTAAAAAGGAAGAAGAGATTACAGATATGGAAATGGAAAGAAAGTCAGAGAGATCAGATGAACCGATGATAGTAGAAGGGCAAGCAGGTAGTGTAGTAAATATGAAAAAGTGTGATGAGCAAAGAAACCTCATTCCAGCCAATGAAGGCCCACAAGAACTGGAGAAGGCAGTCAGCATTAAAGAAGAGACGAAGATGAACACTGGACACCAAAGCTATTTAGCAAAGATGATCCACATCAAAATCTTTAGAGGGGAGATAGGAGAAAATCCTCAAGCCCACTTAGAGAGCTTGCAAAAGTTCTTCCAAGTTCATAAGACAGGGCCGGATGAGCAGATAGTGATAGACAGTTACCATTTACAGGGATCTGCCAAGGACTGGTGGAATATGGTGAGACGGAAGCCTAAAACCATAGAAAAATACAAAGATGCATTAATGAAGCATTACTGGAGCAACGAGCATCAAAGCGGTATCTACAATACACTCTGCCAGGAAAAATATGGGACGATACCCCAAGAAATGCACACACAGTTTTTCCTCTGCCAAGCGAACCGGTTTAAATCTCTTACAACGTTCGCCTTTTTGGATTCACACATCATAGGGGCCATCCAGCGTAGTATGCCGCTAACTATCCAACAATTAATGTCAGGTAGTCGGATAAAAGACATCGAAGAAATGATTGAATTTCTCACTACCTTGGATTTGAACCATTGGGCCAAAGAACCACCCAATAAAAGGCAACGATTAGAAAACCCAAGGCCGCAGTCATCGATGACGAGAGATCGGTATTATCCACCTGACCCGGGGTTGTAAAAATATTAGACTATTAGGATGGATTAAACGTATATGAAAATAATAAAATGAACTTGATATAATGAACTTGGTTGAATGGATTGTACTTTAGTCAAATAGGGTTTTAGATAGAAATTTTATTATATATATTATTGTTTTAATTACTATTACTCTTAAAAAAAATTTTTTTATATTATACTAACTAACCTTACTCTAAGAATTTATATATATATATATTCAGTTTAACTAATTATTACTATGATTTTAACCAGACATGGCCAAATTAGGCCATTTTAATTAAACTATAAATTCTAGATCCGGGTATATAAATTGTTCGTTTCTTCATGTAATCTCTGCTTTCTATATTTCAATATCTGTAAAAACAATAATATTTTTTTTCTTTTCGTCTTTCAATTATGTAATGTAAATCTTTTTTTCTCTTTCTTGCCTCCTTTGTTGTTCCTTAATTGTTCATGGGAGTACGGGGAAATGAAACAGTAAGATTCGTAATCGAATCTTAAGTTTCACCTTTTTCTGTCGTCTCTCACTGACCGGTCTATCCCACCCAAATTTAAACTTTTTGGTATCGAATTGTGTGTGTAACAATATTAAAAATGTATAAATATATGTAGAATTCAGCTTAAACATGCACACATTTCGATCTCAAATTAAAGGCAATAAATGGGGATAAAATAATATAATTTAGATTTCTTTTAGTTATATAATTTTGTATAATTTTAATCATTTATTTTGGATTATAAAGTTCATATTTATTGCTTTGTTTAAATTTCGTTTAATAATAATTCTAAAAAAATCTGATGTAATATTTAATTAAAAGTTAAAATAATCTTATGTTCCCTTTTTGTCTTTGAAATTTAAAAGCATCGGTCAGTGATAGATAATAGATTAATTAAAGAAAAATTCCCCAAAATGTAATTAGTAAATGTAAAATGTAAACAATAGAATGGCAGCTTTCTTTAATTAAAAACCAACAAAATGCATTGATTATCCTCAGGGCAGATTAAGTAGAACCTAAAAATATCTTAACAAAAATGTGAGAGATCAAGATAAGAAAAGAGGCCATCTTAGACTTGCTGGAGACATTCACTTAAACTTTAGCTTTGCTCTCGATCACTGAGAGTCTCCAAAAATATAAAAATAATTTGTTCCTGCCAAGGTATGACCGAGTAAAGCACCTAGATTATTCTCCATCGGGAGATGGCCTATCGGATGCCGAACTTTCCATTGCCCGTCATAAATTCACCATGAAGATCTGCTGCCTGAAATAAATGAGAAAGCTGCTGCTGCTGTGAAAGTAAATGAAATATCTAAATACAAGAAAGAAGTGCCAATCGTGAACTTTTTGCTGCTAAACTAATGGAATCAGAAAACTTCTTATAAAACAGGTACCTGTCTGTGTTCAAACTCTAGAGGACTCTAATAACATGCTATAGCTATTCTTCATAATACTTATCTAAATTATAAACTGTAAAAACTATCATTTGTATAACTAAAATTGAATAATTAACCTAATGTGTAAATTTCTCTAATAATCTAGCTTACCTCATTCTATCTTTCTTGGGGATGTATTTCTAAAATCTACATTTTATCTATATTTATTATTTAATTATTGCATGCTAATAATTGTCTCAATGTTCAAAGTTTCAATCTATGATCGCTTGAAATAGTGAGTGCGTGTCAGATTTCATTAACATTACTTTCATAAATAATTTAATTTTCATATAAACCGACACGCATTCAATGCTTCATTTATTGTAATGCAGGGGTCTACAACTTCACAAATGGCTGGCATATTAGTTGCAATCATTCCCAGTTTAGATATGTTTTGTATATATTAAATCTTAATGAATAATTCCATCAAATTACATTTCTTTGAGAGTCGCCAATGTTCTTTAGTAAATGTTGATAATGTAGGGCCGAGTCAGAAATCTAGTTAAATCTCATCATAATCATTTGTACAGTATACATGTGTTATGTTTTAGAGATGTGATGACCCATTCTGCTGTGAAATTTCCGGATTCTTCAGGGTTGAAATTAACCCCGGTCGTCCTACACAAGCGGGCATAATGGGTGCTCCCATAGGATTTGACAATGTCATGCAGCCAGCCGGCAAACTGCGACACATACCGCTTGTCCCTGGTTATGCGTATGTGACACCTTACTTCGTCGGGTCAAGGCAGAGACCAGCCCAACATTCTTATAAACCCATTCATGGAATTGCAGTTTCGATATACTGCCACTCCATATCGCCTTTCTAAAGCGTACCACATGTTCCTTTACTTAATGTTATTATTCTATATATCACTCCGCCTCTGCATTATCTTCACAATTCACTCTCAAATAAATGTTTGCCCTTAGACATAAAATAAATATTTTAATTAAAAAAATATATGTCCGCCGCTACTCTTAAATCTTACTTTAGACTCTTGCATTGCAAAGGTGTAAAGTCCCCAAGGCATGCATTAGAAATACTTACTCGAGAATTTTAGGTAGCTAGATTATGCCTTCAAATAAGTGAATTCCTTTTTAAACATTACAGTATCAGAAATACCGCTACTGAAGCCCTCAATATAAAATAATGTCTAAATAAATAAATGTATTCTTTAAAATATAATCATGTCGCAAATCCCGCTACTGAAGCTTTAAATCCACAAAATATTATTAGTAAATGTTTGTTTTATTAAAATGTATTAATAAATAATTTTAAACTATATGTCTGCAGTTACGTTTCATTTATTCGATACCCATTCTATATAATATTTCCTCGATTATGTAAATATGAATGTTTAATTAATATTAGTTTGATTATTGGCTAACTTGAAAATAAAATCATGAATCTCTTGCATATCCCTGACCACCGTGCCTAAGGAAATATTTACTAATGTCGCATCAGATGCATTGTTTCGTGGATTGTATTGTGGAACCGATAAACTATGTTCGAACTCAGTACCATGGGTGGCTTCGCTACTCGATGGTGCTGCTGTTCTGTATGGTGGTCGAATTCTGCACTCTGTTTCCGAGTCACACGTTTTCTGACTGTTACAACTGCCAGAATAACACTTTTGTTTTATTGATATGATTTTATTTAAGAAATTTCATTTATTATATCATTATGATGGTCATGGAATAACCACAGACTATTTACACAGAATTATATTATTAGTGACTGCCACATATTATCAGATTATAAGATCATAACATATATGTTTATTTAAGATGCCATATGGATAATAGAAGATTACATTATATTATTATTATTTGTTATACATGAGTAATATTACAAGTAGAAAAGATATGAAATTAAATTATAAATTGAAGATTAATATTATTATTTTATTCTTATTGGTATTAGCTAGATGTAGTTAGGAATGATATTAAATCCTTTATCATACTTGATTACAAAAGTTATAATTATTTAGAATTATTTTAAAAGAACCTGAGATAACTTGAGCTAAATCATTTTGACAGAGATATTCAGATTAATTTATTAAAAGTCATTTACTTAATTAATTTTTATTAAAGACATAGGAGGACTACAGATTTATTGTTTTAAAGTAATAAGAGATAGGATAGTATTCTTATGCCATTGAGGTAGTATCCTGTAGGATATTGGCTCAATGTATTCGTCTTGTAACTTGTAAACTCACTTCATAGTCTCATGATTTTTATTAGATATTTATTTATTTAATTCAGAAAACAGAACCATATTATTATGTATTAATTTGAACTAATTAATAACAGATAGTATTAAAAAAATATAGTTATTATTGATTAAATACATTTTAGATTAACAATTATTTATCTGAGCTAGATCAATTTATTGTTATTACATATTTCCTGAAAGTGAGGGTACAATATATATATATATATATATATATATTGTAACCAGACCACCATACAACCCTTTTATTACTTCAGTTGTAACAATTTCCTGATGAGCATGATGCAGGAAGAAACTATTGAAACAGTAAGATTCGTATTCGAATCTTAAGTTTTACCTTTTTCTGTCGTCTCTCACTGACCGGTTTATCCCGCCCAAATTTAAACTTTTTGGTATCGAATTGTGTGTGTAACAATATTAAAAATGTATAAATATATGTGGAATTCAGCATAAACACACACACATTTCGATCTCAAATTAAAGGCAATAAATAGGGATAAAATATGTATAATTTAGATTTCTTTTAGTTATATAATTTTGTATAATTTTAATCATTTATTTTGGATTATAAAGTTTGTATTTATTGCTTTGTTTAAATTTCGTTTAATAATAATTCTAAAAAAAAATCTGATGTAATATTTAATTAAAAGTTAAAATGATCTTATGTTCCCTTTTTGTCTTTGAAATTTAAAAGCATTGGTCAGTGATAGATAATAGATTAATTAAAGAAAAATTCCCCAAAATGTAATTAGTAAATGTAAAATGTAAACAATAGAACGGCAGCTTTCTTTATAATTAAAACCAACAAAATGCATTGATTATCCTCAGGGCAGATTAAATAGAACCTAAAAATACCTTAACAAAAATGTGAAAGATCAAGATAAAAAAAGAGGCCATCTTAGACTTGCTGGAGACATTCACTTAAACTTTAGCTTTGCTCTCGATTACTGAGAGTCTCCAAAATATAAAAATAATTTGTCCCTGCCAAGGTATGACCGAGTAAAAGCACCTAGATTATTCTCCATCGGGAGATGGCCTATCGGATGCTGAACTTTCCATTGCCCGTCATAAATTCACCATGAAGATCTGCTGCCTGAAATAAATGAGAAAGCTGCTGCTGCTGTTAAAGTAAAATGAAACATCTAAATACAAGAAAGAATTGCCACTCATGAACTATTTGCTACTAAACCAATGGACTCGGAAAACTTCTTATAAAACAGGTACCTGTCTGTGTTCAAACTCTAGAGTACTCTAATAACATGCTATAGCTATTCTTCATATTACTTATCTAAATTGTAAAATGTAAAAACTACCATTTGTATAACTAAAATTGAATAATTAACTTAATGTGTAAATTTCTCTAATAATCTAGCTTACCTCATTCTATCTTTCTTGGGTGTGTATTTCTAAAATCTACATTTTATCTATATTTATTATTTAATTATTGCATGCTAATAATTGTCTCAATGTTCAAAGTTTAAATCTATGATCACTTGAAATAGTGAATGCGTGTCAGATTTCATTAACATTACTTTCATAAATAATTTAATTTTCATATAAACCGACACGCATTCAATGCTTCATTTATTGTAATGCAGGGGTCTACAACTTCGCAAATGGCTGGCATATTAGTTGTCATCATTCCCAGTTTAGATATGTTTTGTATGTATTAAATCTTAATGAATAATTCCATCAAATTACATTTCTTTGAGAGTCGCCAATGTTCTTTAGTAAATGTTGATAATGTAGGGCCAAATTAGATATCTATTTAAAATCTCATCATAATCGTTTATACATTATACATATGTTACGTTTTAGAGACGCGATGACCCATTCTGCCATGAAATTTCTGGATTCATCAGGGTTGAAATTAACCCCAGTCATCCTACACAAGTGGACATAGTAAATGGTCATCATGCAGCCAGCTGGCAAACTGTGACATGGACCGCTTGTCCCTGGTTATGCATATGTGACACCTTACTTCATCGGGCCGATGGCAGAGACCAGCCCGACATTCGCATAAACTCAATCACAGCATTGTAGTTTCGATATACTGCCATTCCATATCGCCTTTCTAAAGCGTACCACGTGTTCCTTTACTTAATGTTATTATTCTATATATCACTCCGCCTCTGCATTATCTTCATAATTCACTCTCAAATAAATGTTTGCCCTTAGTCATAAAATAAATATTTTAATTAAATAAATATATGTCTGCCGCTACTCTTAAATCTTACTTTAGACTCTTGCATTGCAAAGGTATAAATTCCCCAAGGCATGCATTAGAAATACTTACTTGAGAATTTTAGGTAGCTAGATTACGCCTTCAAATAAATGAATTCCTTTTGTAAACATTACAGTATCGGAAATACCGTTACTGAGGTCCTCAAGATAAAATAAGGTCAAAACAAATAAATGTATTCTTTAAAATATAATAGTATTGCAAATACCGCTAATGAAGCGTTGAATCCATAAAATATTATTAGTAAATGATTTTCTTATTAAAATGTGTCAATAAATAATCTTAAACTATACGTCTGCAGTTACGTTTCATTTATTCGATACCCATTCTATATAATATTTCCCCGATTATGTAAATATGAATGTTTAATTAATATTAGTTTGATTATTGGCTAACTTGAGAATAAAATCATGAATCTCTTGCATATCCCTGACCACCGTGCCTAAGGAAATATTTACAAATGTTGCATCAGATGCGTTGTTTCATGGATTGTATTGTGGAACCGATAAACTATGTTCGAACTCAGTAACACGGGTGGCTTCGCTACCTCGATGGTGCTGCTGTTCTGTGTGGTGGTCGAATTCTGCACTATGTTTATGAGTCACACATTTTCTGACTGTTACACTATCGATTGGCATTCTTCAATGCAGATGTTAAACCCCCCCCCTACAACAATATTTCCTGCTCATCAGAGGATGTAGCACCATAGAGACTGGAAGCATCTAGACATTTCTATGTTTGGTTTTCCAAACAGCACCACTAGAATTCCATCTCACTACAATCTGACTTACCTGGGTCTAGGTATGCCAGATGTAGCTCAGGAGGCATGAGATTCTCATGAACAAGTGCAATGAATGATGAGTGATGGAATAAAAACAAAATAGAATTGAACAACTTGATAACTAAAATTAATTTTAAGTAACAATAATTTTATTTAATAACAGGTTTAAATAAATGTCCATCAAGCAAAATATTTCATTGACTGTCCCTGTATCTCTTAGGCCTACTTCCAATAACATTTTAGATGGCTTAGAGAATGTAATCTGTTGAGAGTATAATAAAGTTCTTCTTTCAAAAGTTCTTCAACAGGTTACATCTTTAATCGTTTAATTAGTTCACAGAGAGGAGTGTGATATATTAAGACAACAGAGAGAATAATGAAGACAACTAATAGCACTTAATTCAGAGTTCCACTTAATTGAGATTTGTGTTATTTTAGGTAGTAGTCACATGTAATGTGGTTTAATTATTCTTGTATGAAGATATCCTTTACAGATATGATAATGAAGATAACTAATAGCAATGTATTTAATTCAGAGTTCCACTTAAATTTTATTTGTAGTATTTTAGATAGTAGTCACATTTAATGTGGTTTAAATTATTCATGTATGAATATATCCTTTACAGACATAATAATGAAGATAACTAATAGCATTGTATTTAATTCAGAGTTTCATTTAATTGTGATTTGTATTATTTTAGGTAGTAGTCACATGCAATGTGGTTTAATTATTTTTGTATGAAGATATCCTTTACAGATATGATAATGAAGATAACTAACAGCATTGTATTTAATTCAGAGTTGCACTTAAATTTTATTTATAGTATTTTAGATAGTAGTCACATGTAATGTGTTTTAAATTATTCATGTATGAATATATCTTTTACAGACACAATAATGAAGATAACTAATAGCATTGTATTTAATTCAGAGTTTCATTTAATTGTGATTTGTATTATTTTAGGTAGTAGTCACATGTAATATGGTTTAATTATTCTTGTATGAAAATATCGGTGTCGATTTAGTATGCGCTCACGGCCGCCATTTTGAATTACAAGAACCACCCAAACCATGCTGAAACATCCAACCGATAAATGACATCGATCAAAATGGCCATTTTCGTAGAAAAAAAAAACCAAAAATCGGAATTTTCATATAAAAAAAAAAAAACAATCACGTGACCAAAATATTATAACACAAAAATCGCAATTTTCATAAAAAAAAACCAAAATCGGAATTTGTCATAAAAAAAAAAAAAGCCAATCACGTGACTAAAATATTATAACAAAAAATCGCAATTTTCATAAAAAAAAAAAACCAAAAATCGGAATTTTCATATAAAAAAAAAAAAAACAATCACGTGACCAAAATATTATAACACAAAAATCGCAATTTTCATAAAAAAAAACCAAAATCGGAATTTGTCATAAAAAAAAAAAAAGCCAATCACGTGACTAAAATATTATAACAAAAAATCGCAATTTTCATAAAAAAAATCACGTGATTAAAATATTAAAACACAAAAATCGCAATTTTCATAAAATAATCACGTGATTAAAATATTAAAACACAAAATCGTATATGCCAAAAGATTATAACTTATGAAATCTGAATGCTAAAAATGGTAAAAAATAATGATGAAAAGATTTTAAGCAATAATTATGTTTTCATTCACTTACAGAAATGGAATCACGAGACCAAAAAGGCGGTAAAGATCTTGAATACACATTTACTCCTAATCAAAATGATGACTTAAAATTGATAGATTTAAAATACGAATTATACTATATGCTAAAAGATTGTAACTTATAAAATCTGAATGCTAAAAATGGTAAAAAATAATGATGAAAAGATTTTAAGCAATAATTATGTTTTCATTCACTTACAGAAATGGAATCACGAGACCAAAAAGGCGGTAAAGATCTTGAATACACGTTTACTCCTAATCAAAATGATGACTTAAAATTGATAGATTTAAAATACGAATTATACTATATGCTAAAAGATTGTAACTTATAAAATCTGAATGCTAAAAATGGTAAAAAATAATGATGAAAAGATTTTAAGCAATAATTATGTTTTCATTCACTTACAGAAATGGAATCACGAGACCAAAAAGGCGGTAAAGATCTTGAATACACGTTTACTCCTAATCAAAATGATGACTTAAAATTGATAGATTTAAAATACGAATTATACTATATGCTAAAAGATTGTAACTTATAAAATCTGAATGCTAAAAATGGTAAAAAATAATGATGAAAAGATTTTAAGCAATAATTATGTTTTCATTCACTTACAGAAATGGAATCACGAGACCAAAAAGGCGGTAAAGATCTTGAATACACGTTTACTCCTAATCAAAATGATGACTTAAAATTGATAGATTTAAAATACGAATTATACTATATGCTAAAAGATTGTAACTTATAAAATCTGAATGCTAAAAATGGTAAAAAATAATGATGAAAAGATTTTAAGCAATAATTATGTTTTCATTCACTTACAGAAATGGAATCACGAGACCAAAAAGGCGGTAAAGATCTTGAATACATGTTATCTACATCAATCTTTTTAAAAAAATCATTTTAGTTTATTAAACCATTTACTTCTCCTAATCAAAATCTGAATTCTAAAAATGTTAAAAAATAATGATGTAAGAAAGATCAGTGGTTGCTAGTTTCAATTTTAGTTTGCGAGCTTATCAAACATATAACGGTACCCACATAACTTATAAAATCTGAATGCTAAAAAGTAATGATGTAAGAAAGATCGGTGGTTGCTAGTTTGAATTTTAGTTGGCGAGTTTATCAAACATATATGAACTAAAGGATATGAATTTTTAAACAGAAAAAGTGAAGGAAAAATTGATAAAAAATAAAAACCCACATGTTCAATTATAACTTCTACTTACCAGAAATTCTTGCTTTGTCCCACATAGATACTGTTTGAATTTCGTCTCCTAATGTCAAAATGGCGTCTACTCTTGATCGCGTGAGATTCACACAGGCTGAAGAAATCTATAATTTGCATTGATACGTCGAACTCTTGAAATCGAGACAATCCCTATTTATTTACATGCAAGTGATTTTTATCATCAAAAAATGAACACAGAAACATGTTTAAAGAAAATAAATACATTTTATTATTAATTACAATTATTTACTTTAAAATTCTTTAGGTTTTTAAAAATCTTTATTGTTTTGTTTAATTACTTTAAAATATGTAAATTTTATATATTTAAAGAAATAGAAATAAAAACTCAACATTGTTGACATGTGATCATATGACTTGAAAATGTCTATAAAAGACACTTTTGTTTCAAAATCTTTGGTCTTTAGTAACCAAAGTGCATCTCCTAACTAACATGGCTTTGCAAAACTTTTATTACAATATTATCTCTAACGAAAATCAAGCCGTTACGTTTTTGCGGGATAATGATCTTCTCAATGATGAAGAGAGTAAGCAGCCCTGCGCAAAGTGTGGCGATGTCATGGTTGAAAAACGAAGGAAGAATCGGAAGGGTGACTGGGTCCCCACGATGCGGTGCTCCCACTGCCATACTACTAGATCGATTCGTACAGGCAATCCGTTTTTCCACTATGTAGATGCAAGTGGTAGGATTGCAAGCCGATTGACCATACGTGAAATTATGGAGCTTGTTTTTTTTTTCATTCTAGATATGCCAACTAGACTAGCAGCGAAGATGGCCAGCAAATCTATGCCTACAATTGTAGACTGGTTTAACTTTTGCAGGGAAGTGTGTTCCCGAGCAGTTAAGAAGAAAGGACAGTTAGTAGGAACAGAAGAAGAACCAGTTCAGATAGATGAAGCTAGATTTGCTGGCCGAAGAAAATATAATAGGGGAAGACTCCTAAGTGGCGATCATCCATGTACCTCCAAGGATACATCGGTAACCCTAATTAACAAAAAAAACCACGGGGCTCGAATTGATGGACCCTGGGTGTTCGGACTAAAAAAGGGTACCGATTGTCGCTATTTTGTAGTGCCACGTCGTGACAAAGCTACGTTGATTCCCATTATTGAGAGGGAATGCACGGCTGGCTCTGTCATTCATTCAGATGAGTGGCCAGCCTATGCAGACCTGAAAGATAGAGGGTTTCAACATTTCACCGTCAACCACCAACAAAATTATGTCAATCCGGTAACAGGCGCTCATACCCAATCTATTGAGCGATCATGGCTGGAAGCCAAAGTTAAAATATTAAAAAAAATGAGAGGGACGACACCGGATCTTTTACAATCCCATCTAGACTCAATTTGTTGGCGGATGGATAAAAAGCATCTAAATGAGAGCGATACATTTATTAAATTTCTCAAAGATGCTAAAGATTCTTACTGACGGTGAAAAGGTTAGTGTTTATCTTATTTAAAAGTAAATAACTTTTACATTTGAAATAATCAATACATTTTTATTTATTTGTTTTTTTTTTTTTTTTAGTGTATGTATTACGACGTGGCATTTTTTTAACATGAGGAATAAAGATTTTTAAAAATCTAAAGATTTTGAAACAAAAGTGTCTTTTATAGACATTTTCAAGTCGCATATGAGCACATGTCAACAACGCTGAGTTTTTATTTCTATTTCTTTAAATATATAAAATTTACATATTTTAAAGTAATTAAACAAAACAATAAAGATTTTTAAAAACCTAAAGAATTTTAAAGTAAATAATTGTAATTAATAATAAAATGTATTTATTTTCTTTAAACATGTTTCTGTGTTCATTTTTTGATGATAAAAATCACTTGCATGTAAATAAATAGGGATTGTCTCGATTTCAAGAGTTCGACGTATCAATGCAAATTATAGATTTCTTCAGCCTGTGTGAATCTCACGCGATCAAGAGTAGACGCCATTTTGACATTAGGAGACGAAATTCAAACAGTATCTATGTGGGACAAAGCAAGAATTTCTGGTAAGTAGAAGTTATAATTGAACATGTGGGTTTTTATTTTTTATCAATTTTTCCTTCACTTTTTCTGTTTAAAAATTCATATCCTTTAGTTCATATATGTTTGATAAACTCGCCAACTAAAATTCAAACTAGCAACCACCGATCTTTCTTACATCATTACTTTTTAGCATTCAGATTTTATAAGTTATGTGGGTACCATTATATGTTTGATAAGCTCGCAAACTAAAATTGAAACTAGCAACCACTGATCTTTCTTACATCATTATTTTTTAACATTTTTAGAATTCAGATTTTGATTAGGAGAAAGTAAATGGTTTAATAAACTAAAATGATTTTTTTAAAAAGATTGATGTAGATAACATGTATTCAAGATCTTTACCGCCTTTTTGGTCTCGTGATTCCATTTCTATAAGTGAATGAAAACATAATTATTGCTTAAAATCTTTTCATCATTATTTTTTACCATTTTTAGCATTCAGATTTTATAAATTACAATCTTTTAGCATATAGTATAATTCGTATTTTAAATCTATCAATTTTAAGTCATCATATTGATTAGGAGTAAACGTGTATTCAAGATCTTTACCGCCTTTTTGGTCTCGTGATTCCATTTCTGTAAGTGAATGAAAACATAATTATTGCTTAAAATCTTTTCATCATTATTTTTTACCATTTTTAGCATTCAGATTTTATAAGTTACAATCTTTTAGCATATAGTATAATTCGTATTTTAAATCTATCAATTTTAAGTCATCATATTGATTAGGAGTAAACGTGTATTCAAGATCTTTACCGCCTTTTTGGTCTCGTGATTCCATTTCTGTAAGTGAATGAAAACATAATTATTGCTTAAAATCTTTTCATCATTATTTTTTACCATTTTTAGCATTCAGATTTTATAAGTTACAATCTTTTAGCATATAGTATAATTCGTATTTTAAATCTATCAATTTTAAGTCATCATATTGATTAGGAGTAAACGTGTATTCAAGATCTTTACCGCCTTTTTGGTCTCGTGATTCCATTTCTGTAAGTGAATGAAAACATAATTATTGCTTAAAATCTTTTCATCATTATTTTTTACCATTTTTAGCATTCAGATTTTATAAGTTACAATCTTTTAGCATATAGTATAATTCGTATTTTAAATCTATCAATTTTAAGTCATCATATTGATTAGGAGTAAACGTGTATTCAAGATCTTTACCGCCTTTTTGGTCTCATGATTCCATTTCTGTAAATGAATGAAAACATAATTATTGCTTAAAATCTTTTCATCATTATTTTTTACCATTTTTAGCATTCAGATTTTATAAGTTACAATCTTTTAGCATATAGTATAATTCGTATTTTAAATCTATCAATTTTAAGTCATCATATTGATTAGGAGTAAACGTGTATTCAAGATCTTTACCGCCTTTTTGGTCTCGTGATTCCATTTCTGTAAGTGAATGAAAACATAATTATTGCTTAAAATCTTTTCATCATTATTTTTTACCATTTTTAGCATTCAGATTTCATAAGTTATAATCTTTTGGCATATACGATTTTGTGTTTTAATATTTTAATCACGTGATTATTTTATGAAAATTGCGATTTTTGTGTTTTAATATTTTAATCACGTGATTTTTTTTATGAAAATTGCGATTTTTTGTTATAATATTTTAGTCACGTGATTGGCTTTTTTTTTTTTTTATGACAAATTCCGATTTTGGTTTTTTTTTATGAAAATTGCGATTTTTGTGTTATAATATTTTGGTCACGTGATTGTTTTTTTTTTTTTTTTATATGAAAATTCCGATTTTTGGTTTTTTTTTTCTACGAAAATGGCCATTTTGATCGATGTCATTTATCGGTTGGATGTTTCAGCATGGTTTGGGTGGTTCTTGTAATTCAAAATGGCGGCCGTGAGCGCATACTAAATCAGCACCAAAATATCCTTTACAGATATAATAATGAAGATAACTAATAGCATTGTATTTAATTCAGAGTTTCACCTAATTCACAAATAGTTTATTTACAGTCCATTGTGCATCTTGGTATGTATCCAATAATAGGGCAATATGAATTAAAGAATGCAAGTTCTTTAACCATTTACATTTTATGTCTAATTCAAGAGTTCCAGTTAACTTTAAATTAGTTAAAGCATAATACATATATTTTTATTCATGGTTATCCAAATTCAGGTTTGAATTTATGCTATATGCACATCCTAGGTTCATTGGTTTGGTATTCTTATTTCTCAATTTGTATATATAACATGTTTTAATTCTGTGTTTATATTACTTTTTTCAGAGTTTTCAAATAATAGATAAAATCTTTAATAAAAATGATTTTCTTAATCTTCAACTTATTTAAGTATGTGGTTCATTATACGCATATAATCATTAACTTTTATTGATGTACTAATTCATATTTAAATGTTTGAATTTGTTCATAATATAATATAAATTTACTAAATACATTCGTTTTGTATGTATATTTTCATTTTGTAATTTTCTAATTTTATCGATATTATAAATACATTATTATAATTTTATTAATTATAGTTATGCGTGATATTCTTATATAATTAATAGAAAGGTGAGCATTTGTAATTTTATTTGGTTATTCTAATATCTAGCATAAATATTGCTGTTTGGTCTGGCACAGATGTATGTTTCCAGATATAAGTTGATCAGCATTTTCATTTATACTTTATCAATAATAAATAATTTTCATAATTTTAGTTTCATTTATAATTTTCCAGTAACAAACATATTTTCACGCAGCTACATTTATTCATAATTTTAATTTCATTTATAATTTTCCAATAATGAACGTATTTTCAGGCAGCTACATTTATTCATAATTTTTATTTTATTTATAATAAAGATGTTTTGTTTAACTTTTAAAAACACATAATTTTAGCTTAAGAAAGATGTTTTGTCTTGTCTTTTAAAAACACATATAATTTTACCTTAAGAAAGACGTTTGGTCTTTTCTTTTATAAACGCACATAGTATCAAATATTTTTATAAAATCATTACCTTCATTTATCCAGTTTGTTTCTTCATATCCATGATGTGACTGCCTTCAAAAGGGGCATTGTATTTAAGCTGAATGGCATTATCTCCTTTCTATGATGTCTATCCAGGCAAATCTTGGAGGACCATGGCTTAGAATGAAGAGAAAAGCTGTTACCGTTTACCCTTCCATTGTTATGTTTTCCTTAATAATGTTTTCTTTTTCCATCATTAATAGAGGTTCTTTAACTGCTTTTAATATCTTTTTAAAATTGAAATATTTTTTTTAAAAATTCTTCTTTAACAGCTACTTGAAAAATATCTCTTTGAAAAAAAATGACTATTTGATCTCCTAAAAATCTCTTTGAAAAAACTTTTTAAAAATCTGCTCTGAACTTGCAACTTGACTATATATATCTGATTCTTGGATTGATTAAACAGTTCAGCCCATGTATCCTAGTCATCCCACAGCTCTCATTTAAGTCCGATTGCCTTTCTCTTCATAATGATTGGATAATCTACTTTTTTAGCAGGATAGATAAGAAAGCATGAGGATTAAGCCATGTTTTTCAATTTATTAAGACTGTCTTAAGCTGTTATCACACTTTATTCGAAAACATCATTCCAAAAATTAAAAATGTAATTTTTTTAATAAATGCCAGCCCTTATTTACATCGTAATTTGAAACTATAAAATCAATAATGATTTTCTTTTAACTATAAACTTTTTGCTTTATTTCTTTTTTAATTTGATCAAATCATGCTAGTCTTTTTTAAATGAGGGGGGGTGGGAATCTTTTGAATATATATATGTGGAACAGTATATCTGTTTCAATATATATATATATATATTATAATGGAAATGGTTCTTTTGATGGTTTGATTTATGTATTTATACTTTCAATTATATTTTATACTTATTTTTTATACATTTATTTTTCACACTTTGATTCTTCCTTTCATTTATTTATTTTTGTTTTACTATCAGTTTTGCTAACCGAAATATCCCAGCTTAGCCTCCAACTGTAATGGATATTGTTTATTTATTTATTTAATCAATGCCATTACAATGCAAGCAGAGAGCAAATACAGATACAAATTTAACTTCATATCTATACCCTTGACCAAATCCCGAGGCAATACATACATATTATCTTGATGTTATTTTTCCCGGTCAAGAACTTTCAGCTGCTGAACAAAGCAAACTATTTCAAGAAATTTAACGAATGTCCAGCACTTGCTATTTATTTTTTTTATAATTGGGACAATTCTTATGAACAATCAGCACACGAATACCTTTTAAAACAGCATTACCTTTTAATCACTAAATTATAGTTTTCCCTCCTGTCGTAGCTTGGTGATAGGAGAATAAAGCAAGTATACGCAATTTAAGAATAAATATGTTTAATAATACTCACACTTTATATAAAAGAATACATGATAACAATAATAAAAAAACACACACTTATATAAATACATGGCTATAATAAAACATAGAAAAAAAGATCAAATATAAAAGTTATTTTGAAGTCCTATTGGATAGACTTCTAAATTTATCAAAATTTTTTATTGTTTATTTATTTACAAACATTAAAAATTAAAATGCGTGCATGCTTTTTACCTAGGTTTTCATTGTAGTTGTTTCCATGGATATTTTTTTCGAAAGCTCTTTACCATCCAGTGAGAGATCATCCCTTTTTTTGTAGCGATGGTATGTCCTTCACTGTCGGCTGGATTGATTTTCTCTCTCAGTTTGTGGGGTTATTTCTCATTCCAGTTTTTTCCTTCTTGTCAATTCTTTAGGTAGATTTTTGAGTTGTCAGTCACAGAAGCAGCAGTCTCTCTAGCTGGTCAGGCATAGATCTTACATTGTGAGTCAGTGGTGAGATGGATTGAATACGAACCCACATCCCTTTAACGCCACTAGCTGCGCACTTCTTTCATTTTCTTTGATTTGTTGCTTCCTCAAAATCTCTACTAGTAATGGAAAGGTGACGGCCACATAAAGTCATTGTCACACATATATATTTATTAATAAAATTAGATAAATTAGCTACTAGAAAGTAATAAAGGTGAAATGGATTAGCTACTAAATTTTTTAAAAAAAGAAAGAAAAGAAACCGTTATAATTGGGGGCCAGTTCGGGATATTTTCACGTTTACAAGTTCAGCCCATTTGAATTCGAGTATAACAAAATTAATAGTTTATGCAATAATTAATAAACAAATCAAAAAATAGCTTGGTGGTAGACAAAAGCAAGAAATAAAATAAAATAATAGAGGGTAAAAGGAGAGAAAGAGAATGTGATATAATTTGGGAAGTTAGGTTGTAAATTGAAGACAGTTGCGGAGGGGTCCTGAAGGCAGGCATGGGTGAGTAATGATTAGTGAGTGGGACGGGGAGAGTCGAACAAACATACCTAGTGTCAGTGAAATATAAAGTCAGTAAAGTAAGATAATCCTATAAGGAGAGAGTTAGAATAATAAAGCCGTAGAATAAAATATAAGTCATTAGTTAGTGTGCGTGTTAGATAGATTTCATGCACATGAGATCAAAACAAAAATGGACACTCTAGTAGGCAAAATAGAAAAAACCTCTGAAAAACAAATGGAACCATCTGGAGAAATAGCTAGTGAAGGGGGGGTAAAAATTAGCAAGGGAATGGAGATAAAGATTGATAATAAAGATAAAACAAAAAGCTGTATTATAATGGATATGCTTACAAAAATAATGGAAGGCCAGCAACAGTTGATTATGGAAATGAGGGAAAGAGATGAAAGAAATAGTAGAAAGATAGAAGAGTTGGATGAATGACTAAGTAAGAATTTTAGCCAAAAGGTTGAACAAGTAAAAAAAAAATGTGAACAAAACTCATATCAAGTGAAGGTCGTGAATGAAAGGTTGGATCACCAGGAGGAATTAATGGAGAAAATAGAGCAGCGCCTTCTGGTAGAGTGGGTTAAAGTAAAACATGGCATTGAATTCAAAGTAAATGATGAGATGGAGTATGTGAAAAATAAGCTGGAAACATTAGGTCAAGAAGTAGAAAATTTAAAAATGGAACAAGATGAGAAGTTAGAGACTATAGCTGATGAAAATAAGAAAATCATCAGAATAACAAGGCACAATTTTCCCCATAATGTAGAGCAAATGCTTATAGGGCCAGAAGGAAAGACTGTCGGACAGGTTACTGAGTCGCTGAATGCGTTTGACAGCTCTAGGCCTAATTACAAGGTGGAGGATCGGGGATATAAACCCCAGCCCAATGATCCACAAATAGGGAGAATGCAATACAATCCTCATCACGATTATTGGGAAGGAAACCAGGCATTTCTTGATAGATCAGAAAGCACCAAAATGTCCGAACAGACTGGAAGAGGTTCAAATATAAATTACCCAGATGAGCAAGCCGACTCTAGAGGACATCGGAACATTGCTCCAGTTCCAAGCAAAAGTGGATATATGTATGGTAAATGGAATGATAAGAAGCCTCCAGACAAAAACTAAACCTAAAGAAAATAAACGGATGGAAATGTTGGTTCGATCAAACAATAACGTCATGGGATCACGAGAAATAAAGTTAATTTTTTTTAAAAAACATATGACAGGTGAGGCAAATCATCTCATGACAAATAATTAAAGTTACTATAATAAACAAAAAAAGTAATGTTCACAGAATGAAATCAATGATAAACTTAATGCGTGTTTATGTGCAGTCAAGCACAGCAAGACAAATGTAAATAAAAGTAATAACAAAAAAAAGGAAAAGAAATCTATAAATAAGTTATTTGTATAACAATCTGTCACTTATAAATGCAGATATAATTAACAAATAAATAAAAGTAAAATTAGAAATAAGAATCATTTTTGAAGAGCCAGTTAATAATTAATAAAAATAAAATAAGTGAACAATAGTGATAATACGTAAATGGCAGATATCACTAGTAGGTGTATGAGGGTGCAGATTGAGGCATATGTGTGTGTGTATGCATTATGTTTCGGTCGTATTTTGAGCTTGAATCAGCCGTCTCTTCGCTAACTGTAGATTCACATAGCTCTCGGTGGTAAAACCCATTATATGAAGCACCAGTAAGAATCCTGAACTCATTATATAATAAGAATTAGTGTCTTGAAATAAATAAAATAAATAAATAAGAATTTGTTGTTTGCGCAAGATGAACAGGCAGTAGAAATATCCTGCTGTTCACACGCTTTAAACTCTTTTATGTTTTTGATAGAGTTAAGTCGTGCCATGGTCTCTTATGCGTAGAGATTAAATTGGTTGATCAGCCAAAATCGATCAGAAAGAATTGAGTAGTTTTATCTTGCTGTCTCTCTGCAGTAATCCTCATCATCATCATCACTCATCATGATAGAGTGGAAAATTATGTAATAAAAGCAGACATAAGGGTTGAAAGCAAAGAATTAAAATAAGCTCTCATCTCAGACTAAGATTCAACGAGATTTTAATTCCCAAAAACGGGCGGAGTGTAATGTGACGGCCACGTAAAGTCGTCATCACACATATATATTTATTAATAAAATTAGATAAATTAGCTACTAGAAAGTAATAAAGGTGAAATGGATTAGTAATTTTTAAAAAAAAGAAGGAAAAGAAAAAAGTTGAAATTCAAATGTCAAAATTACTTTTGATTTTTGTAATAGTAAGAGAAAGGGAGGGGGATGCATAAAGAAATACGTCTCTTTCTCTCTTTTAAAAAAAAAATGAGTAAGTCAAATGCTTGAAAGTTATTTCTATTTATTGTGGGAGAGGGGAGGGGGATGCATAAAGAAATGCATCTTTTCTCTCTTTTAAAAACCATTGTGATAAATTAAAATAAAATGTAAAACATAAATGTGAAAAAATGAATTGTAAACTTTAAATAAAAATTAAATGTAATATGTAATATAAAAACAATATGGCCGTACGTGTTAAAGTCTGTTGGACTAATTAAATTCCTTGGACAAAGAAAATGTATAACAAGGAAAAGCTTATAATTACAGCTAAATTAATTAAAACCTACATTCCAGCCACTAATTAAATAAAGAAACATGATGATAAGAATTGGTTGGAAATCTAAATCTTAATTAAAAATTTACAAAAACAATGTACAAAAGAAAGACAGTAAGAGATTTACAATTATTATCTTTTGATTACTAGTAGGGATTTTGAGGAAGCAACAGCTCAAAGAAAATGAAATAAGTGCATGGCTAGTGGCGTTAAAGGGATGTGGGTTCATATTCAATCTGTCTCACCACTGACTCACAATGTAAGATCTATGTCAGACCTGCTACAGAGACTGCTGCTTCTGTGACTGACAACTTAAAAATTTACCTAAAGAATCAACAAGAAGGAAAAAACTGGAATGAGAAATAACCCCACAAACTGAGAGAAAAAAACAATCCAGCTGACAGTGAAGGACATACCGTCTCTACAAAAAAAGGGATGATCTCCCACTGGACGGTAAAGAGCTCTCGAAAGAAATATCCATGGAAACAACTACAATGAAAACCTAGATAAAAAGCATGCATGCATTTTAATTTCTAATGTTTGTAAATAAATAAACAAGGAATAATTTTGATAAATTTAGAACTCTATCCAATAGGACTTCAAAATAACTTTTATATTTGATCTTATTTTCTATGTTTTATTATAGCCATGTATTTATATAAGTGTGTGTTTTTTTATTATTGTTATCATGTATTCTTTTATATAAAGTGTGAGTATTATTAAACATATTTATTCTTAAATTGCGTATACTTGCTTTATTCTCCTATCACCAAGCTACGACAGGAGGGAAAACTATACTTTAGTGATTAAAAGTTAATGCCATTTTAAAAGGTATTCGTGTGCTGATTGTTCGTGAGAATTGTCCCAATTATAAAAAAAATAAATAGCAAGCGCTGGACATTCGTTAAATTTCTTGAAATAGTTTGCTTTGTTCAGCAGCTGAAAGTTCTTGACCGGGAAAAATAATGCCAAGATAATATGTACGTATTGCCTCGGAGTTCAGTCAAGGGTATAGATATGAAGTTAAATTTGTATCTGTATTAGCTCTGTGCTTGCATTGTAACGGCCTTGGTTAAATAAATAAACAATATCCATTACAGTTGGAGGCTAAGCCGGGATATTTCAGTTAGCAAAACTGATAGTAAAACAAAAATAAATAAATGAAAGGAAGAATCAAAGTGTGAAAAAATAAATGTATAAAAAAATAAGTATAAAATATAAATGAAAGTATAAATATATAAATCAAACCATCCAAATAACCGTTTCCGTTATAATAATTGGGGGCCAGTCCGGGATATTTCGGTTAGCAAAATTGATAAGAATAAATAAATGAAAGGAAGAATCAAATTGTAAAAGACATAAAGTATATTAAATAAGTATAAAATATAATTGAAAGTATAAATATATAAATCAAACCATCCAACTAACCATTCCTGTTACAATTGGGGGCCAGTCCGGGATATTTTTACATTTACAAGTTCAGACCATTTGAATATAACAAAATTAATAGTTTATGCAATAATTAATAAACAAATCAAAAATAGCTTGGTGGTAGACAAAAGCAAGAAATAAAATAAAATAATAGAGGGTAAAAGGAGAGAAAGAGAACTTGATATAATTTGGGAAGTTAGGTTGTAAATTGGTGACAGTTGTGGAGGGGTCTTGAAGGCAGGCATGGGTGAGTGATGATTAGTGAGTGGGACGGGGAGAGTCGAACAAACATACCTAGCGTCAGTGAAATATAAAGTCAGTAAAGTAAGATAAACTTATAAGGAGAGAGTTAGAATAATAAAGCCATAGAATAAAAGATAAGTGATTAGTTAGTGTGTGTGTTAGACAGACTAAATGCACACGAGATCAAAAACAAAAATGGACGCTCTAGTGGGTGAAATAGAAAAAACCTCTGAAGAACAAATGGAACTGTCCACAGAAATAGCTAGTGAAGGAGATATAGAAATTAGAAAGGGAATGGAGACAATGGTTGATGATAAAAATAAAATAGAAAGCTATAATATAATGGATATGCTCACGAAAATAATGGAAAGCCAGAAAAGGTTGGTTATGGAAATGAGGGAAAGGGATGAGAAAAATAGTAGGAGGATAGAAGAGTTGGACAAATGACTAAGTAAGAATTTTAGCCAAAAAGTTGAAGAAGTAAATGAAAAATGTGAACAGACCTCATACCAGGTGAAGGTTGCGAATGAAAGGTTGAATCACCAGGAGGAACTACTGGGGAAAATAGAGCAGCACCTTATGGGAGAGTGGGTTAAAGTAAAACACGGCATTATGTTGAAAGTAAATGGTGAGATGGAGTATGTGAAGGATAAGCTGAAAATGTTAGGTCAAGAAGTAGAAAATTTGAAAATGGAACAAGATGAGAAATTAGAGACTATAGCAGATGAAAATGAGAAAATCATAGAGAATATGAGGATAGGCATCAATCAGTTAGCAGGAACAGTTGAGAAGATAGAAGTAAAGGTAGGGGAAAGGGAGAATAAAACAAAAGTAGCCAAGACTAATAATAAAGAACAGAGAGGTGTGAGTGAATGCATGTACGCAGGCAGTGGAAGTAACCCTATGAATCCTGCTACAGTGAACCAGTTTTTAAAAATTTTGGGTCTTCTCTGGTTACGTTGGGAAAAGCCCAATAGAGCATCTTGGCAGCCTAGAGGTATTTCATGGTAAACCAGCTGAGTAATGAGCCCATGATCACCATTGCATGTAGTCATATACAAGGTGCCGCACAATCTTGGTTAGATTCATTATTTAACAAACCAAATACATTTATGGAGTACAAGGAGGCCTTGCTCGCCAGCTACTGGAGTGAAGATCATCAGGAAAATATTTTACATCGGACAACACAAGACAAATGGAGGCCTGGGGAGCCATTCACCCCATTTTTCCATCGCAAAGTGGCGAAGTTACGGGTGCTACAGCCCATCCTTTGTCGGAGCAACAAATCATTCAAATAACAAGGCACAATTTTCCTCATAATGTAGAACAGATGCTCATAGGCACTGAAAGGAAGACTGTCGAGCAGGTTGCCGAGTTGCTGAATGTGTTTGACAGTACTAGGCCTAATTTCAAGGTGGAGAATGGGGGATTTAAACCCCAGCCCAACACTCCGCACATAGGAAAAATGCAATACAATCCTCATCATGATTATTGGGAAGGAAACCAGGTGTTTCCAGATAGATCAGAAAGTGCCAAAATGTCCGAACAGATCGGAAGAGGTTCAAATATAAATGCATTGTAACGGCGTTGGTTAAATAAATAAATAAACAATATCCATTACAGTTGGAGGCTAAGCCGGGATATTTCGGTTAGCAAAACTGATAGTAAAACAAAAATAAATAAATGAAAGGAAGAATCAAAGTGTGAAAAATAAATGTATAAAAAATAAGTATAAAATATAATTGAAAGTATAAATATATAAATCAAACCATCTAAATAACCATTTCCATTATAATTAAGGGCCAGTCCGGGATATTTTCACGTTTACAAGTTCAGCCCATTTGAATTTGAATATAACAAAATTTTTAGTTTATGCAATAATTAATAAACAAATCAAAAATAACTTGGTGGTAGACAAAAGCAAGAAATAAAATAATATAATAGAGGGTAAAAGGAGAGAAAGAGAATGTGATATAATTTGGGAAGTTAGTTTGTAAATTCAAGACAGTTGCGGAGGGGTCTTGAAGGCAGGCATGGGTGAGTGATGTTTAGTGAGTGGATTGGGGAGAGTCAAACAAACGTACCTAGTGTCAGTAAAATATAAAGTCAGTAAAGTAAGATAATCCTATAAGGATAGAGTTAGAATAGTAAAGCCTTAGAATAAAATATAAGTGATTAGTTAGTGTGTGTGTTAGATAGATGCACACGAGATCAAAAACAAAAATGGATGCTTTAGTGGGCGAAGTAGAAATTGGCAAGGGAATGGAGACAAAGGTTGATAGTCAAAATGAAATAGAAAGCTGCATTATAATGGATATGCTTGCGAAAATAATGGAAGGCCAGCAACGGTTGGTTATGGAAATGAGGGAAAGAGATGAAAGAAATAATAGGAGGATAGAAGAGTTGGGTGAATGACTAAGTGAGAATTTTAGCCAAAGGATTGAAGAAGTGAATGAAAAATGTGCACAAACCTCATACCAAATGAAGGTTGCAAATAAAAGGTTGAATCACCAGGAAAAACTACTGGAGAAAATAGAGCAAGTTAAATTAGAGCAAGGGGAGAAAATTGAAGTAATAAAAAATGAAAACAGAAAGGCTATAGAAAACATACAACTAGAGGTAACTCAGTTAGCAAACACAGTTGAGAAGATAGAAGTGAGGGTAGAAAGGGGTGAAAATAAAATATAAAATATAACAGAGATGATAAGAGCTAACAGTAAAGAGCAAGAAAGTGCGAGCAAGTGCTTGCAAATAAGTAGTGAAAGCAATAATGTAGAACAGATGCTCATAGTCACAAAAGGAAAGACTGTCAAACAGGCTGATGAGTCGCTGAATGCATTTGACAGCACTAGGCCTAATTACAAGGCGGAGGATCGGGGATTTAAACCCCAGCTTAATGATCTGCACATAGGAAGAATGCAATACAATCCTCATCGCAATTATTGGGAAGGAAACCAGGCATTTACTGGTAGATCAGAAAGGGCTGAAATGTCCGAACAGACCGGAAGAGGCTCAGATCTAAATTATCCAGATGAGCAAGCCGACTCTAGAGGACATCGGAACATTGCTCCAGTTCCAAGCGCAAGTGGAAATATGTATGGTAAAAGGCATGATAAGAAGCCTCCAGACAAAAACTAAGCTGAACAAAAATAAACGGACGGATATGTCAGTGCGATCAAACAATAACATCATGGGATCACGAGAAATAAAGTTAATTTTTTTTTAAAAAAACATATGACAAGTGGGGCAAATCATCTCACGACAAATAATTAAAGTTACTATAATAAACAAAAAAAATAATGTTCACGGAGTAAAATCAATGATAAACTTAAGGCGTGTTTAGGTGCAGTCAAGCACAGCAAGACAAATGTAAATAAAAGTAATAACAAAAAAAAGGGGGGAAAGGAAAAGAAATCTATAAATAATTTATTTGTATAACAATCTGTCAATTATAAATGCAGATATAATTAACAAATAAATAAAAGTAAAAATAGAAATTAGAATCGTTTAGGCTCATTAAAGAGCCAGTTAATAATTAATAAAATAAATATATGAATAATAGTGATAATGCGTAAATGACAGATATCACTAGTAGGTATATGAGGTTGCAGATTGAGGCACATATGTGTGTGTGTATGCATTATGTTTGGGTCGTATTTTGAGCTTGATTCAGCCGTCTCTTCGCACTGCAGATTCTCATGGCTCTCGGTGGTAAAGCTTTTAAATGAAGTGCCAATAAGAATCCTGGACTCATTATATAATAAGAATTATGTCTCGAAATAAATAAAATAAATAAAGAAAGAAATAAGAATTTGTTGTTTGCACAAGATGAACAGGCAGTAGAAATATCCTGCTGTTCACATGCTTTAAACCCTTTTTTGTTTTGGTAGAGAGTTAAGTTATGCCATGGTCTCTTATGCGTAGAGATTAAATTGGTTGATCAGCCAAAATCGATCAGAATGAATTGTGTAGTTTTATCTAGCTGTCTCTCTGCAGTCATCCTCATCATCATCATCACTCATCATGATAGAGTGGAAAAGTATGTAATAAAAGCAGAAGTAAGGGTTGAAAGCAAAGAATTAAAATAAGCTCTCATCTCTGACTAAGATTCGACGAGATTTTAATTCTCAAAAACAGGCAGAGTGTAATGTGATGACCACATAAAGTCATCATCACACGTATATATTTATTAATAAAAATGAGATAAATTAGCTACTAGAAGTAATAAAGGTAAATGGATTAGCTACTAAAATTATAAAAAAAGAAGGAAAAGAAAAAAAAAAGGTTGAAATTCAAATGTCGAAATTACTTTGATTTTTTTATAGTAAGAGAAGGGGAGGGGGTGCATAAAGAAATGCGTCTCTTTCTCTCTTTAAAAAAAAAACGAGTAAGTCAAATGCTTGAAAGTTATTTTTATTTATTGTGGGAGAGGGGAAGGGGATGCATAAAGAAATGCATCTTTTTCTCTCTTGTTAAAAACTATATTGTAACAAGTTAAAATGAATTATAAACATAAATGTGAAAAATGAATTGTAAACTTTAAATAAAAATTAAATGTAATATGTAATATAAAAACAATATGGCCATAGGTGTGAAAGTCTGTTGGACTAATTAAATTCCTCGGACAAAGAAAATGTATAACAAGGAAAAGCTTATAACTACAGCTAAATTAATTAAAACCTACATTCCAGCCACTAATTAAATAAAGAAACATGATGATAAGAATTGGTTGGAAATCTAAATCTTAATTAAAAATTTACAAAACAATGAACAAAAGAAAGACAGTAAGAGAATTACAGATTATCTGGGCATTACTAGTAGAGATTTTGAGGAAGCAACAGCTCAAAGAAAATGAAAGCAGTGCACGGCTAGTGGCGTTAAAGGGACGTGGGTTCGTATTCAATCTGTCTCACCACTAACTCACAATGTAAGATCTATGCCTGACCTGCTAGAGAGACCGCCGCTTCTGTGACTGACAACTTAAAAATCTACCTAAACAATCAACAAGAAGGAAAAAACTGGAACGAGAAATAACCCCACAAACTGAGAGAGAAAATCAATCCAGCCTACAGTGAAGAACATTACCGTCTCTACAAAAAAAAGGGATGATCTCCCATTGGATGGTAAAAAGCTCTCGAAAGAAATACTCATGGAAACAACTACAAGGAAAACCTAGGTAAAAAGCATGCATGCATTTTAATTTATAATGTTCATAAATAAATAAACAAGGAACAATTTTGATAAATTTAGAACTCTACCCAATAGGACTTCAAAATAACTTTTACATTTGATCTGTTTTATTATGTTTTATTATAGCCATGTATTATATAAGTGTGTGTTTTTTTATTATTGTTATCATGTATTTTTTATATAAAAGTGAGTGTTATTAAACATATTTATTTGTAAAGTGCATATACTTGCTTTATTCTCCTATCACCAAGCACGACAGGGGGGAAACCTGTAATTTAGTGATTAAAGGGTAAGGCTGATTTTTAAAGGTATTCATGTGCTGCTTGTTCGTGTGAATTTCCCAATTATAAAAAAATAAATAGCAAGCGCTGGACATTCGTTAAATTTCTTTGATATAGTTTGCTTTGTTCAGCAGCCGAGGGTTCTTGATCGGGAAAAATAACACCAAGATAATATGTACGTATTGCCTTGGGGTTCGGTCAAGGGTATAGATATGAAGTTAAATTTGTATCTGTATTAGCTCTCTGCTTGCATTGTAATGGTGTTGGTTAAATAAATAAATAAACAATATCCATTACAGTTGGAGGCTAAGCCAGGATATTTCGGTTAGCAAAACTGATAGTAAAACAAAAATAAATAAATGAAAGGAAGAATCAAAGTGTAAAAAAATAAATGTATAAAAAAATAAGTATAAAATATAATTGAAAGTATAAATATATAAATCAAACACGCAAATAACCATTTCCGTTATAATATATATACACAGATTACTGGGATAATCGAAAGCGCTCCTAAGTGGATAAAATTTTTTAATTATTTAGTTACTGTATTTACAAATATTCAGTTATATAATTACATATATTGCTTTAAAAATACAGACATCGAATCATAATATTATATATATATATTGTACCGGGTTCGAATATGGGACATTCGAAACACCAGTCTCTTAGGCAGAGAAGAACATTCTTGGAGACTATGTATGCCCAAACGATAGCTATAAAATATATAACGTGTTACATTTCCAGGACATAACTTCTTGACTGTTGAGTTCAACACCAGAGTTCAAAGCACTTTTTTTGTTTCATGTAAACATGGGCACCAGCTATCTGTTCAGAAGAATAAGCAACGCACTTTGAACAATGGCCACTAACCCAACACCTAAGTATCCACAACTAGCTCAGTTGTTGGTAATCACTAACAGATTATACATAATTAGTGGTGAAAAGAATTGATAAAAAGAATAGACCAGCAAATAAAGTTTAATTTTAAAGACAATTTATTAACTAACATTTACTAATTTTATACATTTTAAAAATCTAAAATAACACACACATTTTAAATTAACACACTATAATATATCTTATGAGAAAGCATAAATAATGTTTGACATTTATAAAATCATATAGCATTCACAAACATGCACATCAATAGTTCATTTTATGCATGCTTATAGAGTTCAAATTACTTGTCTCTGGAGGCTTTATGAATTAATGCGATGCAATGGCTATTATAGAAATAAGAATATGAAATGTTATTACCTAGGATTTTGAATGTCGATGTAGAACTTCGTTTTCTTTGGTTACTGCTTTAGGTGAGAATATTTCCAGCCAGCTGGGATATTTCCTTGATGAGTTTCCTTATTATTCACAATTATTATTATTGGAGATAATTAGATACTGACGGAGATTTCCAAGTTGTTATGCCGACATTATTTCACAGGCAGATCTTGCTGTTTTCATCGGACTACAGGCTGTGGAGAGGCATGTTTCCCATGGGTTTTTAACACTGCATTTCTGTTTCTGGATACCTAATAAACTGCACTGTTATCTGAACTGAAACAATTACTCGACTGAATGATTGTCCTCTCTGAACTTAACTGACTTAATTCATTGTCCGATAAAAAAAGGTTTATTTATACCTGCAATGTGTTGTCCTTGTAATGTCCTCTGGCAATATCTGTTGTCCAAATTCCTTTGATAATCCTTTGACGTGTTTTGGAAGATCGTTTAGTTAGTAATAGCCATGCAAATATGTTGTTTTATATAATTTTAATTAGTAGATAATCCTTTGGAGACAAGCTTTTTAATCCAGTTGTTTTATTTTAATTAATATTCACTGCTGTGTTTTTAATGATAATCTTCTTTTATTTCATTTTAATATTTATTATGTATACATTTTTATTTATTTATAATCGCACATATATATGTGCATATATAACTGGTTTTAAGATTACTTTTTCTTTAATTCAAATGAAAAGAGATTTGTATTTTTTAAACTTTAAATTATATTTCGACTAATAATAATAAACTCTACTTCCTTTTATAAAACTTTTAGTTTAACTTTTCTAACCAACACTCCCTTTCCCCCCTTTTAATCAATTATTTTCTAACTTTTATTTCAAACTCTTTTACGAAAATAAACTGTAATAAAACTCTTAAACTTTTAAATACGTTTTCTTTTATGAAAGATTATTTTAATAATTTTTTTAGATAAATTATTATGTGCCAATATTCAATATTGGTACAATATATATATATATTGTTTATTCTTCCCTTTTTACACCAGCTGAGCTGTGCCTCCGCCCTTGAGGGTTCCCTTTTTCCTACTTTTCCATTTATTAATCAGTCTTTCAATAATCAATAAGGCAAGTCAAAACAAGTTGCTTATTATTCTAATTAGTCTTTCCTAAAATTATTATTCCTTACTATTTCATTTTATTCCTCGTGTTTATTCATATATGTGCAATCTTTTTTTTTTACTGGCAGGACATTCAAATCTATAACTTTACATTAATACAAAGAGAAAAAAAATTCATTTCAGAAAAGATTGTTACTGGCATAATTCTTTTAAAATTCAGGGTACTCATGGTTACAGTGTATCATTCCATGTTGGGCAACAATTATAATGGTCAGGCTGAGACTCTTTCCCTATCTGCTATATCAGGGCACCACTAGGCTATTTGAACATAGAAAATTTATATAGTAGGCAGATACATATGAGTAAGATTCAACTTTTATTGACTGATAGCCCTAGCCACCAGCTCATGGAGTAGCTGAGTTTTATAATATAAATTTCAACCTTATTTTTAATTATATATTTCAAAGTATTAATAATCAAGATAAAAATAATAAGTCATTACCAATACTAATAAGACAAACACTTATTACATACATAACATATATAAAACAGATTTGAGGATTAGATTATTTTACATTATTAGATAGATTTAAATCATGATATTTTTATTAATATGCATAGATGGAAGTTTTTATACCATTTAATATTTTATAATGTTGAGCAAAGATAGACTACATAAAATATGCACTTAGAGACTTAAATCATTTAATCTCAGGCTAAAATTTCACATTTAAACCAATGCTAGCTTCCTGATATACAGACATAACCAATGCATCATGAACATGTGAGCATAAAACCATGCTGACAGGAATGTGTGTCTGTAGCATGATATTATTAAAGAATTGATCTTCATCCAGTACAGGAATGTGTATCTGTCTGGTGAAGGAATCATATAAAAAAATATTGAAAAAACGAAATGCTCCATATGGAGTGAGAGCGGTCCTTGCTGACTTATAGTACCTATCCATAGAGCTTAAGAAATCAAATGGTGTAGGAAATACCTCTATCATCAATAACAATGCAATGGCTTCCTTTTTGGGGCCATGCATTCATTTGGATACTACACCCTCTATGCAAATGTGGCACAAGAGAATGAGAATCTAATGTGCCTCTTCATGTTACATTGATATAAAATGCCATACATCCCCCCACCAACATTGATTCAACTACAAAACAAATAGTCCAAAATTAACCCCACATAATCTAATCTAAACTTAACAAATCTATGCAACCATCTGCACTTAACTTTAAATTTAATAATTTAGTTAACAAAAATGGAAATGATTGATGGCAAACATCATACATAAGAAATATCAATAATTAATTTAGAGTTCTTTTGCTCATCCGATAAGAGCTTATTCAGAAGTTATTAAAAGTTTGTTTAAGATATTGTATATAAAAGTTTATACTTCCCGGTAAGTCTTGATGAATGCTCTGGATTGTGGTGTGTTATGAAAGTCCATTCTAGTTATCATGTTTGTATATTGTTCTTTTTGGAGATGAAACCGCTGCTTGCCATTCATTCAGGAACCGTCATTCGGGGGGCCATCTTGACCAATGCAAGTGAAGGAACCTAAATCTATTAAAAGACCCATACATTGTGGAGTCGACAAAACAGCTGTGAGATATTTTTAGCTGGTCACTATCATTCAATCAATAATCAATCAATAGCTAATCAATAATCCATCTTCTATTCAATTATTTTTCTTTTTATAGTATTACATTTCCCTTATTACAAAATTTTTAGATCATTCACTCCTGACATTGCTCCAATCTTATTGGCCATGATGATTTTCCTTTCTGGACTGTGTGTTTGTTGGTAACTGCATTGGCCAGTTTACTCCAACGTGGGAACCACCATAATCTTTTAATTTTTATTTTTTATCTGACTTTTGATCGTTTAAGTACCTCAAGGGCCCATTTGCTGTACATTTATTACATTTTGATAGAACAATCATTTCCATTCTACTAAGATTTAAACATAATTTTTGAATAGAAACTAATTAACATTATTATTTTCTTTTACATTACTTTAAAGAATAATAATGTTTTATCTTTAGATTTTTCTTTTTTTTTACTTTAACATACTTTTAAGTAATTATTTAATAGTTTTTCATCTGTGCAATTTTATAACTATTATTTGAATTTAAATTTTTATATATATCAATTTTATTTACGAATCTTTTCCTTTTAAATTTTCATTTTAAAAAAATGTAATGGCATATGTATATCCATTACAATATATACCGGTAATTATGTGAAATATTAAATGAACAGCAGCATAAAACTGCCTATAGAGATGCTAGTAACATCAGTGTACTAAAAATGCTTGACATCTTCTATGCCCTAAGTTATGTTTTACGTAACCAGAACATGACATTGGCAATTTCTGCCAGCCCTATGCACCTTAATCCATAGTCACTTTTCATGTAGACGGGTAGCTATACTGAGTATGCAGTGGTGAATTGTGTAATTTTTGGTAATAAACAAACTGGTATTAGATTCATTGAAACAATATTCAAAAACATTATATATATAATTATATTTGTGATTTTTAATCAATTTTTCCATTGGCCCCCCCAAGCTTGGATCGATCCCCAGGGGTCGATATCAATCATTTTGATGACCCGTGATATAACATATATCATGATAATTTGAAACAATTTAAAGTGTACATGTTTTAATCTTTGTACTAAACATAACAATTAGAATAATTATAGAAATTAATTAATTAATTAATTGAAGATTGCATTTTTAAAAAGAACTCTCCATTAATTACTATTGATCCAACAATAATTAGGACTTTATGGAAGCAACTCACACCCCAGGATATTGCCCACATGTAGGACTCCAGTGGATGTAGGAAAATGGTTTACAGATCATACAGATTTTTACTTTTATTTTGCATATCATCCATATGTTGGAATACAATTGTTATTGCTATTATTAAAATATGTACTTGATAATTTATTGAGTCAATTATTTCATTGTTAGAACATTTCCTGCAGTCACATTTCTGTGTTTGTTAACTAACCTGAAACTAAATATCAGTCATGTACTGAAGGTAGTCCATCATACTTAAGGCAAAAATAGTTCACAAATAAAATACATGGGGGGAGAGAAAATAGTGTCTCTGATATCATTAAAACAATTAATAAATTGAAATGAAGTTAAAATGGATAAGTTGCCAAAAAAATATGAAGCTAGACATATAATTGGAATTCTAAACTAATTTCCGAAGTGCAAAGAGATTTAAAAAAAATCTACATATGAGATAGATAAGAAAGTTTGCCAAAATGATGTTTAGAAAACTAGTTAGATTAATTTCAGAAAGATTTTCTGAAGTGAATGAGTGATAATGATTGAAAACGATTTTATCCATTCGCTTGCAGCAATGAAAATGTATAACTTAGCTTCAATGGTTTTTTAATTTTATATGTATACATTTTCTTTTTTAATAAGTTCAACGTCTTTTTCTAGTATTTACCTCCGTTTGAAAAAAAAAACTAAAACAAGCGTTTCAGATTTCTATGTAATGAAATAAAACACGGACCGTTTGTAATATATTTTTTTTAAATAGCTCCAACGATTTATCTCCTTTTAATTAAAATATCAACAATATTAAAACAGATTAATGATTTAAATTAAACCACTCCCTTTGATCCGTAACAAGTTAATTAATTAAAAATATTGTACAGCTTTGTAAAAAATGTATATTCTGCAAATTTAAAACTTTGTATTGACTTTCTGATTTTTGTTTACTGAAAAAAAAGTTATATTTGTTATATATATATTGAATTAATTAAAATAAAAATCGCCACTAGGAAGCGAATAAATAGCCTTGTAAAAACTTCTAGTTTTAATAATTGTTTTCACGCCAACTCTCGTTTATTCTGAATTTCTTTCCAAACGAGCTCGTTTGTATCGGATATTACGATTTTAAAGAATCATTTACAGGTAGCATTTCTAATTTTTTTTAATAATTTAAAATATTTGTTTATTTAGATGATTTTTCAAGTTTAATTTCATTCTTAACAGTTAGTTATTTCAAGTTTAATTCTATTCTTGTAGAATATTGTCTCCACGTGGTATTCAGTTAAGTAAGCTTGAAATTTTGTTTATATTATCTGTACTAGATAATAGCATGTGTACGTACATATACTATGTACATAAATAAAAAAAATATAGAATGTGTATATATTAACTTTAAATTCAAAAAAATGTTATTAAAGCTTTAATGAGTCTGTAAATAAAATTTATGCACTAAAAATATACTTAAACAAAATTTATATTTAAAAAATTAAATCTTATATTTGTTTTCTAAATTTTGGCGATAAGGAAGCGCATGATATAAGCTTCCATATAAAGATATCGTCGATGACTTTGTTGTTCACATTCAGCATTGATATGCTTTTGTTTTTGAAAATTATTATTATTCGCTAGGTTTATTCGGTAAGGATTCTCTCTAAACAAAAGTCACAAATATTTGTACTATATATGTATACATTCATCAGGATATTGTATGTGCGATTGTTTTTGCTGTATTCATTTATTTTAACAAGTAAAACGTAATAAAGTTGCTTAACATAATAAATAAAATAACAGCTTTAAATAGTCCACAGATTTCTCTCTATCTTTCCACAAGCGTTGAGACTGTCTTGTCGTAGTAGTCCGCTGCTGATTCGTGAGAGTTTTATCTTTTTAAAAATAATTATTTTAATTTTAAAAATATATTTATTGACGTAGCAAAATTGTACAGTTGAATATTATACTACTCTTTGATAATGTTGTCTCAATTCCATTGCTGGTATTGGCTTCTTTTCCATCAAAGCTGGCTTGGTAATGTGAGTGTCCTAGGTCTGGTAGATGTATTGTCAGTTAAAAGTAATTAGATATTCATTTTCCTATCGACATTGGATAAATAGTTACAATGGGTACCGGAAAAAAAGAAAAGAAAATCCTGAATTTATTTGGGTGTTTTTCCGCCTCCACTCTAAACTTATACCTCAAGTCATGGGCTTGGCTTCATTAATTCATTTTTGTTGCATTGATATGAACAAAGGTGTTATTTATTAAATTAGATTAGAGGAAGGAGAGTATTTGTTTAAATCCTGTTAATTATTGAAGTGGGAGGGGGATCTGAAAGTTGATTAGAGTTTAAAATTGTCAAATCAATATAGAGAACATACTTCCGAATATTAAAAAATATCAACTATTTATACATTCTGTCATTATGAACTATGAGGTAGCTTGAGAAGAGCAGTGTGATGTGTGTAGTGAGAATGGGCATAGTAAATAATAAAAAAATCTTTGCAATGTTTGACACTTCTGTATGTAAAATAACATTGCAATCAATCGTAATAGGCTAGTAACATTACTTGCTAGTGACTACAATGATTATTGATTACAGTTTATGTTTAGTCACAATTATATATATATAAACACAAACGAGTATACGTATGTTTTAATAATATATTTGAAAGATACACTCGATTTCTAATATATTTACAATATTTACAGATTTAAATAATGATGGGTATACACTGCCTGCTACTGTCTAATGGGGTAACGCTACTAGTTCTAATGTGAACAGTTGAAGAAGAGACTATATGTGCCCTTATAGATTTCTCTATCCATTTCCAGCTATACTTGGCAGCCTGACTCATGAGTAGGTCACATACTGGTGACTTTTCTGGTTGTATTTACAGCTTGCTTCGAGTCAGCTTTGGTTCTGGCAGCTTCCATTAGTAAATTTGTACTTGCCCCACTGTGTTAAACATTAACTTAAATAGCTAAATCTGGAGAATAATAACTGTTATTCAGGTTAGTAGGAGTTTCCTTCAACCGTATAGGAAAAACCCGGCTTAGTTTAACTGTTATCCTCTGGAGAATACATATCATCTTCCAGGTTTAACAGTTGTTCTCTGGTCATACCTTCAAAAAGACTGACTATTTATTGCCAGAGCCCCAGTCTTAATGGAAATATTTGGATTAAGTGAGTGTTATTGCCTATTGGCTTGTTTTTGCCATTAGCTCTGCATTATTGAATGCACAATCCAATCACTATAAGAAAAGAATTTGGTCTAGTCCATTATTAAAATGGAATTACTGAATCATTTTTTTTAGCATTCAAAACATTAAAGAACATTTTGGAGATCATCCTCTGAATTGTCAACAGTAGTCCAATTCTTATCTTGCTGTAAATCTAAAATCTTAAAAAATGATTTTGCTTTAATTAGTCTAAATTCTAATATCAAATGTATTTTACATCTTCATACCCATTATTTGAAGCTGCCTATAAACTATTTAACTATTTTTAGCTTGTAAAGTAAAAAAAAAATACTGATTTCAACTATCATAAGTTAATAAGCCCAGCAAATACTATATTCCTCTGATATTTTTAAGAGTAAATTAAGCTCATTGTTGCAAAACATGTTTTCATTTTAGAATTCAACATTTCCTCTTATATAACTTGTATAGTATGAATAAGGTTTGTGGGTAACAGTTACGTTCTCACCTTGTCACAAATACTTTGACCATATTGATAAAAGCAATATGTATATATTATGACTTTTTGATAGTATGAAAAATTACATCTCAGTGAGTCTCATCTATCTATGCTAGAAGATTCCTAGTTAATAAAATCCTTAAAAGTACTTTTATTGTGGTAGAAAACGATAATAATAATGTACAATAATTACTGTGATTTTTTTATCACATTTATTTTTATAATTAAGATATATTCTTAAAATCATTTGGCATAAAGATGTATTTCTAAAAGGTCAATAGTTTTCAAACTAACATATCATCAGTATATTCCACCAGAACCCATACCACAGCCTTTTCATTTCTAAGATTGCTAACAACTACTTTAATTTCATCAAGCTGAATATTTGAACAAATGAGTCAGTAAGATGAATGTGTCCTTAAATGCAGTCAGCTATTATTCAGAAAATGATCAGATTCTGCTATTATTTGTTCACAATATCATTGTTACACAAAACATTGACTTAATGCAATATAATATTCTTTTTAAGGTCTCAATTGTTCTTCTTAACATATTAAAAAGATGCTTGGGAACAAGATTAGCAAAGGATTAAATTAGCTTTATTATTATTTCACCAATAATCTATCAGTTGTTTGCTTAATTAATTTCTGTTTTTTCTTTTCTAAGAAATTTTTATTTTTTATTTTAGTATTCAGCAATTAATTAGAAAACATCCCATTTTCTGTAAATCAAGTCTCTAACAATATAATTATTATATCAAAACAAAAGATTTTTCTTTTAATGAATCAAGAACAGACTTATTCATATCCATAAGTTTTATATTTTAATACCATAACATACTTAAAAATCCAAATTGACAGTTTTAGTGTTTAACAGTTACTGAAACATAGCATGATTAACATTTGTGTATAGATGTTTGATAATGAGATTGTGGAGGATTTCCATCATCTACTATTAATTGTTAAGCATTTTGAGAAAAATTCAAACTTTATTTAAACTTTTCAAATATATTCATTTGTTAATGATAGTACATAGATTAGCATATATCATATGGTTTTAGGTGGTATTAGTCTTTTTTTTTGGGTATTACTGACCTGACCAGTGATAATACTTACAAGGGGTTTGAAGTCAGAGACCTTTAGAATCATAAATAATGAGTTTAAGGAAAAGCAATTGGTTAGAGCAGTCTTAAATTCAATATTCATAAATCTAAAAATCCTAGGTTTGATTCCTTTGCAGATATCTTGGAACCTATTAATCATTGATTTATGCAACAATTTGTTTTGAATATGGAACAAGTTTTTTTGCAGAATTTTTTTTTTTGGTTAAGTAAAATGTTTATTATCATCATTCCTAATACTGTTCAAAAACTCATTAGTAGTTCATTAGTAATCAACTTAACTTTACAGAACCAATAATATTATTTATAATAACTTTGGGACATTTCATCAAAATATACATTAATATCTCCAAGAAAAATAATTGATGCAATAATGCCATCTAACATGGAGTAAAATCATTCTAAGAGTTTTCTAAATATAACATCGGAATATAAATTTAGTTATTTCAAAAATTAAAAATATTCAAGTTTGTCTTCCTAGAAAATCACTTAAAAAGCAATTTCTTTTTATTACTCTCAAAAAATAAAAATAAAAAACCATTTTTTTTGTATTTTCACTTAAACTTCCAGTTTTTGCAAGTTGAGACTCACTAAAAGCAAACAAATCAGTCTTAAATCTGACGCCTCCTCAATTACAAATGCTGTTCTCCATTCAGTTTTAAAAGAGTTCACAGCAAGTAAAATTTTTGCACAGATCACCAGAATCTCTTACTTTAAACATCGTTATCATTACCAATATTATAAATATTTCTACTATTTAAATGAACAATCTGTTAGACACAGTAGTCTTATCAAAGTTTTAGAAGATGGGCCATTTTTAGACTACATTTTAAAAGTTTGTTTTACATGCAATCTAAAAAGCATTACCTTATGTAAGATTATTACAAATAAAAACTTTTAGTCTGTTCCCAGTACTGTTTTTTTGAAAATGAGAGATAACATGGAGAGAGGTAAGAGAAGGCAAATTGTATTGGAATCAGTACATAGCATTTGATAATGTATCAATATCAGCCTATGTGGCATGAAATTACTGAAAATAAGACTTAAATTTTGATAAGTCAATAGTTTATCCTACAAAGCAATTGTATATATTCACCAATAGGCATTATTTATTGATGATTTACAATTCTCATATCTGAAAGTATTGTATTATGCTTCGAAGGTAAACTCTGTCAGTAATCTGAATTTATATATATATATATATATTGTGCCATTACAATTTAGTCATTAGCTAAATTTATATATATATATATATATATATATATTGTGCCATTACAATTTAGTCATTAGCTAAATTTGTAGTAATGTGCATGAAAGAAAATGTAAAACAAAAATCATCATCACATTTTTATATAAAAAGGAAGCTGTAGGGCATCCAAGTTTAAACCCTACAAGATCCAGTTTTAAAAGCTTAAGACAGAAAGAGAGTGGGACAACAGTTATATTCTTTATTTGTTTGTGTGTTGATAAAAAAAACTCAAAAAGAGTAGTACACACAGTTAATTATTCAGTATTTAATTTTTTTTTGTTAAAAAATAAAGTTATAATGCATATGTATAGGCAGTGTGTGTTATAAAAGCTATTTAGTTAGTCACTTTTAAATTACACATATTAACTTTCTTTAAAACTAACCTACACTTGCTAAATTTTAATATCTTATTCTATACTTCTATTTTTGCTTTTCTATAATTGTAATTTGGATTTAAAAGCTAAGGATTTAATTTTAAATATTAGGGTTATAATTACTAAGCTAGCAATTAGATTATTTTAATGTCAGTTTATAAATAATTTGAATGAGTGTGTGTGTACATTGCATACATAAACTACATTTTTATTTATTAAATATTGAAAGAAAAATGAGAAAATCTGTTAAATTATTTTTTTTATTCAACAGTTTGTACTATAAGGGTTGTTTTTCTGTTAAAACTTAGAGACGATGTGAGAAGTCTAATTTTAAAAATGTCTCATCTTAAGATCAAAAGAAAGAAGCTCAAATTTGAGATGTTACATAGGTGTAAAAAAGGATTAAGACTATTTTTTCCGTCAAGACAAAAGTTTGTCTGGAAACCAGGTGTGTGATTTTTTTTTTAATGTTCCTAAAAAAGATTGCACTCTCCAGCTAAAAAACGAATTGGTCAAAAATAGAAATAAAAATCGGATATAAAAGCAGTCTGGAAAATCAGTTGATATTATTATTATAGAGACTTTTAAAAATATAAACTAAAAGGACAAACATTTTTAACTCTACAAAAATCTCAAGAAAAAAAATCTTTTTTTTTATTATTAATTTTTTTTTTGAGGATTGAAGATATAAGGATGGCGGGGTAAGAAAAATTAATATATGTTTCATCTGTTGACCAGACTATCCAGCCAGCCGATCATATAGGAAAGAAAAGATGTCTTGTCTGAAAAATAATATTCTACACCTTTCAACTGACCGAGAGAAATAAGATGTTTTTAAATAGAAAGAAGAAAACATTCACCTGCATTTGAAGGCGATCAGGAAAAAAGAGTAATCTACTGATAAATATTAAATCATCAAGTCCAATTAATTGTTCCAGTAACTGAGTTTAAACCCAAGAAAAATTATAAATGTGAAAACAACTGCTGTACTTCATCCACTAAAAGAATCATGCTTGACAGGAAGAGAAGAAAAGTTAATATAATGATTTCCAAATTGTCCACTAAAGCAAAGAACCTCAATAGGATCATCATCATCAAATAATTATACACCTCAAGAAAGAGATTGTTCCAAAGAAAAACGGAAATGGTAGCTGCAAAATATAGACATTGAACAAGATAAATTTGAATTATTGGAAGTCGCTACAAAGAATAGAACTGGTAATATAAGTTTTTCTTTTATATATTTTCTTTATGATATCAGAGACTTAGTAAAATTTTAGCAACAGAGTGGTATATTTTTGTTTAAAGAACTTTTAAAACAACCAAGATCAATTGAAACCCAGAATTTCTTAATAATGATAAACATATGATTGTCTTTTAACTTAAAGTTATGAAATGTTATTAATATGTAACACATTTTTTTATTATTATTATTTTGTTTTAAATAATATTTTTGTTATTATGGGGATAAAACACGCACATACATAATAATATAATACTTGTTGCATATATGTAATTGTGTGTGAATGTAAAGAAAAAATAGGCGGTATTAAAAATATTAGATTTTGTTTCAAGTTAAGGGATAGCATTTCAGAGGGTAGAAGAGAGGGGGAGAAAATAATTTAAAACTTGTTTCTAAAACTTGCTCTTTCCAATTTTACTAACATTTATTTTTTTATCATTCTACTTCACATGTTAGATTTATAAAGGTATGTGTGCGAAAGAGAAAAGAGAGAGAAAAAAAAGAGTGTTTATTTTTTTTTGAGACATTTTCTTGTGGAGTGAAAATCATGGTCAATGTGACATCCAATTTGAAATACATTTACGGGAAAGGGGGAAGAATTTAAAAATTAATGTTATGATTTTAAAACAGTCGATTATGATTATTGTTGTTATTGTTAATATCAATTTTCATGTAGATATAGAAATTTTTATGTATATGTTAGAAATGCAGCAATAAATATTAGTTTATTTTATTAAACGAGGCGTATATATTTCATTAAGAGTAGTCTTTATTAAGTGTGATCATTCATCATCAAGGTGAATATTAGCTATTTAAGTTCCAATTAGATATACTAAAATTAAGCAATAATTATGAATTTCTTTATAAAAATTAGGTTTATGATTAGGCTTAGTCCTAAAGCTGTGGTTAACCATTATCGTTATCATTATCATCATCATCATCATCACGTTTTAATTAATGAGCTGTTTAAATGTTTAAAGGCCATAAATAAATATTGATTTCATTTAGTTTCTTAGTATTATTATAACCACCATCCCATCATCTATTTCATGCAAGGATGAGTGAATTGCCATCCTAAATTAATAATATAATCTGAGCTAGTAAAACTTATAAAAAAATATTGAAACGCATTTATTATGTTGAGATCTAAGAAATGATTTCTGTCTAATGAATTTTATATACTCCACTTTAGTTTAAAGATGTTTTATGTTTAACTAAATATTATTGCATACAGTGATATGGGTCTAAAAGCAAAATCCTCCATTTTTATTAGAAATAAAGTACCAAAAAGGGATTCAAACCTGGTACATGTGAAAAAGTTATAAATATAACTTTGTCTAGGTCCAGCTAACCTAGTGGCGCCCTGATAGACCATATTCACTTGTTGTTCACTTAGATATGCACTTGAGATCCAACCAAGAGATAAGAGTGAATAAAATCTACAGTTGTATACCTGAGAAGTTATTTTATTGGGTTACCAGTGTACTCACCTCACTTGATTTCTATATACCTGAGTTATAGTAGTTTGTTATTAATAATTTGTTTATAATTATTGATATTGTGATATCTTGAGAAATCTAATTATAGAAATATGTTTCATTTAATCCAATGACCCTTATTGTTTTAACTCGTCATTTTGTTCAATAGCTTATTTTTTTAGCTACTACTCAGATATGGTAATGAATCTTTTGAACCTTTTATTTAAGTTACAATAGCAATATGTTTGAGATAGGCATCTTGATGTTTTCATATATTTTTGGCTACAATGCCTTTGGATTCAGGTAAAAATATTTATAATGGTAATATTTTATCTTAATTAATATTGATCATCGTAATTAAGTTACAATATATATTGTGAGAGTACCATATGAGCCTCACCTAAAACAATTTGTGTTTCTTTGTGAATTTAACTGTGCCTATATCGAATCAACAGATATAAATAACTTACACCTATCTTAAGCTTTTCATGTATCAGCTATATATATATAGACTAGTTAGTATTAAAAGAATAATTCTAAAAATGAATAATTCTAGTTTATTTATACACACACAAATAAAATGTTTCTAACTAATAGTATTTTTTTTTGTTAATATAAAACTTGACATTTGACAAAGCCTTAAGTCAACATTGCATTTTTATCAGTTGAAACAAAGGAAATAAATGTTTGGGGTTCATTACAAATTGTATATGTTAAACAATAGAGAGCGTGAGCGTGATTATGTGATATGCTTGCTGAAATTAATCCAGTATAAAAACGAACTAATATTGTTATAACAATAATCTTCTATTTAGTTATCAAGGCAAGAACTACGTTTGTAAATTTAAATGTGTTCGAATTTAGAACACATTTAAGAAAAATTAAAAAAAAGAAGATTCAATATTTTAAAACCTGCTTCAAGTAATTAATTTACTGCCTTTGAATATTATAAAGAACTATAAAAAAATAATCATTGTAATTAACAAGGTTATAAAAGTTAACAACGTCTTCGAAATGAGTTTACAAAATATATATTTAAGAAGACAAAAATTTATAAAGATGTTCTGTGGCTAGATAATTTATGCCAGGGATTTCTACTGATGTTTTAAACCTGAACATGTAAATTTATTCCTACTTAATCAATGCCTAAAATATAATCGTCGTAATTCTCATTTAAAAAGCTGCTTTAATATTGGAGTATTATATTGAAGAAGATGTTAAATATTTTACTACATAAATATTTAAAGAATGAATATCTGGATTGCCTCTTCGAAGGATGATCAATGAACTTTATGTTTCAACATTCATCATCATTTTATTTCGTCTAAGGAGGGATATAAAACCGTATTCTTTCTCGTCTTGGATTACTTCATTGTATAATTTAAGAACTCTTAAACTTTATTTCCTTTGTGGATAATTATATTTACTTAGAAAAATTACTTCGTATATTAAAGTGGGGAACTGATAAGATGAACACTTTATTTTTTTTAATTTTATTTAATAAAATTTAGATATTGATATTTTGATATATACTCTGATGGAAATGACAGCTGACTAAGGTAAATGTTTTTAAATTATTTCAATTTGGAAGTACGTTTTATTATATTCCAAATTGAATCTTACATGACAATTAACATAATATATTTTTAAACATACATAACTAATATCAGAATACATTCTATTATTAATCTAGTGTGAATGGATGTTATCGTATATAAACATACAACACACACTGAATCATTGTAATGACACAATAGGTAGATTTATAATGTATCATGTGTATTATTTATTATACGCATGATTTTAAATTATATATATATATGTAAATGATTACATTATTTTTTTTTTGAATATTAAATAATTTATTAGTGTATATAAGCACAGATTATAATTCTAAATTTTAATGTTTTTATGTGATAATATTTTGTTTTTTATTACTGATTAAAATGTGTTAAACTTGATTTCAAAATTAAACAGGTCTCGTTTGTTTATTTTATTTAGTCGTTTTATAAAACCAATATTTATAAATATACATACTCATGCATATATATGTTAAATCAACTTAATGATTTAATATTTATAAAGAAGTTATATATAGCTTATACTAAATTTATCATTACTATGGGATACTTATGGAAATGCCTGAAGAGAGTCAATTGCAATTTCTACTCTGAGCTCGAATTCCGAGAGTAACGAGGTTATTAATAGAGGAGTGAATTGGATTGTATTTTAAATCACATCATCCATGGCATTCTATAAGAAGACTCAAAGTCTGACTATAGCTAGATGCGACTTCTTCGAGTCCTGAAAAGGATCGTCCCGTTATAATATATATATGTCAACAGATGGCATTCTACCAAAAACACCGTCAAGCGTATTTCATTTACATAAACGTCAGAGAATGCATTCACTATCTCTAACTTTAATTCCACTTTCAGATCATGATTTCAAGCTATTTGCTATCATCAGTGAAAGACAGGAATAAGAACTAAATCTAAATAGAAACTGTTTCATAAACGCTCAGAGTTTGTGTTTAGATCTAGTTCTTATTCCTGTCTTTCACTGACGATAGCAAATAGCTTGAAATCATGATCTGAAAGTGGAATTAAAGTTAGAGATAGTGAATGCATTCTTTGATGTTTATGTAAACGAAATACGCTTGACGGTGTTTTTGGTAGAACGCCATCTGTTGACATAAATACAAGCGTTAACAAGTTTTTAACTTGATTTTGTTTTTCATATATATAACACATAATAGTTCCTGAGATCTTCAAATCCTTAGTCCAAGCCTTTGCATGGATTATAATGAATTATATTGTAACATTTTTCATGTGTTATTATGCTGTGGTGGGCCTTCTTTTATACCCTATAAAGTCAAAGTTAATCAAGTTATGGTGAAGAAAAATATCTTGTTCCTATTGTAGTGGTTAATCTTAGTTCAGGATTGAGCTTCACAATTTTATCACTTAACTCACATTTTATTCTGCTCCTTTTTTTCATATGTATATAAGTTATATGTGTATTTCTGAGAAGCATCTATAAGATTTATAAATGTAAATCTTAAATAAAAATTTCTTTTAATTATTTTAATATTAACATCAACAGATATGACTCAGATATATATATACTATAGGAGCATATATATATAAAATTATAAACATTAAATATTGTAAATAATTCTGTATCTTTTAAAATATTTTATTTTACTTTGCGATTATTTTCTTTATATAATTACATAATGGAAGATGCAACCATTAACTGTCTAAAAGTAATTAAAAGGGTGGAAACATTATATTGTTGCAGAGTTTTAAAATAAATTTTACTCAAAGTTTTAAATGAAAGTAAAATTAACCAAAGCTAATGGGTTTTAATTTAGCTGCAAACATTTTGTCAAATCTATTTCCAATCTGGAAATTGGACATTTATCTATCAATTGCATCTCCAATAACAACAGAGAAAATATTTTTGTAGAGTAAGGATTCTGTTTGAGTTAGGAATTTTAACTAAAAGCATTCTTTAAATAACTTAAAAGTTGTATAAATAGGGCTGAAAATCTATTGTGTTAGAGTTTGATCAACTGTTGCTAACCTACTGCACATTCTTTTTTGAAATGGTTTTTGAGTAGAGGGACCCAAGTCATCTTTTCCTCAATCTTCAGCCCATCTCTTCACCATGTAGTGGTGTAGTTCCTTCCAGTCAATAGTGCCCATGCTGTTAGACAACTGCCAAGGCCAAGAAAAATGCCTTTAGCTTAAGTAGAATGTGCCTGCTCCAAAAATCAAAGAATGCTGCCTCCACAAAAAATTCATCCATACTTTATTACAGAGGATCATGAGGTAACAAGCCCAAAGTCATTGTAATCACCTTATCTAAATTCTAACTCCTGAATATTAAAAATTAATGTTTTTCTTACATTGAATCTCTTTTAACTCACTAACCGGAAATATGTTAAACTATTTTCTTTTTATCGATTCTCTACAACCTAAACTAACCCTAATGTATTATCTTTTATCCAACTCATGCTTATTGATCCTATAATTTAGTGTGGTTATAATTTATTATTGATAATATTTTTATATTTTTCATTTAATTTCTATGTGTAAATGTCAGTCAAACCCAGTCTTATGAGCTTCCTCTATATCCCACCATGGAATAGAAAGGAGGGGAAGTATTCAATTAATTCATGTTATTTTTAAATAGCTTGTAAAATTGAGTTTCTTTTTTTAATGAATCTATGCCTTAAAATATTTTATCACAAATTTATGCAAGATGTATAAATACTTTTCCAATCTGAGTGAATCTTAGTGTCCATTAATTTATTTGATTTCTTTATTTTAATCATCATCACCAAAAGGCTGGTGACCCATTTCATTTTGTTAATTGCACTCTGAAGTGTGTGAATTTATTTCTCTTATATATGTTAAACAAAATGGGATTGATTCAAGAAAGGGGAGAAATGCACGCTTTATTAATTGTAGTTTTAATTACTTATTAATGACGTTATCATATATGGGGCATTATTAAACATATCATTACGTATTTATTAAACTACTTAAGGCTTTATTTTTAGTATTTAAATCAAATAATTTCATATCTTAATAGTCGCATTGCTGGCATAGATCAGAAGTCATTAATGAGCCACATAGTGCTCTGATCAGATTCCTCCATACCTCCTTCCAGAGAATCTCAATCTTTCTTGTTTGTCATTCTTTTCCCAAAGTATATGTTACTATACTGCTCGTATCTGTCTGTACCTCATTCCCGAAGATATCGAAGCCTTCTGTCATCTTAGTGTTCTTGTTCAAAACAGGGGTATAAGTCTACACCCTGAAACAAGCAGGTTAGTGTAGTTGAAGCTCTGCATGAATTACCATACACTGGACCATAATAACTTCCTACCTACCTTTCCCTTTAGGTATCACTCTTTCTGAAGCTGGTTTACCATATTAAAATAGAATAATGATGAAGTTTTTACGCAGAAGTTTCTATACTCTTTTTCACTGACATATATGCTACCACCACAATTCCTAATATTTTGTTTTCCAGCCTGTTTAATAAAATAAATTGTAATGATGTGTGATAATGATATATTTATCTCTTTAAATATTTTTCATTGAAGTTTTACATCCAACTGTTCTGAAGCTGCCCTCCCCTTTTTTTAAATAAACCATTACCATATTTATAGCGTTTCGCAAGATTGATCTTTAAATGTTGAGAATGTGTAAGAAATAGTTGTTTTTAGTATATTTACGAATCCTATTAAATTTAAGTGTTATAAATAAATGCAAAATAAATCTGTATCATAATGCCAAGAGCATTCTAATTTATATAAATAACGAAACTCTAATATCATACCCATATATGTGATTTCTCAATGTCCACCAACCACCCAGATAAACATTTATGTAAAATTAAATAAAAGTTGATTTTTGAATATACATTACATATTGTAATACCATATTAGATTGATTATCTGTCAAACTGAAAATAATTGACTCAAGATTATAAAATGCTTGTAATTAAAATAAAGTTTAAATTATGTGAAGTTGGTCCTATATATATAATCATCTTAATTTTTGTTATAATAAATATTCATATTTAAACTTAATCCAGTTTATTCTAATCTTATTATTATATCTATATATGTCTTAAATTATATCTCAGGTTTACTCAATCTCTCATCATCTTTATCATCATCTCTCATCATCATTATCATCAGCTGAGTTCTTATACAAAACATTGTAGCACTGGACCCAGAAATAATGAATTTATGTAGTATCACCATAGCTGTTGTTCATAGTGTTATAGATTTGGAGAATGGGCAACAGGTTAGAATTAATGATTGCTCCTGATCTGTGTATCTTGGCATGATTGGATTTGGGGTACTTTTGCTCAGATTCTAAGTCTTGTTGGATGGACATATATTTTTGACCAGTATACTATTTCCAGAAACATAACTATATTTCCTGATTAACTGGCCTACTAATTATTATGACCTACGCTGCTGCGGAATCAGCTTTTTATTTATTTTAATAAGGGTGCCAGAATTCTACAAGAATTTGCTGACCTATCATGTTCCATTGCATATCATAAATTAAGATAATTATTTTTAAAAAGAGATGATATTTTGATTCTTTGTTCTTTTAAAGTTTGTTAATGAAATTTTCCTAGGGCTTAAATAATCGCCCTATGGACCAAGGTAATTGATACATTCAAATCTTACTACTAAAATAAATAACTAAAATTAATAATGTACAGTTGAAAGTGATCTTAAAGGCAAATATTTTATTATACAATTAAAATATTTAACAATAAATTATTATTAATTAGTAAGAACATGCATGCTAATCCAGGTAATCACTTTACATAATTAACACAGTTCATTCCTTTCAGTTCTCTCTTTAAACAATCCATGGATCAAAAGGGTCTCATAAATCAGGGAATGTCTCTATCAGGATTATATTATAAGCTTATAAATTACAAATAGTTCATTAGTTAATCAGGGTATGAATAGAGTAGCTTACTAGTAATGTAGATTCATGAGATCCTGAGCTCATTAAAATTTAATTGGTTTCCCCTGCCGGCATCTTCACATTCCAGATCTGTTCCATAGCTGGAGCTAGAAGCTTGGTTGTGATAACCTCTTCATTATGAAAGGTGGTGTTCACAAGGCTTTGTTTTCATTCTTGTGTGATGACTTCATTCAGCAAGTGAGTAGTGTTCTGTGCAGATGCAACTTACTGCGACAGGTCACTCTCACAGAAACCTCCAACTCTAAAAACACATAACCAGAAGCTAAATAAAAGACCTAGATCAAAGTTGTCCTCTTCTTTTTATACCTCAATCCAGTTTTGAAACTTCTGCGCATGTTATTATCATGACACTTAGGTTTATAATCTTATACATTTATTTTCTTTTTCTGGTACAAAGTTTTTTTTTTTAATAAATTATTTCTGCCATCTTTAATCAATATCCTAAAGGTTTTCTTGATCGAAATCTTGATACTTTTGAAATTCTTTTTGTTTAGCTGGATTAGTAATCTACATGCATTTTTTTTATTCTTTCCAATTTCAACTTTTATTAAATTATGGATAAATAATTCGAAACAAAAAAAAAATCAACTTTCATTATATGTTTTAAAAAAAAAATTACACTAAATAAAAAAAATTAAAATTGTGTCTTTTAATAAGATCTTTAAATTTACTTTTTTTTTTAGCTTTTAAATATATTAAATGCGAATATATTTAGACTATCTATTTGTAGACGTTACAATATATAATAATCATTTCAAATTCCCATATATATTTTAACCATTTGATATGCCACATGCTTTTATTAAGTATTTTAACAGTGCATTAGATGATAGTTGGCCATCTAAAAAAATAAAAGATAAAATAAAATTAATAACTAGAGATGTAAAACTATATTATTTAATCTGTAGATAAAATGGTAGCATTTAATAAAAAATATTTCATATATTTAGATTTATAATTTATACTTCAATTAATTATCAAAATGATTCAATAGTATTTAGTTATTCATTCTTTAGGTTTATTTTTAAAATGAGCTTGTCTTAAATAAAATTAGTTTCATACTCTTATGTGTGTGTGTGTGCATGCATGGATTTACATGTTGACTTTTAAATCTTTAATTTTATTCATTAAAATATTTAATTTATTTATTAACTTTTAAAAGTAAAATATATAATAAAACTTGGCAAGTAAAAAAAAATTAAATTTATTTTAAACTTCTGGTACGAATAAATCAAATGAAACAAAAATATTATTGGATTTAAAATATGAGAATTATTAACTTACTATATTTATTTGCTGTTTATTATTTAAAAAAAACTTTATTCATGTTAATTAGTTGATTTGTTATTAACCTTGAAATTGAAATGCAGAACGCTGATTTTTTTTTTTAATAAAAAAACTGAGAAAAAGAGTGGGGAACTGATTTTTTTTTACTTACTTTTATCATGGATGCTGTTCTGGAAGGAAAAGTTTAAAACAGTGTATTTTTTTAAATTTGTATTTATTTAAACAAGTGTAACATATTTTTTTCTGGAAAGTCTTAATACAGAATGGACTGTTGAAAGCCAAATTAATGTATCTCGAAGTTTTTATGCTTTCTTTAAACGAAAACTTTCTGAATTTCATAATATTATGTGCCAAGATAATACCTCTTATTTATTATTTAACTTCAAAAATTTTCAACAAGTGAAAATGTTATTCTTAACTAAAAAGATCATATAGAATATTATAAATAATCATTTTATGATAATAAATCATATTCTTTGTGGTAACAAATTTAAAACCAAGTTTAAAAAAAAAAAATTAAGAACTGTTCAAAACTAAAATAATTTGAATAAATGTTTTGGTATTAATTATTAACTTTTAAAACAAACAAATGTCTAAATGATTTTTAAAAAAACATATAAATTTAATACTGCTTTCTGAAAGTCAAATTTTATTAACGAAAATAAACATATTTTATTTTTATGGTGGAAATGTTCATTGATCGTCTGCTTTTCCAGAGAGAGCAGAAAAACTTTTAAAAACATATTTTCCAGTGAAACCACGGATAATTACTAAAATTTCACATTTAATAATAATTGTACACAGTTAAATGTCATATTTTAAAACTAGCTAGTTCATGCTAAATTGTGTCTTTGTACAATGGATCCACACATGTTTGTGTTTAAAATAATATATCTTGCTTATGTGCTTATTTTCTACTGGAATAAAACCGTTAGCTGTTTTATTATCTTTTAAAAAAAAATTAGTTTGAAAAGTATGAACGCGTCAATATTATGCGTCAATATTATGCATACCGCTAATGACATGGGACTTCACACTTAGTTTGCCTACTGCTGAGGAATCTTTACTAATGAACTGAATTTATCATTATCATTATTATTATTGTTATTTTTATTTTGTTTTAAAAAATGGTAACATAATAGTTATATATTTTTATGCTTTATTTTATATGTCAAGGTATCTTACTTTATTATCTGAAACTGTCTCAAGGAGTTTGCAATAAAGTGTATAGATCTTTTTATTATACACAGGTACATTTAAATATATTAGTGAAGTGTTTAATTTAAAGTTGCCTATTCTTTTGTAATTTAGGACAAACAACCATTACATATGTGCTTATCAGAAGTTTAATATTTTTAATATTATTCATAACAAAAATTAGATTTTGGAATTTGTCTGAGAACAAATTTATTTCATTAGCCATTTAATTAATAATATTTATTGCATCAGTCTGTCCATTTAATTTCATAAATATTTATTATGCTCATTGTTCATGTGCGTATTCCTTATCTTATGCAAATATTTACTATGCTATTTTAATGTGTTTATAGTTGTTTTGACTAATACTTTCCTGTGGGTTTTGGATACTGTTTAATGTGTGGAGTTTAATGTTGATACAAGCTATTAATTTTTATTATTAGTGATAAATTTGTATCTTGCCATTGTAGAATTAGTTACACTTTATAGCTCTAGATTTATCAGATAATATACTATTTATTATGTTTGTGGGATGGAGATGCTCTCCCATTATTACATGTATTTGCCATGAGAGGACAATGTTTTTCAAAATATTTTTATATATAGCTTATTTAGGTAGATTCCATGGAGAGGATCATTTGTCTTTGGTGTGTTTTCCCCTTTTCCTTAGGTGGTGAGATGGTGTCCACACCTACACTTATGCCAGAGAGATAGACATGGGAGCCACCATTTATTATAGTCATGTTATCTTGCTCTGAGGAGCTTATTTAGTGATGTTATCCCTCATATGATATTTGAAAGATTAGATTGTCCACCATAAAAGGTGTAGACTATTGTGTTTATAAAAGTTATGGTAATGATAGCTAGTTGTTAAGGTAGTCATTTCCTTAGGTGCATTTAGTAATTGTCAATGCTTTGATTGATTATAACAATATCTGTATTGTGCTGCTGTGCTTTGCCAGTAGTATACAAATAAATCCACAAGACTTGATAATTTAATTGCTCAGATTAAAGCATAGCATGATGGGAATACACAGACACAATGTTATTTTATATGCTCATATGGAGAAATTCGCTGAGGGGTTTTGTAAGTTGTATAAAATTTATAAATTTAATATTATGTGGACATTAAATAAATTAATGTATGTATGTCTTCTGATGAATGCTTTTTATTTACCATTTGGTTTTTAATATTAACATAGTGTGGGGCAATAATCATTTGTGATGTGATGATGACAGTTATCATCATCATATTAGCCATCTAATTTAGAAGCTGCAATAGGTTATATTGAACTTAATCTTCTATTTTTGTTATTATTATTTTAATAGTGAGATATCATAAATGAGTGCTTGACTATAAAATATATGGAAAATGGTAATTAGCTTATGGTGCAAGCTAGCCAACCATTATAATAATTATTTTCAATTACATTTAACATTTGTTTAATGCCTTGTTTTAGCTAGAATAAATTGTGATGTTTCAAAAAACTATTCTAGCAAGTAATCATAATAGTTTATGGTTCTAAATTTTATTTTGCAATTTTAAACTAAGCAACCAAGAAGCAATAGTCTTGGCATAAAGTTAATTTATAATTATTAACTCCTCAGAATTAAATGTAAAAATATATCCAGTAGCTATGATGTCCAAACTGTCATTGTATTAGTGTGCTTTGTAAATAATTGTTTTTTTTTTAATGTTTAGATGTAATAAATGTATTTTTGGTAAATTATTAAAATTTGGTTTTTGAGTATTTTTTTCCTGCATAAAATTCTTTTCTTTGGTTCCATAAATCCACAAAGTAAAATAAAATGTATATTTTCACATCAGATAATTACTATTCTTATGATCCAAAAATCACTAATATTTGATAAGAAACATGCTATAAATATTTCTTTTCCAATTATTAATTTTCAAATTAATAATTGTTCACTTAAGCATTGCAATGGATGTGTCCATCCATAAGTCAGACTGCACATTATTTAACTATTGTCAGAATTCAAACGCTGTAAATTAAGTATTTTATCTTTGTTGTTCTAGGATAAGAGAGGGAAATAAAATGTACCCATTTCCTTCTGTTATTTGAATGCCATTCTAGGTTACAGGCTATAAGTATTTTAAATTTATTATTATTTTAGACATTTGTTGGCTAAAGTAAGCATTTCTTTTGGTAATCTAAGTGATTATTATTATGATGATCTTAGTAGGATGCATTAGCTTATTAGAAAATGTGTTTTCTAAAAGCCTGCTAGGATGCCAGTCATTTACCTTGCAACACTATACCATTGATTATTTGATAGAATATCAGAGAAAACCCTGAGATCTTTATTTTGCATTATAATAAAAGATTTACTTATTCACTCTACAAGATGTAGAGGAGGTCAGATCATATCAGTGGATAATATTAAACTATATAATAGATTTTTTTAATCATAAGAATCTATTAGAGAATATGTTTTTGAAGTTGGAAATATTTATAGTTCAGAGAATATGATTGGGATGAGGAGAGAGATTTACTTTTTCTAAATTATTAATTAAGGAATGATTAGAGTTTTCTGTTTCCAAGTTATATGTTTTATTTAGAATAATTTATTTTATCAGAGTTGGGTACTTCCTTTATCTTAATTGTATATCTCTGTAGCTAATTCTTTTATATGTAACTGACCACTGAGCTTAGTCTACTTTATAATCCTTATTGTTATTGGTAAGAGTCTCAACCCAACCCTATTATTGTATAAAAGATGTCTTGTCTAAACAATTAGAACTTGTTAGAGTTTTATTTGAGATATTTCTATAGGTTAGAAATAGTGCCTCAAATTAGGAGAATGAGGATTCAGGCATCATCGATTTATTAGTTTATAAAATATAGAGATAAGTATAACACATACTGAATATGTAGACTGAAAATATATATAGCAGTTACATATGTAAGTGTGGATATATATTACTTACGCAAGTAAAAAAAATCAAAATGTGGCAAGTTAATTTTTTTTTTAAATGAAAATCATCTTTTCATTTAATTTTATTATTATTTTTAATTGAGGATTACTGAAACTATATAGAATTCTTCTATATACATTGTGAACAAAGCTTCGAAAAAATAATCTTCTTTGCCTAACTAATAAATATTGTATTTATTATATTATGAAGTTTCTGCCTCTCTTTGAGGTGGAAATGAAAAGACAATTTACAAAATGAAAAAAGCAGCATTTTCTCATTGTTATTGCTTAGTACTCCTTAAAACTATCCCTTCTTGATCTAATATTTTGATCTGTACCATTACTTATCCTGCTGAGATACATTAAATTGTATATATAAATATATTTATAATTAAAGTACGAAATGCTAAAGTAAAGTGCATTAATGATTGGCAAGCAATGGTGACGTAACAATAAGGATGATCAAACGACAGTTCTTGCTCTAACTGTCACCCTGTTGTATCCTTTTCATCTGAAAGCACGTGAATAAGTAAAATCAATAAACAGCTAGAAAATGGCAGAACTCACTTTTGAATTAATATTTGTTTTTAGGAAAGTTGTATAAATGTAATACTGATAAAATATAGACATCTGTTTGTGATTAAATGTTTTTATTTATCTTTATCACAGGGCCAACTGTTGATCTCTTGCCATATGCTGATATTAACAAAATAGTAAATTAATTTGAATACTTAGCATATATTAGTTCAAAACTAACTATAATTTATTTACTCAATTTGGTTATTAATCACAAATCATTGTTTTTTGGGTGTGTGTAAGTGAAGTTGCTAATAAATTGGTTAATGAATATTAGTTTTCTTTTAAATTGATTTTTTTTTACTATGTTTTCGAACTTTAATTCTCTATCATATTTATTAACGGTGACATTCCTTTATGGTCTAGCAGACTTTATATTTCCTTTGTAATTAATTACAATTTTGTACAATTATAAAAGAGACTAGGAATTTGTAATAAATTATTTTAAATTAATTATGCTTTGATTTTTTTTCATTCACGTGGAAATAAACAATTTTAGGTTTAATTTTTTAATAGCTAAATTTAATAAGAAAATATTATTTCCGCCATATCAAAGGCATGATATTCTTTTAAGATATCTGCTTAAAGCTTCATAATTTTTTTTTTTTATCTACATTTCTATTTTTGATTCTTAAAGCAACATGTCATTCATAATTTTATCTTTTTCTAACTTAAATGAAATTTCAAGCTCTGTCCCTTTTTTAAAGATCTTTTGTAATGTGTGTGTGTTCATATCTTCTTTGCATTGATTATTAACAAATAGTATTATATTGCTGCTATGTAATTATATATATTTAAATATTTTATAGATCTGCTAAAGACTGCTGGACAGTTGAAAAACTGAAAGAAAAAAAAAATATTTGTAGAAATAACGTTTGCATTAAAAATAGTGTAAAGGAAAGGAGTTATTAATTATAAATATCTTAACCATAATGAATTCAGTTTACCATTTTGTGATGATTTTCAAGTGAATTTCTATTTTTGTTTGTAGATTAAAGTATAAAATAAAATATAAGAAAACCCTCATAAAAATTAGTAATTTATAGGTTTGATTGATAATATCTTTTTTTCTGTTCAATTCATTTGTGGATATGTTCTGATAGAGACTTTGGTTCTATAATGGATGAATGATATAATTAGACCTTGGTTCTGAGTGCAGACTATTTGAATGCCAAAAATATGTTGTTGTCTTTTTCATAATCTTAAATATATGATGAAATCTCAAAATATTTTTAAACCTCAAAGACATTCAGTTTGTTTTTTAATATTAATATACATGTATATAGAAAATAAAAACTGTCTAATTGTTATACTAGTAATAATAAATAAAATAGAAAATCATATAACATTAAATACTAGCAAATAACAAATTTGTACTAAAATTCTCTCACAACCAAGGTTTTGTCTATTGTACAAATAGACTTCAAATGTGTTAAATCAGCAATGATGACAATATCGGGGGATACAGAGAGAAAACAAATATTGATATTATAAGAATGCAAAGGGAAATTTTATTACATTTTAACCACATTTAATTTAATTTAATTTAATTATATCTTTAAAACACCCACAATGTCTAACTTTGAGTTAATGATAATTAAAATTATCTAATACACAAGACATGCGTTATTATAATTTAAGTAAACATTTCATAAAAGCATATTAAATCTTCTATATCTTATCTAGATCTATCTTCACTAAGCATATTATGTTCAATGTGTGCTATTATGGGATTATCATTTGGACACCTGAACTAAACAAGGTACTCCATAACATCAGTTTATTACTCCTTCCACTCATCCTAACAATAGAGCACAATAATAAGTTTATGATCATATTTCCAAGTATTAATTAACTATATCTTTATCTAAAAAGAAAAAAAAACATGAAGTCAAATTTATGTGGAAATTTCTGAAAACTCCCAGCAAACTATATATAAACTTGTACAACTTCTTCAATAAAAGAAAAAGTTAGTTCACATAAAGTTCATTGAAGTTTTCAGAAACTTCCACACAAATTTCATCTGCATTTAAGCTATCATATTTAATAATTACATTTATTAATTGAAGTCAAATTTCATAAAATATAATAAAATATTTCTTATGTAAATAATAATAAAAAAAATAAAAATCTATATTGTAAGGGTACATTAATCTGGCCACAAAAATCGCCACACATGCCAATATTAAAGACTAAATGTGCCAACATAAAAATAAAATATTATTAATTATATATTAATCAATTTTGTGTAAATGTGTCAGTTAAAATACTGATTTATATATATATACCAAACCTATAAATACAAGCAAGTAAAAATCTCGAAAAACAAAAGGAAATCATTAATGTTAATTTTTTTTAATTTATTAATCCAGCATAAAATTCTATAAATGTCAAAATGAGGTCAACAATGAAAATATCTTGAAACTCATACATCAATCAGTGAACGATAAGACTATAGAAAATTATGTCTAAAAATTTTACTTTTTAAATTTCTAAAATTAAATTAGTTATCATCTTAATTGTCCTCAATAGTAGAACTCATAAGCCACTACAATTGCAATTTGAAAAAGTCGGTTAAAGAACCCATTTCCTTAAAGCTTATATTTTAATCCAAGTTATAAGCTAGAAAACAACAAATCCTGCAAGGCTAGGAAGCAAGAAACATCATAGGGATGGAACTGGTCATCATGCAAACATGATTCCAGGTACGATTATCATTTTAAATTGATATTATGATGACCATATTAGTAAAAAGATCTACAATGCATTACAATCATGCAAAGAAATTTTCACAGCATGAGAAGTCTGAGTCACCAACATGAAGATCCAGATGGCGACCAAAGATTATCTGATGAACTACCATCCAGTTCAGATAAAGGAATGAAGGCAAATATATTCAGACATTTATAATTATAATTAAATTTATATTGGGAGATCAGTATTACTAATAATGAATTTATTAAAGGATGGAGGGTGTGATACCTTTAAATCACGGATGCTTTGTAAAATAGATAAATAAAATAATGTTGAATATTTGAAATGACTATGGAGGGCATCTTGCCGCTGACTCATAGGAATGTGTTGTCAGGGACAGTCGAAGTCTGAACTCATCCAAAACTTAGCAGCTGGGTGTTGGCTGTGTCTAATTCCCAGGTGTGACATTCAAGTACATACTCTGCCTGGGAACCACAGGAAGTGAAAGGGGAATGGACTTGGTCATTTAAAATCCTTGGAAAGAAACAAAGTGGTATCGACAACCAATTCATTTATAAGCAATACTCGACTAATGTGCGTAAAACATACAAAATGGGTTTACTTGGATTGAGAAAATGCCCAATCAAATCCCCAGGAATTTATTTAAAAGTGTCCACCCATTCTCAATGTCAATTTGAACCTGAAATTAAAACAGAATATTTTAAAATAGGAAAATGCATGCTTGCAAGTTTGAAAAAAAAGCATAGATTTATTTATGCAATCATGCATTTGGGACAATTTTAATCATTGACCTCGCACATACTCTCATAATAGGTTAAAATCGATAAAATGTATATTTTAAACTATTTAATTATTATACATATTAAAGAAGATTAGAATAGCCCTCGAACGAGTGATTCACAAGATAATAAAAATGGGAACTATTTTAAATTTTAAGATGCCTTAATATCGGCATCTTGCTTTCAACAAGGGAATAATTCACTCGGTCAAAGACTATTCTGACACACTATCATAATAAAATAAAAGAAGAGATTAATAAATAGAAAATATTAACCCAAGGATAGAGAGCAAAATTATTGATTAATTAGAACATTTTAAAGGAATACATAATAAAGTCAAGTAAAATGGAAAAACAATTTAAAATAGCTATAGCATGTTAGTTATAGGAGATCACAAGAGCTCTTGGGTTAATGTTGGGTTACCTCTGGAGAAGCATTTGCAGGTAGATTGATGGTCGGCAGGTTTTATATGATTCAGCAGCAAAATCTGGTATTGTTCATATTTCGGCAGCAGCAGCAGTTTCAGGGTTCCTTATGTGACAGCTTTCGATGGTATAGAGCAGCGGCTGGCCATTCCTGAGGGGAAAATAGCCTTCTTGCCGGCTCTACTCCGTCATTTCAAAGTTAGCAATTTTAAAGGTTGGGTGATTCATAGGTGAGACTGTAGACACGGTAAATTGATTTGAAGATGAAAACTCAGCTTCAAATATTAAGTTTGCAGGCACATAGCTGGAAAATCTCAGAACAATATATTTTAGAAATCTTGCTGAAGAAATAATCTAGGAATCTTGCTAGAATAATTGTAGAATGATATTAGAATCACTAGAAAATTTGCTGAATATTACTAGAAACATTTGCTGAAATATCACTAGAATGAAAAACAAAAGAAAACCCTCCTTTTTATAGTCAAATTGCACAATACAACTGCCCTGGAGCATTACAAAAATATTCCAAACTTTGCTTACTTATCAGCTGTAATCAATCCTATCCGAATGTCTAAAGGAATTCAACAAAATTTTAATTAATTTCTATTGTTAATTTCCTTGTCGACATTCGAATTACAAATTTGATTTAATTAAAACAACTTTTACTAATTGAAAGAAAAGACCTTAAGTGGACATCTGCTGTATTTTTAGATAAGCTTCTATAACATTAAATAATTAAAACTATTGTTCCTACCAGCCCTCATTTATTTTAAACAGAAAATATATGGCATGATTTTATAAATCTAAAAGAAAATTATTTTACTTTTTAATTTTCAATATTTGAATCTATTTACTAAACGAATATGAATTTTATTTTAAATCAAAAACAAATATTACGACTGTAATATATTTTTGTAAACAGATTCAAACAAAATCTTAACATAAGTTTTAAAATACATATCGCAGTGTGTGTGCAATTACGACCTATATAACCTACTTTTAAATAAATCTAAATTATGTGAACATACACATAATCCATAACATTTTATTTATTTGGGCATGAGTTCTACTTATATATATATATAACATGAGCATTGTACTCGTGGTTTAAAATTGGGTGGAATTTTCAGTATATAAGCACATTGCAGACACACTACGATACATTGGGGTTCAAACTAAGGTATGAGGGTAGAAAAGAGGTGAGAGAAGGTGAAATGAAGATCTGCAAAGCAGATCTTACTGTTTCACATTCCCTCAGTGATGGAACAAAAAAAATTTGTAAAAAAAAAAGATCTTACAACAGGTGTCCACCTATGAAGCCTGCATAAAAAAAATTTACAAGATAACCCATATAACATACAGTACATAAATACAATGATGGAATGAAACTGAATTATATACCTGGATCATATAAAAAAGATAATCTACCATGTAGTGAACATTTTCTCTATTATCTCCCCCTTCAACAATTATTTATCTAACATTTTAATAGTTTAACATTGGTTTGAAATCCGATCTTTTTTTTTTCATTTATCCTGTGACATGTCCATTTCTTCTTTCTTTTCTTAAAACCTACTATAATCCTGGGTCTGGTAGGTGATATACAAGGAATTTTAGACTCCTAGCATTATATGTTCCTTTTATGGTCCCATTATCCTCCAGTAAATATGCATTTGGGCCACTTACTCATTTTATCACATATGGCTCTTGATACAGTGGGAAAAACTTCGTGTATTTACACTGGTGCCAGCTACTAGGCTTTGGGATTCTGACCCATACATGATCCCCAACTTGAAATTGGTAGGACCTTGTTTCCTTTAGTTGCTTTTTCTCTGCCCAGGCTTTCAGGTGATGATGAACTGCTCACCGATCCTCTTCTCTGTTAACTTCTTGATCATCCTTGGGCAGAGGTATTTTAATTAATGGTTGCTCTGGCTTACCAAAATGAAGACGCATTGGTGATAGCCCTCTAGCCTCATTAATGGTTCCATTAATATACTGAAAAATATCTTCAGTTCAGTTGACACAACCTCGGTGGTTATTGTGGATGTACATCCGAAACAGCTGGCTAATTTCCCACATGACCCTCTCGCAGGGGTTGGATTGGGGGTTTCTAATGGATGTCATCACATGCCGGAGACCTTGGTTCTTTATCCTGGTCTGCCATTCTCGTGAAGTGAAAGCTGAGCCATGATCTGAGAGTATCGCTTCGGGCTTGCCAATGGTCACAAATTGCTTGCACTGTAATGCCCTAATTGCGCTTTTTGAATCTGCCTTTATGACTGGGTAGGCCCATGCATATTTAGAAAATACATCTTAGATGACAAAAAGGTACTGAAATCTATGATAGGATAGTAGTGGCCCATAGTGGTCTACTGCCAATACCTTGTTGGGTCCCGATGGGATAATGGAGGTGGGGTACTGTTGAAGATCTTATTTGGGGGTTTGCTTTTAGCACATGTATTACATTTCTGGAGGGTATGTAATATATCACTATACATCTGTGGCCAATGAAATTGCTGCCTCAGGGCTTCTTCAATCTTTCTGGGACCATAAAGTCCCACCAAGCTGTGCATATAAGTCATTAGTGGGCTTCTTAAATCAGGTGGCTTGAGAATTTTCCACAATCTATTCTCACTTTGTTGCAGCAAAAGTCCATTTTGCAATCTGTATCTCCTCTTTCCCCTACCAGTGGTACATCCTTGAGCAGGGTTTCCTTGCCTTTGGACTTCTTGTATTAAATCTCTGTACTGGGGCTGTTTTTCCTGCCAATACTGCAAATTCTTAAGTTTCTTTTCTAATTTCCTGGTCCAACACATTAGTCATGATTATTAATGGCTGGTCTGATATCATAGGGTTGCAAGGCTTAACTTCCACAGGATGACGACTCAATACATCAGCCACAATATTTTCAGGGCCTGGGCAATAAATTATCTTGTAGTGGAATTTCTGCAGTGACAAGCTCCATCGTATAAGGTGATCATTGTTTAGATAACTGTTATTCAGAAATTCCAAGCACCGGTGGTCCATAATTATAATTACTTCCAATCCCAGCAATATTTGCTTAAATTTGCTGCACGCCCATACAATGGCCAAAGTCTCTTGTTCAGTGACAGTATAGTTTTTCTCTGCACCTCTTAATGTATGGCTACTGAAGTACAAGACCTGATGTTGGCCTGCTTGATTAACCTGGAACAGTACAACACCTAGACCTTTCTTGCTGCTGTTGGTCTGCAAATAGAATGGGTGAGTGAAATCAGGATAACATAACATCACAGTCTGGAGGAAATTGTCCTTGAATTTCTTGAAATCTTGCTTGTGCTGTTCATTCCATTCCCACCGACGGTGTTGCTTCAATAGTTCCAGCAATGTGGAGGTATCTTTCGCAAAGCCCAGATAGAACTTATGGTAATAATTGCAGAGGCCTAAAAAGGATCTAATCTGCTTTCTATTGATAGGCCTCAGGAAGTTCTGGATTGTTTCTACCTTATCCAGATGGATCCGAATTCCTTGTCCATTTACTATGTCTTCTAAAAATGCAATTTCTTTTAGAGCAAAGTGACTCTTTTCTAGATTCACAGTAATATTCTTTTGGGCACATTCAGAAAAGAACTGCTTCAGGTGCTCCAGGTGTTCCTGAGGGTTGCGCAATGCAATGACCACATCATCGATATAGCACACTAATTTTTTTTAGATCTTTGGATAGAACTTGGTCCAAGCACCTCATTAGTCCATCACCACTGTTTATGAGCCTAAAAGGTACTCTCTTAAATAGATGCATTTTTCCATTGTGACAGAAGGCCATGTATTTTCTGTCTTGGGGGTGTAATATCATCTGCCAATAGCTAGCAGTTAAGTCCAATGTGGAAAAAATATTCTTGGTAGATAATTTGAGGAAAACTTTCTCTACAGGTGGTGGTATATCCCGTTCTGGTATCATGACATTGTTGAGCATTCTGGCATCTAAACACAGTCTTATAGACCTGTTTTTCTTTTTCACAACTACTAACTGGTTATTATAGGGTGATGATCCTTTCTCAATTACCCCCCCATGCAATCATCTGTTGGATCTGAGCACTCACTTTATCTTGATATTGGAAAGGAATAGGGTGTGTTCAGGCCTGGAAGTGGGTTTCTTCCTTCACATGAATCCAGTGGACATAACCTTTAATTTCTCCAGGGATTGTAGAGAAGATTTGCTGACTTGCCATCAATAGTTGATGCAATTGGAACTGGTCCTCAATGGTTTCTAGTGATGACTCTTTGACCTTATCTTTGATGGTGTCTTCATCGATGCTGGCTTCCATACACTGAACTTGGACTCCAGGTAAGACATTGGCTTCATTAAAACCTATTTTCTCTTGCTGGAACATGATTGAATTTGTGGCATAGTCAAGGATACACTTATTCTGGGTCAGAAAATTGGATCCTATTATAACATCATGGACCAATCCTTTTATAATTAGGAACGTGTGCCCAATGGTTATTTTCCCGAAGATTTTTTTCTAACCATACTTAGTATACTTCAGTCTTGGTTCTTTTTCCATCAGCCAGTTTCATCTGGATGGGATGGGATGGTAACCTGGGTATACATCCGCTCTGTTCTTCCATTCATAGCAACCATCCCTTTGAAATGCAGGAAATCTGACTGCCAGTGTCAATGAGGGCAGGAATTTCAATGGCTCCCACTCCGATGTTTATTACTGGACACAGACTAATAGGAACTCCACAGGTGGGGTCCTCTTTTTGGATAACCATTGACACAGAGTTCATATCCCCTAAGAGACTTCCTTTTATTGGAGAATGAAAGTAGTGGGGATGCGCTAACAGGGTTCTTTTGGGTCTCGTATTTCCTCTGATCATATTTTGTTCTGATTGACGGTGGGGATTCCATGGGCCGGAGTTGATCATTGTCAAAACTTCCACCATGACTTCCACATCTTTGATCCTGCTGCTGACCATAAGCCATTGGATAGGTAATGGCATATTCTGTTGGATTGTATAGATGATGTAGGGATTTGAAAATATGAACAAGGTGAGTGATCTAAATCGGTTTACCAGATGGACAAAGAATTGCATGCAAGTTTCTTTGATTGCTTCATACTTCTACTGGCAAATCGTATTCAGGATCCCACTCACTCGATCATCACTCCAATAATACTTCAATAACATGTTAAAGTAATTGGCAAAATCGCTCGGTTTTTTAGTCAACATGCCCCACCAATCTCTTGCATAGCCATATAAGTAATGGCTAGTGATCACAGTCTGTTCATGACAGTTCATCTTATAAAGATAGAAAAAAATCCTGCAAGCTATCCAAGTGTGGGTGGGGATTTTCTCCTATTTCTCCTCAAATATATGAATGGTGATTATTTTATCAATCTGGGTTTGAATCCTGAGGTCTGAAATTAATATACTGCAGGCTGCATCTCTTGTATTATTGTTGATTTGAGAAAATGGTCGATTGCTGTCAAAGGTCTGACAGCTCTGATTTATAGTTCTGTCCTCTTTCCAGTTTTCTAGGTAGCATTCTTCAATATTAAGTTTGAGAGCCCTTTGTTCATTTTTTACTTTGACAATTTCGTGGAAGATGAGTCGGGTCAACTCCTTACCTTCCTCACTTTTCCTGTGAGTTTCTTCCTCCCATCTGCTTGCCCTTTCTTCACTGTGTTTCCACAGCTCTACATTATTCCTGAAATGGCTCTCATTATCCTCCAAGTTTTCCATGGTTTTGGACAATTATTGTGATCGATGATGATGATGACTTTTTCCCCTTTTTTGCTAACTATTTTATCCTAACTTTTTTTGAATGAATTGGTGTACTTTTTAAACACAATGTACAGCAATTTTAAACTTTTGTTGTTATCTCTATTTTATTAATATCAATTAAAGAGCACTGATTAAAAAAACTTTTAAACTGTTTTACGGTTGAACTCACACTAAATCTAATACAGTTAAAGTACTATTGTTATTATATTTATTCCTTGTTTAACTCTGCGATTATTTTTATGTTTAATTACAAATTTTATCAATGGCTTTTGGCCTAATTGCTGCTTTTACATTTATCACTAAAATCCCAACTACTGCTCTTTTACTACAGTTAAAATTTCATGTTCAAATCAGCTGCTAACGTATATATATTTTACTGCCCATATATATATAAAATTTCTTAAATGCTACCTGTCAAATTATTTCACTACATATATATTTTTCAAACGCATGCATTTAATAAATGCTACCTGTCAAATTATTTCACTACATATATATTTTTCAAACGCATGCATTTTTATTTATATATATAAACATTCGCTAGATCCGGGTATACTTATTTCATTCCTTCTTATTTGAGATTAACATACATATATATTTTTACATTATAATTATTGATCTGATTCACGTCTCATTATTTGGTCTAAGAAAAATTTATACACGTTGAAAAAAAAAACAAATTACATACAAAAGAATTTAGCCTGGTGACAAAATTTATTTTAGAAGTAACTCTGTTTAGTGAAATTACCTCTGGGCGCCATGCCACCAATTAAAAATATCCATAGACTGTTAGCTTCCCCAAAATTAATTTTAAATTACTATTCCATTTAACTGCGGGCATTCATTAAAACATTCGCATTTTTATTGATTACAAAATTTTATTTATGATTACATTTCTGAATTCCATACGATAGACTATTATATCTAGGTCATTACCATAAAAAAATATTTTATGCTATCTTGTGCATTGAGCCAGTAAAACTTTATTTTGACAGAAAACAAATTTGAAATACACAGATTGTCACAATATTCACTTGGGACAATATTTCAGTAATTTATGCCATGCATACTGTAACGGTCAGGTTCGTACATTTGCTCAACAGACTGAGAGTTCAAGCCAGAGAACCAAAAGCTGACCAAGTCGGGATAGTAATACCCTACGTCTGATCATACCTTAACTCTCTCACTCGTGCTTCCAAGTCAACCCATCGCAAATGACATGCCTGAGGTTACACTCGATATCTCTTTGATCACGTTCCAGCAATAGCAAAGCAGTAAAACATGAGACATTCCCCCCTTATTACATATTCTATTATATACCTTAATTAGTGATTCATAAGATAATGAGCAAGTAATGAGACTGAGACAAATTTATATTTCATAAATTTAATATAACATTTAATAAATACTAAAACATAGTAACTGGTGTATAGCTAGCTCACACGCAGGTGAGTGGATTCTCAGGGTTATAAAATAATATTACAAAGCCATGAGTAGATTCTCATGGTTATAAAACAATATTTTTACAAAGCATTCAGTGTGTTCTCAGGGTATGAAATAATATTACCAAGCAATGAGTAGATTCTCATGGTTATAAAACAATATTACAAAGCATGGAGTATGTTCTCAGGGTATAAAATAATATTACAAAGCAATGGACTTTTTAATAAGCTTATGTCATCTTTCATGTTCTAATTCACGCTATGTTTTATATATTTGAAATCGGTTATAATTAGCCAGCTAGAGTGATCGATTTATTGATAAATGATGGAGATTATATGGTCTAAGATATTATAAATACTAAGTTTAAGATTATATTATTAATATATCAAATCATATTATAGACATTTGCGTGATATATAATTGTTATACAGATAAACACATTAACTCTGATTCTAGTTCGGATCAACGCCGAAATTACTTTCTAGGGAAAATGAACTGAAATGTGGTGGCAGTTGAACGTCAGATTCTAGGGCGTTAGAAACTACAGTATCAGATAAGTGCGACTCGAATGCATTCTTAATGGGGTTTATTACATAGTAAACGGTTCCCTAACCGATCTGCTTGCTATAATGGAAGAGGCCTTTTAATTCAATGAACAGGAGATTGGCTTATGAGCCCTTTGGAAACGCTTTGGTTCCATTAAGTATGAATAATTGTCACATTTGCCTAAACTTTCGAGGCGTGACTTAATGAAATACGAAGAAAATGTCACCGTTGCCTAAACTTTCGAGGCGTGACTGGACGTGGAACAATCTTGAGATGGGCCCTTATAGACATAGCAAGTAGAAATGCATATTTATGCAAATTAGCAATACATTCGCAACGCTAGATTAATATTTTATAAATTAATTACGCCAAAATCTTAGCTTCTTCAGTGCTACTACCACCGGTCAAGTTCATAAATGAGATTATTAAATTATAAAATGATGGCGATAATGAGAATCTGATTTAAGGTTTTTCTGCATAGCTACTTATAGAACTGGGAACATTAGTTATATAGTATAACTAGATCTAATATCAAACGGATTGTTAAATAATAAAATGTGAGTTATAAAATAGCTCACGCAAATTTTGATGTTTAAATAAATTACACATCTTAAATAATTCGTCAAAATAGACCTTACTAATAATGAAAAATGGGTTTTAACTAACGAATGCAAATCTATATTTTAAATAGCTTGCGTGAAATATACTTTTTCAGATAACTGGCAAAATACATATTTTAAATCATTTACGCAAATATAATTCTTAAATAACTTGGGCAAAATCTGCGTTTTAAATAGCATACGCAATATATACGTTTTAACTAACTTTAGCAACATTTTCATTTTATATAACTTTAGAAAAGATGCGTTTTAAATAATAGACGCTAAATATACCTTTTAAATAACTTTAGCAAAACATTTTCATTTTCAATTAACTGGAGAAAAGCGTTTTAAATAATATACGCAAATATACATTTTTAAATAACTTTAGCAAAACATTTTCATTTTCAATTAACTTGAGAAAAAGATGCGTTTTAAATAATATAAGCAAATATACATTTTAAAATAAGTTTATCAAAAGATTTTAAATAACTTGTTCGGGCATTATAAATATCGATTCACTCTATCACATATAATTCAGAAAAGAGTCTTGACTATATTCTTTATATCGCAATACGCTGATATGATAAAAGAGATTATTCACTCCCCTCCCCCCGATAATTTATTAACACACAAGACTCCGTTCCGATAAAAACACAGCATAAATCAATTAACATGAACTTAAAACTATAGATAGATGACATAAGAATAAATTGCATAAACAATCAATAAGATTTATAATTTAGAAATGAATTTCTTGTATGGTTTTATAGAAACTAGATGTTTAGGACTACTTAAAATTATTAATGATCAAGCAAGAATTTGAAGAGTGTTCTAAGATTTAAACAGATTTAAGATAAACATTTTAAGATAAATATATTAAATGTACATTTAGAGAATATAATTGACTATGTGATTTAGTTAGCTAGCTTTCATTTAGAGTACATTTTAGTTATGAAACTTAATATGTCAGAAAGGCTTTACCAGCAAAGTTTTTTTTAAGGCATTGTTTCCATGTGCTTCTCACTATATTCAGTCAGGCTGGGCTTCTCTTAGGTTTTAGTCTGCATGTATCTTCGCGAATTTATGTCTGTGGCCGCTTTCCCCATTTCTCTGGTCAGGAACTCTCTGGTCTCTCAGATACAGCTTCTTTCTTACTGTGATGGGCATGGTGGAGGTTTTCTGTCATCGGTAGCCACTCGTGGAAGAGCAAACGGCTGTCTCCTTGTCTCTAGCCCACTGTCATCTTTGGAGCAGCTTTGATGGTAGCTTTTGAAGATTTAGCTTTTTTTTTTAACAGCAGGAACAGTTCTTATTTAACTTCAGCTCTGGTCACAGCAACAGCAAAAATTAACACGGATTATGATAGATGTATGGAAGAGGTTAGATTAGATGGCTAGGTTAGAGGCTTTGGTGGCTATTTGGGCCCCTTTTTATGCTATATTTTTGACAGTAGTAACCTCCTACTTTGAGTCATGCCACATCACAAGATGACTAGTTCAAACTAGCCTTTAACCAAATATCCAGTTAGTAAAAATATTAAGTATATCTAAATCTGGACATGGAAAGGCTCTATTGTTTTAATTGACGTCAGTTTTAAAAGATATATTTTTAAGAGAATGGTCACAAGCAATTTGTATAGATTTTGTATAGATTTATGCCTGACTGAATATTATAATTGGTCTTGGTTATAATTTTTAAATAGGTCAAATTTTGGCCAAAGATTTATTTTTAGAACGAAGTGTTAAAACTGATAAAACTTTCTGCTTGTAATTTTAAGCAAACAAAAGAATTGAAAACTTGGAATTAGTCAAAATGAATACTGACTTAAATAATTATTTAGAAAGAAATATTGAAAACTAAATAATATTATAAATTTAAATTATGCTGCTATATAGATAAATTAATTATACAGTTATGTTTATTTCAGTTTTAACAAATCTAAAGGAATATGCTCGTATATAAATATTTGAGATTGTAATTTTATATTTATAAATTTTAAGGACGATTATATACGCACATACTCGCAATATTATAAGGACAAAGTTTTTAAAATTGAAGAAATACACGCCATCTGAGTATAACAAATATATACTATTATCGAAGATAATAGGTGAAACAGGTGTAACCGTTTCAATACATAGAGTGATTTAAGTGAAACAATAAATAGAAATAGCTTGTATTGCACTATAGCAAGTTTGGACAGGTTTAGATTATATAGTATACATAATTGAATGCCCGAGTCAAACAAAATATGTGAAATATATACGCAAATAAACAATATAGATAATATAGAGTTTGAAAAATATATATATTGAAATATAAGGGATTTGGGTGATTAAATACGAACAAAATGCTAAAATTAAGTTACAGGGATGTGGGTGTTTAAATAATTAAAATCTACAGGGATGTGGGTGTTTAAATAATCGAAACCTCATGTTTGGGCAAGCAATAGACCTGGGAAAAAAATATACTATGTAACGGTCAGAATTATCTGTCTCACTAACACACTGCAGAATTCAAACCCCAAACATGAAACTGAACACTCTAGGAGGGGTTGCCTTCTAGATATACTAAGTTCCAAAGTCTAAATTCCACAATGCCACCTACATGATAACACCTCTGATGCTACTAATAATATATCCCTTTACCAGTGCCTGGTGGTCAGAGAGACTCTATACTAAGATAAGTTTGGGTTGCTAATTTACATCTATGGATGGTAAAAAAGGAATGTATAAAATAGATAGATGGACCAAGACAGTGATAGGGATCAATAAAATAAAAGATCAAAATGAGTTTTTAAAAGAATTATTTAGACAGAAATATATATGTAATGCCACTGTCTGCTTATATAAGACAGGGATGCTTACTAAATAATTGTTAGCATTACATTCCATAAAATTACAAAAAAGATTGTTAAGAAAATATATTCTAGCCCTCGGGCTAATAGTATTATGACAATGTGCTTAAAAGAGATGGGAACATGTGTGATGTGCTTTGAGTAACTTTGAAGTTTAATAAAACATTTGAATATTAAGGTTTATAGAATATTTCTTGATTTCAAGAATAGCACATACCAAAGCTTACTAAGTGATAAAGTAGGGATGTGATCAAGGCACTATTTATAATTATAATTAAATTTATATTGGGAGGTCGGTATTGCTAATAATGAATTTATTAAAGGATGGAGGGTGTGATACCTTTAAATCACGGATGCTTTGTAAAATAGATAAATAAAATAATGTTGAATATTTGAAATGGCTACGGAGGGCATCTTGCCGCTGACCGATAGGAATGTGTTGTCAGGGACAGTCGAAGTCTGGACTCATCCAAAACTTAGCAGCTAGGTGACAGCTGTATCTAATTCCCAGATGTGACATTCAAGTACACACTCTGCCTGGGAACCACAGGAAGTGAAAGGGGAATGGACTTGGTCATTTAAAATTCTTGGAAAGAAAAAAAGTCGTCTCGACAACCAATTCATTTACCAGCAATACTCAACTAATGTACATAAAACATACAAAATGGGTTTACTTCGATTGAGAAAATGCCCAATCAAATCCCCAGAAATTTATTTAAAAGGGTCCACCCATTCTCAATGTCAATTTGAACTTGAAATTAAAACAGAATATTTTAAAATAGAAAAATGCATGCTTGCGGGTTTGAAAAAAAATCATAGATTTATTTATGCAATCATGCATTTGGGACATATTTAATCATTGACCTCATACATACTCTCATAATAGGTTAAAATCATGCATTTGGGACATATTTAATCATTGACCTCGTACATATTCTCATAATAGGTTAAAATCAATAAAATGTAGATTTTAAACTATTTAATTATTATACATATTAAAGAAGATTAGAATAGCCCTTGAATAAGTGATTTGCAAGGTAATAAAAATGGGAACTATTATAAATTTAAGATGCGTTAATATCGGCATCTTGTTTTCAACAAGGGAATAACTCACTCGATCAAAGTCTATTCTGACACACTATCATAATAAAATAAAAAAATTAATAAATAGAAAATATTAACCCAAGGATAGAGAGCAAAATTATTGATAATTAGAACATTTTAAAGGAATACATAATAAAGTCAAGTAAAATGGGAAAACAATTTAAAATAGCTATAGCATGTTAGTAAGGAATCACAAGAGCACTTGGGTTAATGTTGGGTTACCTCTGGAGAAGTGTTTGCAGGTAGATTGATGGTCAGCAGGTTTTATACAATTCAGCAGCAAAATCTGGTACTGTTCATATTTCGGCAGCAGCAGCAGTTTCGGGGTTTCTTATGTGATAGCTTTCGATGGTATAGAGCAGCAGCCAGCCATTCCCGCAGGGAAAATAGCCTTCTTGCTGGCTCTACTCTGTCATTTCAAAGTTAGCAATTTTGAAGGTTGGGTGGTTCATAGGTGAGACTGTAAACATGGTAAATTGATTTGAAGACAAAAACTCAGCTTCAAATTTAAGTTTGCAGGCACGTGGCTGGAAAATTGCAGGACAATATATTTTAAAAATCTTGCTCAAAGAAATAATACTAGGAATCTTGCTAGAATAATTGTAGAATGATATTAGAATCACTAGAAAATTTGCTGTAATATTACTAGAAACATTTGCTGAAATATCACTAGAATGAAGAACAAAAGAAAACCCTCCTTTTTATAATCAAATTGCACAATACAACTGCCCTGGAGCATTAGAAAAATATTTTGGACTTTGCTTACTTATCAGCTGTAATCAATCCTATATGAATGTCTAAAGGAATTCAACAAAATTTTAATTAATTTCTATTGTTAATTTCCTTGTCGACATTCGAATGACAAATTTGATTTGATTTAATTAAAATAACTTTTACTAATTGAAAGAAAAACCTTAAGTGGACATCTGCTGTATTTTTAGGTAATAATTAAAACTATTGTTTCTACCAGCCTTCATTTATTTTAACAGAAAATATATGATGTGACTTTTATTAAGTCTAAAAAAAAATTATTTTAATACTTTTTAATTTTCAATATTTGAATCTATTTACTAAACGAATATGAAATTTATATTAAATCAAAAAAATATATTACAACTGTAATATATTTTTGTAAACAGATTTACACAAAATAATTTTAAATGACAGTTTATAATCTTAGGATAAGCTTTAAAATACACATCACAGTGTGTGTGCAATTACGACCTATATAACCTACTTTTAAATAAATCTAAATTATGTGAACATACACATAATCCATAACATTTTATTTATTTGGGCATGAGTTCTATTTATATATATAACATGAGCATTGTACTCATGGTTTAAAATTGGGCGGGATTTTCGGTATATAAGCACATTGCAGACACACTACGATACATTGGGGTTCAAACTAAGGTATTCCTTTGATTGTCATGTGTAGATGGTTTAATAAACTAGTAAACTTAAATTTGATTTTTAAAGGTTGATGTAAATTTAGATAATGAATCTGAATGTAAATTATTTGCATGCCTTTTTTAGTCACGTGATTCCATAAATATAACTATGAAAATTTATTGCTTAAAATTGATTTTTTTTAATTGTCATGAGTAGATTGTTAAATAAACTAGCAAACTTAAATTTGATTTTTTAAAATTGTGAATTTTGTGTTTTAATTTTTTAATCATGTGATTAGATTTCTTATAACTACAAAAATTGTTTTTTTATATACTTCTAATGAAAAGGGCAATTTTGTAATATTGATGAAAAAGTCAGCTCAAACCAAGTTTTCATTTTTTAATTTTTGATGAAAATTATGAATTTTGTGTTTTAATATTTTAATCACATAATTAATTTTTTTTTAATTTTTTGATGAAAATGGCAATTTTGTAATAAATGGCCAGATGTGATTTATTGCTTGGATGTGTCAGCCTGGGTTTTAGCCACTTTAAGAGTTCACAAAAATTAAAGTTCATACTGCTCAACTCTTCAGTTCATACCCAATTACCCCCTCCCCATGTGACTTTTTTTATTCTTTCTCTTACCCATCTTTTACTTTTTAAAAAATTAAAATATATAATAGCTCAGTAATTAAATGATGGAATAAATTAGAGACCTTTTATTTTTTAATTAACAGTTTGTAGATTCACTTTTATTATCAGTAAATCTGATTAAATTAATTTCTTTCCAAACAAAAAAATTAAAATATAATTATTTCAATTATTTTTATTTTTAATTTAAGCCATTTTATATGGATTTAAGTTATTTATTAAAGTTCATTTTAATAAATGTTCCAAATTTCTTTCATATTTTTACTTGTTTATCTAACCCATATATATTTCACCAATGTATACACATGCATGCGCATTCTTAATAATAATAATATTTTAAATTTAAAAGAACTTCAAATAAACTTTAACAATTGAGTGCATGCTTGCTATGCTGGGTGACCACTATATTATGAACACTTTGTTTTTAAATTAAACCTTTTTTCTATATAATATATTGATAATGTTATTTTTATTTATTACAAATGTAAGCTTTCAAGCAATAGACATTCTAAAAGTTATTTGACATTTGTAAAATATTAAAATAAATTTTTGAATAGAATTTTTATCTATAACAATGTCACTTGGCATCATTGGATAAATTTATCTATTCAAAAATTTAGTAAAATGAAATATTTGATACTCAATTTCTATGTTATTAAAATGAAGACATTATTGTTCATTATCATGAAAGAAAGAAAAAAAGTATTAAAAGTAAAAATATTATTTGTTATTAAAAGTTTAAGAAATAATTTCTTTATTATATGTTCAAAGACAATTCTAGTTTACCCAGTAGAAAATGAACTTTTTAAAAGTTGTTTTTTATAAATAAATGTTTTCAAAGGAAAATTTGTTTATGGCATAAGATTTTGGTTTAACCTTTTCACTTTCAAGCAGCCATATTGAATATTTAAAAAAAATTATGCTAAGCCATAAATTTTATTATAATTTTAAGTTTTATTAATAAAAATGAAATAATAAATATTTTTTTAAAGATTAAACACCAAAGAATGCAATTAAACAAAAAAAAAAGGTCATTGATATTCAAAGTAATAAAAAAAGTATAAAAGTTAATATTTCTAATAATTATTTTCATATTATTTTGTAAATCCTAAATTACCTTGCATACAACTTAAAATTATATGGTTGTTAGTAGGTTAGTTGGATTCACCATAAAATTTCTAAAAAAGTAGTATATAATAACACTTACCTAAGGTAATCCATCAATTTAAAACTTCATAGAATCAAGACATTAATAATTATCAATTTTCTCAGTAGCCCTTCAAAATGCATTTCCATACAGGGGTCTGCAATGTATAAGTCATTCTTAGTAACATCCCTTATATCAAGTAGTTACTATTGATCAATAATTAGTATAATTTGAATATTATAATGAACTTCAATACAGTTTGTAATTTATTAAAAAGTACTACTAAACTAGTCACTATATATACAAAATAAAATAATAAAATAAAAAGTGAATGAAATACTAAATTCATTATAGAGTTAAGCTTGAGGTACATAAATTTGTAGTTTATATATATATTGTCAAAATAGTTACTTTTAGCATTTGCATATTTTTTATTATTATTAAAATGCAGAGAAAAAATTATAGAAAAATCTAAATCAGGTCATTATATTTCCAAAATATGTTCATCTTTGTCTCCTATCAATTAATTCAAATATTCACCAAATTTACTCATATCAAAAAATGCAGATAATTCATGATATAAATGCACACATACAATCATGAGCTATTTTTATATGTTACTTTCAATAGTAATTTTTTCATATATTTTTATCATATATATATATGAATAAAATAATAATCAAAAAATATGCAGCTTTGAAATTTATATTGCAATAGTCTAGGCTTAAGTTTATGTACTGTCAAAATCATTACTTTTAGCATTTGCATATTTTTACTATTATTAAAATGCAGACAAAAGAAATTAGAGGAAAATCTAAATCAAGTCATTGTATTTCCAAAATATATTTATTTTTGTCTCATATCAATTAATTCAAATACTCCTTTCACCCAAACTCACATTATAAAAAAATATGTCGATATCACGATCTTTTTTTTTATTGTTAGTTTCAATAGTCATTTTTTGGATTATTTTTAGCAAATATATATAAAAAAATTACACATTTTGATATTGCCTCACATATAGATAAAAACAAATTTTCTTTTCAAACTGCATTTATAATAACACAATTCTTTATTATATCAAAATTCTATTTCTAATATTTGCCCAGTTAACTAAATGCATAAACACACATGTATGGGCATGTAACTGAAATACCATTTGTAATATGCCAAAAATAAAAATTGAATTTTAGTAATTGTAACATTTTGATTTAGAATGGCAAAAATATAGACACAACACTAAAAATAAATAAAAATTAACTTGTTAAGTCACTCCACCTACTGGATTTAAAATATGGTACCTAATGTATTTAACTAAGCCATTTTAAGCAATGTGTTTAATATAATATTTCTTATTTTAAGCTAAACAATTATTATTATTATACAAGCACATATCACTAACATATATCTTCATTATATAAAACAGCACTCAGTTCTATTATTTACTTTAAAACCACCCAATCTTTAGTATCAAATAAAAGTTTTCATAAGAATGATTTCATATTTATCATCAGAATATCTTTAACACTTTTAATTTATTTTTATGAGTTTTTATGGAAAAAAAAAAAAGAATTAAAAAGAAGAGTAAAAAAACTACTATGATAAATTTTCTGAAATCTGAGATCATCAGTCTTATGAAAACTTTCTTTGATATTAAAAATGAATTATGATTTTTGTTTATATGTATGTGTGGATCATGTTTAATTGATTTTCATTTGAGATCGGTTTGTGTAATAGACTAAACCATGGTCATGAAAAAATTTCAATATAAATTTATTTTACTAGTATTTATTATTATATGATTTTTTTATTTTATATATATGAGTTAGACTTTACAAAAAAAATCAAGTCAGATGTCACATGACCTAATTTAATAAGCTTGTATTAATGTCTATATATAACATGAGTTAGACTACCAAACTGCACTAGAAAATTTATTATGAGATAAGATATTAGATGTTGCATAACATCCAACTTTTAATTGTAAAACTATGACAATACAACACTAACAGTATTGACTTTCAAAGAAGCTTTTTCAGCAGCTAAATGTCTTCACATGTTAAAAATAGCTATAATCTTATTTTACATAAAAATTATTTGCTTTAGATAAAGTATGAAAGATTTAAAAGTATTATTTGCATAATCAATAGGAATATATATAATCCTATTAAAAAAACAAAAAAAAAGTGAATAATTGTATAGTTAGAATATTATGTGATGACAACATAATAATGTGAATACCATTTTTCACTTTCAAGATCTTCTTTATTTATCTTAAGATTTTAACTAATTCATATTTGTGGTTAGTAAGAGTTTTCAGAAGTCAATGAAGAGAATTTGCTTGAAATTGACATTATTGTTTTTATACTGACAGAATTTACAATTCAGAAATTGGTTATTATATACTTCACATGGCTTTATGATACAACAATATATTTGCTAAATTTTATGAGTTGAATTTCAATACTGGGTTGAATAAACTTAACAGGTTTAAAATTGTCTTTTAAGTAACTGATTCATGACTAACCTGGAAGCTATCTATTTAATAAAACAAAAATGAAAAGTGATCCGACTTTCATTGTTTGACAACTGGCAGTCATGGTAAACTTTTATGAGAATAGAATATGAATGGATTGCTTATTGAATTGCAAATATACAGTATTTTTCAACACATCCATATATATATAACATAGATGCTTTTTATATGCTTAATATACATATATAAATTATGCTATAAACAACATTTTTAAAAATAGTAATAATATAAGTATTAATAATAAATTGTGAACACATTTATATATATTTACTAAGGGTGTGTGTGTGTGTATATTTCATTTATCCATGGAAAAAATAAGATTTTAAAAACCTCAGTGTATTTTTATTTTTTAAATGGAGTAAATTTCTAAATGTTTTATTTTCATTTTTCTATTACAAAAATGTAATAAAAGTGTTTAAAAACGTCCCGGCCGATGCTATGACATATGAAAAAAAAAACTATGGTTTGCTGATTTTAAATCAGTTTTAACTTTAAGTATGTTCTAAAATTTTATACAACTTTTGTTAGTATATTTAGAAAACATTTTATTACAAAAATATTACACCTGAAATTTAGAAATAATAATAAAGGAAGAATAAATTACATCCTTTCAACAGGAATCAAAAAAATTTCATTAATAAACATGATCATATGTGTATTGTAAAATTTGTTTACAAAGTTGGAGACTAATGCTAAGAGATGGAAAAATAGCTGCTCATGTATCTTAAAATGTATTAAATTTGCAATTTTTTATACTTTTTTTTATTTATTTATATTTTTATTTGTTGGTTTACATATTTTTAAAAATAGCATATAATTGAAATTGTGCATATTGATACAGCATAGTTCACAGCTTCACTGTATTGCCTTTATTTTAATTGTTCCTCTATGAAGGGATATTGTAAAAATGGCTGCTGGCAGTGAATTATTTTTAAAAACTGTTTGCCTTTCTAATTTATTAGATACACCTTTTAAAAATAATTGTTTATAATTATGTAAAATATATGCAATCAGAAATACACACCGCAAACTTTAAATATAAACTATTGCAGTCATTCATGAGGATAATAATACTACCTATAATTTTTAGATTTCAGCTATGCTAGCTGACCCATAAGACATGACATTGAGTATAAAATATATAGACAAACTTTGTACTAATTGTAAAGATGTTATTAAATATGCATGCTTATTACCAAAGCAATTGATATTATTGTAAATGTGTAAAATAGAAATATTCATGTCAACTACTATAAATTTTAATTTTAATGTGCAATAATGAACAATGCATGAACACATATATAATGTAAAATCTTATGAAAGATATAAACTTGTAATGTCATTAATTCTGCATGTGGAATTAAAAGTAACTCTAGATTATAGTGGTGATATTTTATTTTTAAGTCGAAATCTATTTCTTCTATTATAGTTCCATTACTATATTTTATTTTTTCAGTATAATTATCAGTATTTACATTTAATATAAGAGATTACAAAAGAATGCTATAAAGAATTATATACTACTAATAAAAAAAAAAAACAGAAACACAAAGTTTTTTTATAAAATCATCAGCTGAAATCCTTCATGTTTTAATTAAAAGATGACACATGCAGCTCCATCTATGAAGAATAAGAATTTTTCTGTAAATAATGAAATCTGCAGATGAAAAAATAATCTATTATCAAAATTTTGATCAAAATGTCTAAATAATAATAATAATATACCAGATGAACAAAAGAATGCAAAAGTAATACTGATATATAAAAATAAGCAATAAAAAGTATTAATATCTATTCATAACAAATCTTCCACAGATGTTTTACAGTTGAGCCTCAGCCCAAAAAAAAAAACAAAATAAATTGGATTTAAAAATAGTTGCAGCACAATAAATGACACTTGAGTATTAATGGATATTATTAAAATTAATGATTACTAACTGCAACTTAGCATTAGACTTGTCAATGATAAATAAAAAGACCCTTGACTCTGAGCATTTCTGATATGCTTTGAAATGTTATCATATGGATTCAGAATATTGGCAAATTTGTCTTCAAATATTAGCAGATTTTGAACTTGATTCATATTTGAACAAAATCAATAGAAAGGTAACTGATACACTTTTAAAAACTTCAGAAAATATTGTGACAATAATTTGTGGAGAAAAAAAGGAATATGAAATATAAAAATGGTGTGTTATAAAGAATTGAATATCTTGAATTTTGTAAAAGGGTGTAAAAAAAGTGAATAATAATATAAGAAAACATAATTGTGAACTAGCAGAAAAATCTATAGAAGAGAATAAAAATCTGAAGAATATAAAACAACATCTTGGTATTGTAAGGAAATTTATTTGTGCAATAAGAAAAAAGATGGAACCATTACTAAAAAGAGAGAGAGCATCATAAAATGTGTAGAAGAGTTCTATTAAAAATTATATAGCAATAAAAAACAATCACCTTGGAAGGAAATAAATAAAAGTTTAAACTGAAAGGTTTATATGCTTATTATAATATGCTAAGCATACTTTCAGTATCTCAAATCCTGACCACCAATCAGTGTCAAACCATGGATATTGCTTCCATATATACCTAGTGTAATATCTTATGAAGTACTATTGTGATCCTTTGAATTCGAACTAATCTTTATTCTCAAGATTAAATATAAAATATTTTGTACCATTTTGCTATAAGTATATCTCAATGAAATATTTAAATAATAATTTAAGAGAATCTTGTAAATTCTAAAATCCCTTTCTAACATTTACTGCATATTAAATTGAAATATAATTCACAGTAATAAAATCTAATCTAAATTCACATTAATAATATTACAAATGTATGAACATTTGAAAGAATTTAAGTATTTTTTTAATAAGCAAAATAATAACTAACAATAGGATGTAGGAAATAGATATCCCAGCCCCCATTAAACCATATTTCAATTAATTTTTTTGTTCCGGAGTCTCTCAGAGATTGTATTCAACTTATTTTTTCTATTCATTATTTTAAGTTGATTCTATGTTTAGCTTGCTGAGAATTTATAAATAATAATTGCAGTTACACAATGAATATATAGATGGAATTTCCATTTGAAGAACTGAGACCACTTTTTTTAAATTTATAACTTCATGCTTATATTATTTTCCATTTAATAAAATTGTTTAGTAATTCGTGTCTAAGCAAGAAAAATAATGTTGTGATAGACTTATTTTTTGCTGAAAGCTTTAAATTTATGTCTTGACAGTTGTTGCATCTCTATCTAATAAACATTGCTTTTGAACACACTGAATTGATTTCAGTAAAAACAGTTTTTATTTTAATAATGAAAACAAAAATAAAATTTGAAATTTAAACAATTCATCACTTTTTATTATATATACTGTGAGTTAATAAAACATTTATACTTCTCAGATTTATTATTACTTAAGTAAATATTGTATTCTATATTTTAAGGAACCTTAAATTTATTATGTTTAAATATAAATTTATGTTGTAATCAATGAGATGTTCGTCTGGAAATTGACAGATTTACACATTCATTTCTAAATAATGGCTTATTTTTGTATTTAATGTGAACATTTGGTGACGTATGCATCTTTAAAATAAATCATGTAATCTGTTTAAACTTTATTTATATCATTTTTAAATTTAAAACTTCTTTTAACAGCATTCTGATTAGTGAGTAATAAATTAAAATGTATTCTTTCTTCATTATTTTGCATGACCACATTAACGTAATTGATATGAAAGTTATTTTTTTAATTACAACTTATCTGTGTGCATGATTTAACACTATCAGTAATCTGACTTCAAATCCAGATTAGCATTATGAAAACCATTTTAATATACATAAATGGTTTCCTATGAGACATCAGATTCTGGAATATGAGGTTCTAAAATTGATTCCATTGCTGGCATTTTCAGGATTCAAACTTCTTAGGAATTCTTAAGCAATAAAGCCATTTAAATTTTTTTTCCATTAAATCATGAATAATTTTATGAAAAAAGAAAGTAAATTCAGACCATTAATTGTGTTTTATAATATTCCTTTAAAATATGAATTTGTAGAAATAATGCAGTGATATCCAAAAATCCATTTTTTGGGGGGGCGGAGTCAGTATCAGTTTGAGAAAATTAGTTTTTTTGTCTCAGCTGAAGATAAATCCAAAAACTTTAATTTTTACAACAATCTCTTGTGTATCACAAGAATAATATTTAGTTTTGGCTAAAATTATAAAAAAGTAACTGTTGTTACAGAAATATTTATTTAGAACAGTTCCACAAATGATTGCCTCTCAATTGGTCACATGCAGTCATTCAAAAATTCTTATTTGAAAATTTCAGTTGGATTTTGAAAATAAGATTATTAGTATTTAGTAATGTAATGAAAAAAGGTAATTTATAATGGAAAAAAGTTAATAGTTAAAAATATATAATAAAAACAAAGAAAATTTAGAAGTAATTAAGAAAATATAACTAAAAAGATAATAATAAAATGATAGGTTAAATAGTAGAGTTTAAAGATTAAAGTATTAAAATTATAATAAATAGATTTAGAATAATTTTATAATAAAATAATATAAATTTAAAAAAAATAGTTAAGAGTAGAATAGTAAAGTGGAAAATGATTATTTATAATGGTCAGGTTAGGGTGTATATTTTTCATTATGTATATTATACCGAGACAAAGTCGGTACATGTATATACGCACACCCACAAGCAGTGTAAATTCTCTATATTTTATTTACTTTCAGTTTATGATAAAAATAAATGTAGTTTTCTTTCAATGCTTTATAAAATACACTATAAAATAAAATGTTAATATTTCTGATTAAATAATTTAAGGCTTTCATATAATCCATTATAATAATATCCTCTAAAAATAAAAATATAAAATATTACTAATATGCCATTTAAAATATCAATTTCTACATGTATATGCCGCGGGGATAATTAAAAAGGGGTTTATTTTAAATTATAACTATAAGGGAAAGTTAAAAGCTTATAGAGGTGACTTTGAGATTAAATGCTCGACTTTTAAACTAATGTAAAATTATATTGTTCTCTTAAAACACGCATACACGTATTCATCAAAGGTGTAAATAAGTATAAATTTTTTAAATGAGATTGCAATATGAGATTGCCTAAACCTAAGATTGCCTCAAGCATATGGATTGAATGAACATTACGTGACACGGACCCCAACGACAACTCAGAGAATATTGAACTCTGGGTGGAGATTGGATCCTAAGATAATAACCAACCCAGATAAATAGGAGTCTTAGTCTTTGTCTTGAGCTCTGTTACAGTTTTTACATGCTTTGTTTCGTTTTTGCTTACGCTTATAATTTTTTTTAAACTCTCCCGGAAGCTATAACTAGAACTTTCTTTTTTTTGCTATCCGTTCTATCCAATATGACCACTGTGAAATTAACCTTTAGAGCGTCGATCGTCATGATGGGCTAAGAAACCCTCAGTGATTGATCGACGCTCCGCCGCCAGAACATCTCCACAGCTATGAGTGATCAACAACATTGCCATCCAAACATCGTATTCCAATCAGTCCAAGACGTTGTTCCGTTTAACATATGAGAATCGTCCAAACGTACCATGCTGAACTTATATAAAAAGAATAACCCTTTATTATGGAAACAGTATCCAACAGGTTCGAACCCTCACCAAGTTAGAAGCAGCAGAAGACTACGCAAAATCCTAGGTAAACACTTTATTTCTTTTATGCTCCCATTCATTCTTTTCGTAGACTTTAAAAGGCAATCTCATAACTAATTAAATTCACTTTGCGTAAATCAAAATATAAAATGATCCGTAATCCCTCATATTTAAATCATAGGACCTTTCCTGTTATGAACTTTGATCATAAGTAATGTTTTCTTTCGCAATTAAATTATAACACACATTTAATTTCAAATGTAAAGGAATGAAATATATTATATCATCCATGTTTATTATGCATAATATGTTCTTTTCTGTGCGAGTGTGAGAATGCGTGTATGTGCGTGCAAATAAAGCAATCAATTAATGTTTCATTTTTTTATATAATCAATAAATTCTTTTTTCATTTTAAACAAGTCGAGCATTCCTCAAATCATTCTCTATAATTAAAATACAATTTTTAATAGTATAATCAACATTTATTCATGCAATTAATTATTTTACTTTTAAGATAAGTCTTTCATATTTTTTTTGTTTTGTTTATTTATTTAAGTTCCATCGTGCCGTAAGTCACGATGTTTATTTACTATGTAGTTAAGATAGATTTAAGAGTTGGGAGAGTCCATTATTAATAAGTATAAATAATGTCAATAAAGCTAGTATGAGTAATTCTATTGGACTGTATGATACGGGGGGATGATATTATAAGCTTCTAAATTAATTTGTATAAGGATGCATGAGTTAAGCATTCGTATTAGTCGTCAAATAACCAATAACCCGGTCCAATATTTGGACAGATCTGTAAATCAACCAAGCTTTCCGATCTATTGGTTATTATTGTGTTCTTTTACCAGAATGATATTCTTGAAACAATTTCATCGCGACCCTGAGTGACCCTTATTGGTCCATGCTGGGAGTTGGAGCTTATGGGCGGGAATTAGACTTCGAAATCGTTTTGATATGACGTAAGGTGATGTGAGAAATTAAATTGTAAATTAAATCATCGTGTCTGGCGCCCCCTTGTGTTGATAATGAACAACTATCGATGTAGGAAAATAAATAAAGCTTTACGCTATATCATGTTTGTTTCGGAGCTCTCAATCCCTATATGATCGGATGAGTAAGGGTCCGGTTACAATATAAATATAATATATTAATTTTATTCTGTTGCAGTTTTGATAATGTATTAATAGTATGATTATATATTTGAATTTTATAGCTCTGATGATGACTGCATGGCAATGAAAACTAAGAATAATGTTTTGATGTAAAAAATAGTATTGTTGAGTGTATAAGAAGGTTGGGTATGGTATGATGTGCTTTTCTTTATATGGAAATAAAAGTAGATAATTTATGCTTGTTGTTTAGTAAAACTATTTTAATAACAAATATTTTTGTTAAATATAGACAATGAGCTTAAATAAAATAATGAATCATTATTGAAAAATGTAGTGGAAAATATGACAAGTAATGTAAAAAAACAAAGTTATTTATTGCAATTAATAAAAATAAATGAATAATTAAAAGATCATTATATTATTGCCTTTCAAAGAGAAATATTTCTGCAATTAAAAAAGAAAAATGATTGAAACTTAAAAATATTCTAAGTGTTTTAATACAAAGTATTAATGTTGAAAGAGCTTGATTTAGGCTATATAAAAAACTATACGTTGTAAAGGGTAGATTACAATGCACATATTTCTAGAAAGATCAAGCCTATTTATTGAACCCAATCCATTTGGAATTTTAAAAATATAATGGGAAGATTATTTGTTTGTTATTTATTACATATATACATATAATGTACAATAAATGATTATATTATTATAAAATAAAATACAATCAATATTTTACAAAGTAATATTGTATATATATATAACTATTTGTTTGAATAAACTGTAATGTATATATTTTTTTGTTTTTAAATTTAAAATTGAATATTAATTTATAGTTAAATAATTTAGGGATGGCCTGGGGTTAAGTTAGGTGGTCGTGTGTGAAAATAAAACTGATTTTATTATTTTTTATTTTTATTTGTAATAAATGAAATGTATTTAAACAATACATTTAAAAATCTAAATGTATTTAAACAATAGGCAGTTAAAAATATCAGCGTTTCAGGAGATTCTTAGCATTTTATATAAAAATAGAAACTTTTTACAAAATCGTTTTTCTTGTCAAGAGAGATAGCAGCTATAACAATAGACAGGAGTTTAAACTAAAATTTAGAATGCTAAAATGGAGTTTTGCTTTTTCTCTTATTTAAATCATAAACATTTTTAAAAATCAAATGCTGTAACTAAAAGTTTACCAAATTCAGAGGAAAGAAAATGAAATAAGAAGTAAGAATAACTGATAAATTTTGTAATAATTAAAGCATGTTTTAAAAGTTGTTGGAGTAATTTTAAATATTTTAAATCTTTTTTAAAAAGAATAATGAAAATTAATCTGCTGAAAATTGGAAAAAAAAGAAAAATGAAATAATTTTCTTAATATATATACGTAAAGTGATTCTATAATATCCAATATAAATTTATGATTACAAATAATTATTGAATTGTACTTTAATATGAATATGGGCTAGAGCAAAACATGCTATTGTGCATCATGGTATTTCCTACCAGCTGCATTAAACCTCTATATATTTATTTTTCTACTTTATTGTAAACACACAAGAAAATGCCTGCAGTCCAAAGTAAATAAGCATTGGAATACTTAATGGTGAATCAAATGAGGATCAAGGTGTTTACCATTAAACACAATTATGGGAGACACCATTGTACCTATCTATCCTTGCTAAGGAAAATGATTTACTAAGTGAAACTGCTTTGAAGAACAACTTGCCTAACTCCATTAGGATGATTTTTATGAACTTTGTTCCAATTACAATTTTTAATCAAACAATCAATCTTGTAAATTTTTTTTTATTCATGTTATCTATTGTACTTTCATACTCTGGTGCTGAAGCCTCTTTTTTTTTTAGAATTAGCAAATAAGAAAGGGGGGATTATTCACTTTGATATTTTTCTATTTTCATTGTAAATAAAATTTAGGTTAACCCACCTGCTTCACATCAGGTTCTCCTCATAAATATTAAGGTAAGATTCCCTACATTTATTTTCAGCGATTAAATTACAACACTTATACAGAATACATATTATATGTTTTATTTTGTTGATTAACCTTGTATATATATTTTCCAGTATGTTTGACTAATCAACTATTAATTTCTGTCTCTATCATATATATATAAATTGGGGGAACTTAAGTTAAATAGATTGTTAACATCAGTAAGTATATAATTTAGCTAGCCAGCATCTCAATTATCTCAAATTACTAAAGTTTATTTTTCTATATAATATGATTTGTAAAGAATGAATGGCATAGGTGGATTTCTACCATGGGGTATAAGGGTTGGATCTGGAGAATCATTAATTAGTAAAATGGTAGAGATTCACATGTGACACATGTACATATAATGATTATTATTATTATTATTATTTTTATCATTACTATTGTTGTTATACTTTATGATATTTATTATTGTTAATAAATGTTTAAGAGTTTGTATTATTCCGGTCTCTGGTTTATTGAGTTGTCCTGACATTTCATAGTTTATAAACAATTATGCATGCATACACATCTATTTTTCTTATCATATAAAAGCTTGAAAATAAAACAAATATAATAAATGCTAGTTGTAACCTATATATAGGTGCGGGAGTTGCTGTGTGTATCTGTTCATACCTGCTAAAGGAGTCAAAAGCAATATTCTCTCTGGGTTTGAATATTAGGGCATAATGGAATTAAAAAGGAGGGAAAGTGGATGAACTAACCTAAATTGCATTTAATATTAGAAAATAGGGATAGAGTTAGTCAATTAAAGTGTATGCAATCATTGGTTAAGCATTTCATCAGGTTCTCATTAGCATTCTATCAGAAGACCCACAATCTGAACATAGTTAGATGCAACCTTTTTTCCCTTCCAAGCCTGGTAGGTCTCTGCAGATTGTTTCATGAGGGGCAATAAATTAGAGCATATTAACTTATCTCACACCAGATTGCTACATCTGCATAGTATTACAGTCTGCAAGTTAGTTGACCATCTGTTACATCTGGCACATCATTGTTGGGTTTGGTTAGCTTATGATTGTTGATGAAGAGTATTATCTGTTATATCTGGTGTCAGCAATGTTTGGGGCTCGATAGATAGGTGTACCATCACATATAGACTTTGTATAATTTGGTCATACATTGTCATCGAACCAGCTGATTGTTGAATCTGATCTATATATCCAAGTGGTAATCATTCCGTCCATTATAATGTGTTTGAGCACTGATATTGATATTGTACTGGTCGAAAATGTATGTCCATCCAACAAGATTTAGAATCTGAGCAAAACTACCCCAAATACTATCATGCCCGAGCTACACAGGTCAGGAGCAATCCTTAATTCTAACCTATTTGCCCATTTCCCAAATCTATAACACTACAGACAACACCCTACAGTGATACTACATAAATTAATTATTTTCAGGCCCGGTGCTACATCGTTTTGCATGAGAACTCAGCTTATGATAATGATGAGAGATTGAGTGAACCCAAGATATTAAGTTAAAAATATACATAAATATAAATATTATTAAGGAGATTCGAACAACTGGATTAAAGTTTAAAAATATAAATATTTATTTTGACAAAAATTCAAGATTTTATATATGTATAATCAACGGCACGCATTTTAAACTATTATTTTGGTTACAAATCTTTGACAATCTTTATACAATTATTTTATTTTAATAGATATCAATTTAGTGTGGCCATTACAATACTGAACATATATAGGTTTTATTCAATGTTACAAAAAGAAATTTATCTGGGTGATTGGTAGACGTTTATACATTAAACACATGTAAAGATATGACAATAATAGAGTTTCACTGTTTGGATGACTTTAATGGGATGCCCTTGGCATTGGATAGACTTTATTTACAACATTAAAATGAGGATACATTGTGATCAAAATATACTTAAAAATATTTATTAAACATTTTCGACATTTAACTATCAGATATTGTGAAACTCTATAAATACAGGAATGTTTTATTTCAATAAAGGAGAGGGCAGCTTCATGAGAGGTTGGATCTAAGACTCCAATGAAAAATATTTAAAGAGAAAATGTTTCATTATTACACATCATTACGATTTATTTTGTCAAACAGGCTAAAGGAAAAATGAACTATAAGAAATTGCAGCACTAGCATAATAGCTCAATATTTGTGGATCCAATATTTTTGAAGTGCTTTATCATATTATGGAAGAAAACAGTCTAACTGACTTGCTATCCCATAAAGAGTCCTCGGACGGAGATGCAATGGGATGAACTTTGCCGGAATTATCTCATGCATTGCTCTTGTTATGCGAGTATATATATGTATATGGTCCAGGGACATTCATTGCCCTGTTTATGACCTGAAACAAAGATGAGACGACTCAGGCATTCTGACGCATTTCTCTAGATAAAGCTTAACAACATGAAGAGTGGTCTATGCTAACAATGCTTTTATAAGAATATGAAATCATTGAGTTTAAATAATAACATAAAGCCTTAAATAGTTTAACAAATATGTAATGATATGTTAAAATAATGATCCATGTAAGATAAAATCATTTATCAACAGTTAAAACTATAATTAATGAAGTGTGCATTGCTCCTCCTTCTTGAATCAATATTTTATTTAACATATATAAAAAAACTAACATTCACACACTTAAAAGTGCGAACAACAAAATATAATTTGTTCACCAGCCTTTTTGGTGATGATAATAAATAAAGCAATTAATAAAACTAATGGACACCAATATCCACCCTAGATTGCAAAGTCTTTATACATTTTGTATAATTTTACGAGAAAATATATTTTTTTAAATTAGCATATATTCATTTTTACAAGAAAAACTCAGTCTTACGACCTATTTAGAAATAAATAATTAAGAACTCATTAATCCCTCCCTCCTTTCTAAGTTAGTAAGACCAGGCTTGATTGGCATTTACAAATAAAAGTTTAGTGAAAGATATAAAAATATCATTAAAAATAAATTATAACCGCACTAAATTATAAGAAAAATCAGAAGCATGAGTTGGATGAAATAGTTTACAATAAGATTGGTTAGGGTTATAGGGAATCGATACCAAAGAAATAATTATTAGTGTCAACATACTCACTGATGAGTGAGTTAAAAGAGATTAAATATACAGAAAACATTAATTTAAAGAGATAGGGTTCATGTAAGACAATTGTAATGGCTTTAAACTTGTTACCTCAGGATTATATGGAATAAAGTAGGCACAAGTCTTCTGTGGCAAGCGGCATTCTTTAACATGTCTTGCCCTCAGCGGTTCTTTGATGGCATGGGCACACTTGAGTGGTAGGAGCTACATCTCTGTGAAAAGTGGAGCTGAAGATGGACAGGAAGGCAGCTGAGGCCCCTCAAAAATTAAACAGACATGGAGTCGACTAGTGACTATTGACTGAACTCTGACACAATAGATTTTTGGCCCTACTTATATAAACTTTGAGGTATTCAAAGAATGTTTTCAATTAAGCTTCTTAACTGTAATTAATTCTTAATTTACAGAAATATTTTCTCTATTGTTAGTGGAGATGCAATTGTTAGATAACTGTCCAAAAATAAATTCAAATCAATTTCCAGATTGGAAATAGATTTGATAAAAATGTTAACAGCTAACTAAAATCAATTAGCTTTGTTTTAAATTTTACTTTCATTAACTTTAATTAAAAAATTCCTTTTAAAATCATGAATCCCACCCCTTTAATTACTCTTGGAGAGTTAATGACTGCATCTTCCATCTTGAATATTTGTGTAATTATATGAAGAAAAATATCTATAAAATAAATAACATAGTTAAGAAAAAAATACAAAATTATTTACAGAATTTGTTTGCGCTTTTATATATATAAAAGCTTTGTTAATATATGTATATATCTGAGTCGCATCCACAAAAGTTAATATTTAAAATTAAAAAAAATTTTTATTTGACATTTATATTTATAAATTTTTATAGACGCTTCTCAGAAATATACGTATAGTTTATATACATGTGACAAAAAAACAGGATGAAATGTGGGTTAAGTGGTAGAACAGTGAAGTTTGATCTTGGGCTAAGATTGAGTGCTACAACATATATATATAAATTTATTAACATTTTCCCACCCCAATCTAAAAACTGGTAGGGGGGGGGATTTGTATATTAAATATAACGATTTATAGAAATAAACATTTATTTATAGACATTAAGAATAATCAATTTAAAATGAAATGAATTTTGTTTTAGACTAATTATTTTTAATTTTATATATAAAAGGCTATATTTTGGATCAATTTTTACATTATAATTTGATCAGTAAAATTACTTATAGACATACAGTAATAATTGTGGCATATGATTTAGCGGCACTAGTGGGGAGAAACTTGAGAACTAAAGGTTTGTAGTAGAAATGGAATGATCCCTTTCCAACATTATATGACTTCTTAAGCAACTAACTATTCATTTATTGATATCATCAATACTTCTTTAATAAGACTAGTAATGCTAAGATAAGTAAAGTAATTATGAAGTAAATTACTACTACCAAGTGATAATACATTATAAATTTTTGGTGGTACCTTCTCATAACACAATTTATTCTATCATCTCAATTTTAGAGCTAAATTTTAATCTAATTAAATGTTTTAGAAAAATTTTAATTAAACATTGTATGCTTACTTAATTAAAGTAAAGTACTTGAATTATTTTTAAACTTATACATTTAACTTAAATTTTAGTCTATTGAATAACTTTAAAAAGTTATTATAAAGCATTTTATTATTTACAATATAATTTAAATATTTATTTTTTACTATGATTATTTATTACATTCCCAAATTAGATTTTTTAACCTCAACAAATTGATAGTTATTTTTGTAATGAAAAGATCTTCAAAAAAATACTATTTTTATAACGATGTTTTATGATATTACATACTATGATTAAATGAATTGCAATATTTTTAAATATGATATTAATATACAAAAGTACTTTATGCTTTCTTTTTAAATGCTTTTATTTAACTTGAAAATTCTGTTTGTTTGTTTATTTGAGTCAAATCAAATAATTGATTTTTAGCATACTTCTATCAAATGAATTTTCTATAAGTGTTAGGTAACATCAATAGCATTGCAATATTTCATGGTTGTGCAGCCTAACAGTAGTAATGAGTTGAATTTCAAACTATATTGATATCAGTGCAATGAATTTTCAATGATACTCAATAGATGGCGGTATATTTTTAAAAATATGCTTTTATTAAATTTCATGATTAATTTACTAAAAATGCATTTATATAATTAAAATAGGAAGAAAAAGAAATGAAAAATGAAATTTTAATTTCTCTTGATTGTTTAATTAAAAATTGCTTTCTTTAAAATGCTGCTTCATAAACATAAAAATATTGTGAACAATTTTTAACACACATGAATTTCATTTCAAATTCTAGAATTACGATGACATTGTTTTTAGATTATCATTTTTACATTTGAATGTAAATAATTACAAAAAGTGCATTGCAAAATATCTAAATACTAAAACATAATATATATAGACTGCAGAAAGGAGTTTTCTATTAATTGATAGGAGACCCTTTGATTCCTCTTGGAGGCCTTAAAGGAACTGAGCAGGGCAAATTCCTAATGTCCACTCCATATGTTCTTGTCAATGCAGCTGTTATTACTATGTGATTATTCATATAGTATACGAACATGGATGACTGCTCACCAACACTCATTAGCCTGCATGGTGAGTTTATTGGCTTTTTACCTCTAAGTTTAAGATCAAGAAACACCATGGTCTTTCTTCTCAGTTGCCTGATAAAATAGAATGAATGTTTGTGCAAATGATAAATATTTTTCCAATAAATATATACAATTATGACAGACAAAAATAAATCATGGCCACCATTTCCAGGAGGCTAAAAGTCACCAACCAAGGCAGCAGTTGGTGACCAAAGGTGGAGGGTGCTAAGAATCACCTGATTGTGGACCCAGGCTGCCATTTGATGATGACTTTTTATTTAAGTACTTACAACTACAGATCACTTTCTAGTGAAGGAAGATTGCAAGAATTAGAAGAACTGTCTTATATTAAATGGGACATTATTGGATTTTGTGAAGTTAGAAAAAAGGGTGAAGAGATAATTGATTTAAAAAATGGACTTATAAAGGCACAAATATTGGAAATACAAGTGAAGTAGGATTCATTATAAATAAAAATTGGATGAACAACATTGTGGAGATTGATGGAGTGGCAAGATTAGTTATACAATTTAATAGCAGATACCAAATGCAGATAATTCAGGTTTATGCCTCAACAAGTTCTCATAAGTGATAAGGTAGTAAAAGATTTTTATATGAATGTACAAAAGGCTTTTGATCAGAGTAAACAACATTTTAAAATTGTTATGGGAGACTTTAATGCTAGAATTGGTAAACAAATGAAAGATGAAAATGCTGTTGGTAATTTTGATTATGGTAATAGAAATGAGAGAGGACATAGACTTGTGGAGTTTGCAGAAAATTTTCTTTTATAATATTAATTCTTTTTTTGAAAAAAATGTTAAAAGGAAATGCCATGGAAGCATTCAAATGAAGGTACAGCAGAATTGGATATATTTTGACTAACAGAAAATACATATTTTAAGATTGTAATATTCTTAATAAATTTAACACAGGAAGTGATCATTGATTAGTAAGATGTAAAATACATATTAATGCAAAACTAGAAAAACAAAAATTATTAAGAAAAACAATATTTACAGTTGATATTGCTAATCTTCAGAAACATTCTAATGAATTTAAATTAGAACTTATAAATCGATTTAAAGTATTAGTAGATTTTGAACATGATTCAGATTTGAATGAAATTAATATGAAAATAACTGATGCACTTTTAAAAACTGCAACAAAGATAGCTGGTAGAAAAAAGCAGATGGATCCCATTGATTCAGGGCTGTACATTTCTTACATCAAGGCAAGTACATTTATTAACTTAATTAAAAGTCAATTTCTTGGGCCTTTGGTTGATTATGCTAGCACCTTTAATGAACTTTGATGTAAGGGAAGATCTTTTATAGCCAACCTTTTCATTGCTTATAGCGATCTCCAGGATGATCTGAATGTGCCCAGTTTGGAAGGTATTAAATATAAAAACTTAATGAATCATTTTAAAAGTCATGACAATGCCTGGTTGGATATATAAAAAAATATGTTGAAAAAGTTCCACTCTATCCATGCATCTCAGTCCTACTTGAAATTTGTTTTCAAACTAATGAATGGCTTGTTTTCTACAGCTAAAGTTCTAAATGAAATACTATGTATGAATTTAGATCCGATCTGTTTACTACGCAAATCTGGTGATGAAACTTTTCAGCATCTATTCGAAGGATGTTTGGCATTTGGGCAGATAAGAACTAGAATGTTCCACAGGTCAATCATCAACTTAAAACCTCTACTTAGTCAATACATTGAGAAATTTAACCCACATAATGCAATGGTAACTGTGCATACCCTTAGGACAATATGGTATTTAAGATGTTATTATGATATTCGATAACAAAAAATTCAACTGGCTGAGAGAAAACTCCATAGTGAATGGGAAACTTATTTTAATCAATGTCTGAGATACTTGCCAAGGAAGATGATGAATCAAATATGGGGTGGGCCTGGAATTACTATGTGAGATTATCAGATAAACATTTATTTTGAATAAAAGTTGGAATTCTTTTGGGTAGCTTATTCCGTAGGCTAATCAAACATTTTGTTACGTGCTTTGCTCATTTGAGTTGCATTTTTTTGATGTCTTTGAGTCTCCTTCTATTACATTGTTACAGGTCAATTTCCTTGAGTTGAAGATAACTGTCTAATATCCTGGAGCCTTTTTGTCTTAATAGTAAAATATGCCAAATTCTTTGGGTTTTGGTATACAAAACTGTAACATATATTTATCATTTGTTTAATTACTTGTATAAATTGTAAATATTTATTTTGTTAATAAAGTTTTTATTATAAATATAAAAAATACATGGTCTATTTATATGGTTTTGAGATTTGACTATATTACTGTCAACAAGATTGTTTACTGTCAGCAAATCCGTTAGCACTTATTCGATATTTTAGATTTTAATTTATGAAAATTACTTAAACTTTTGTTTTAATTTTTCACTGGGATGTTTGTGGCTATGTTTGACTGCTATGGATCCCCAATGACCTGGTAATAGTTTCAGTTCGGTAAATCTTGTTTACCAGAAATGATATTTTAGGAAAATATTATTGCTAAAAATTAAAATTTTAGATTTTATTTTACATTATACTAACACAGGTGTGCATGGTGTGATTCTTGTTTATAACAATTTAAGGTTAAATTTAAAAATCACAAGAAACTTCTAGACAATATTGCATTATATATGTATCATGGTAGTATGTGGAATACACATATATACATGCAATTTCAACTATAAAAATGGTAAATTGACTTTTTAAAAAACAAAATTTACAATTCAAAATATATTATTTTTAAATCAAAATACTCACTGCAATATAACTATCTCTATGATATTATCAGTGTTTGTTCACACATATATATGCAGTGATACATATATAACTATTAGCAACTCTGTATATGTATTTAGGAAGGGTTTAAAGCCGGTAAAGATAGAGTTATAGAAAAAAATAAGTGATACAGTTATGATGTCAGGAATATACTGTTTCAATATACATTTTTTATTATATCTGCATTAAAAAAACATATAAAATAAATTTTTAAATTAAGAATCTTATTTTCAACTTAAAATTGTAAATTGATTAAATATTTAGGTTGCATTTTTATAATAAAAAAGTGAGATTTTTAGCATATTTTCTGGGGGAAAATACCTGTATATGGAGGACCCTTATAGACCTCCTTTATTACATGCCAGACTTACACTTTCAGCTGAATGCGGCACTAAGGTGGGTCAGTTTTTCTGATCACTTGGCACTGCACGTTGACCTTGAATGGATGATGAGCCTCTGACTGTGTATGGTTTGAGGAATACTATGAGGCTGATGAATAAATATATCATTCCTGCAGGTCTCATCTCTGAAATTTATATATATTTGTTTAAAATCAATATTTTAAATTTAGGCTCCTTTCAGGCCTGGACTGTCTTCCTTGAAGTGGTGCAGGCTATTATAAAAAAATTCTTTTGGAATTCCCCTGGCTCAGCAGAATTATTACTTGAGGTAAATGGCATTGAAAATAAACTGGACTTACTCTGGAAGCAGTCACATTATTGATGAAATTCTGTGACTGAAGGAACATTACCAGAACAGTCAAAGGGCCTTGGCAGAACACATCACCATCAAGTGTGCCTGCAGGTTCCTTGGGAAGCAGCACTGAAGAACCATAAGTTATTTGAGGTGGGTTCTTGGAGAAAAAAGAAAACAAATTACCCCATCATCAATTGTTCTTGGGGCAGTCATATATCAGGGATGCCATGATCCTGGTAATCTGTAATTACTTCATCTCTAAGTTGCAGAGTCTAAGGATGCCTAATAGTAGAGCTGAGTGCTGGTGGATGACTCATCAGATCATGGAATTACTAATCAAGCTATCCTTGAAAAGCTCAAATCATTCCCAGAGGGAGCCCACTCTGGTCCACATGCCATTTCCAAGTTCTTCCTATTACACCTGAATTATTTCATTGTGCCAATCATCTTGGGAGTCATTGATGAACTGGCCACAGGGTGTAGGTCAGTTGAAGGACTATATCCATTCTCACTAGTACCCTTTATAAAAAAACATAGTTTGCTCTCTGAGCTCTCCAATCTTTGGCTGATTTCAATGATGTCTCTGATTGTCAAAATTGTCAAGGGCACTTATTAAGGACAAAATTCAAAATACAATTTATCAAAATTTGTCTGCTGCACAGTTTTCAAAAAAAAGGGCTGTCTACAACCAATGCTGTTTATCTATTCAAGATCATGCTCTAGCATGTGAGTCATCATAGAGGTGTCAGGCCAATTGCTGTTCAATTAGACATCAGGGCAGCATTTGACTCAGTGAGGATTGATCTGCTCATTGGGGTACTAAGGTGTTATATGGTTTCTGAAACACATCTATCCATAATTGAAAATCTTTTTAGCAACAAAGATATTCTGGTCTCTTTGGATGGAAAGGTGGCACCTGACTTTCAACCAGATCTCTCCATCCCACAGGGCTCCTCACTCAGTGCTCTTTTGTTCACAGCATTTATCAACCCACTATTTGTCAGACATGAGAGGGACCTGCCAGGTATTCATATTCCAAACCTGGGAAGAGTGGTCAAATGTCTCCATGACATTCATTGAAGAAATATTTTCTTGGTCCTGAAAAAAATCATGGATTGGTATTCTGAGAACTATGGCCTCAGCTTTAATCAGGAGGTGTGGTTATTGACTGGAAAGATTTCATCTAGTTTTTTGGCCATCCCACAGAATTTTCTTGATTTTATTCTTATACTTTCTGCAAGAGACATGAGAATTCAGATTCAAAAAAAAATACTTAAGGCAATCAAGAGCACAGCCAATTTGATTTCAGGGATTTACCTGTCATTAGTGGGAAAGATGGCACTACTTAATATGCTAGCATTCCAAAGATAATTTTTTATGCCAGTAATAATGCCAACTAAAAGTTTCCAGGCAAAGGTTAACTCTCTTTGCTCTCAACTGCTCTGAAAGAAAAAAGTTGTCACTATAAGCCACAAAAGACTATGTCAACTCAGAAGGATTGATGGACTTGCCCTTCATTCTATTCAAACCTTTCTGTATTAGAGAGCCCATAATCTTTTGGTTGGGTTAAAAGAGTGGTTTACATCAGCTATTTTTCATGTTTTAATTCCCCCCACTGACTCACCACTGCCTATGGTTAGGTCCCCACCTGTAAAACTGCTGGCTTGGCTGAAAAGGCTTGTTGCATTGGTAAAAGGGGTGGGAATTGTAAGTGAATTGTTGTCCACTAAATTAAAATATTGGGATGTACACCAATTGCTCAACCATATCACAACTGTTCCTCAGGGCTTCTTGGGACTTTCCAATGATCTGTTGATTAGGAAATTTAAATTCTGGATGGTGGAGGAAAGATTTCTGGATTTCATCATAAAAGTAAATTTGACTGCACTCTGCACCAGTGAATTTTTAGTCATGAGGAGAGGCTTTGCCAAACTAAATTTGGTTTGCCAGATATGCAATTGAGAGAATGAATCAATGCAGCATCTCTTCTTTAGTTGTGTGGTATTAAATAAATGCAGAGCAATACTCAGTGGATAGATCACATAATATAAACAGAGGCTTTTTAACCTGAATGAGTGCCTAAAAACTGCAATCTTTGGAATAGACTGTCAGTCTTGATTAATTATACAGTCTGGACAATGAGATGACATCTGATATTTGGGAAGAGTAACAGTAACTTACATAATGAACTTTTGGGCAAGATCAGGGCTGTCAGGAAGAGGGATCATATGATCTCGCCCAAAAGAATTTATAATGATACCTGGCAGTTTGTGGTTGCCAGAATAGATTTTGCTTCAGTGCTGGGGGGCTTCCTTCATGGTCTGTTTAAAAGTCACACTTCATAAGCCACTAAAACGGCTCTGGCCATGGTTAGATGTGCCTATATCAGGCAATTGAGAGCCAAAAAATTAGCCCTTCTATAATGTTCGAAAGGCTGGAGAATATGTATTGTTTCCCTGCTCATGTTTTGTCAAGTAAAGATGCCAAACTCTCAATTTTAGAAAAAGGACAAGACTGTTAAAAAGAATATGTGTTTTTCAAACTGCCCAAATGCTCATCATAAGTCAAGACAATTTGTTTATTTTTTCACTTTTTTATTTTCTTGTCTATGTATTCATTATACTCATAGGCAATAAAGTTACTTTTGAAAATAATAATAATAATAATCATTAAATATATATATATATTTACATGCTTGGATATCAATATTTTATTTAATTAAAATGCAATTTTTAAAAAGAAATTAAAAATAATAAATAAAATCTGTACACTTGACCATATTACATTTATCAAAAGTTTATAGTAGAATTTAAAAATATTTTTTTCAAAGAAAGGTTTATTTTCTATTAAATATATTTTAATTCTAATTTGATATTAAATAGACAGAAAAAAATAAAGTAAATTGTAAACAGTTACTTATAAATTGTATTAATAAAATAAATATTATAAATCTTCAAATAGTTACTAATAAAAGCAATTTATATACTTATGTATGTATAATCATAATTGCCTATTACAAACTGCATGCAATAGTAATTAAAATGGTGAATATAAACAATATCTTGGTTATTACCAAGACTAAATATTGATAATAATTAGTGTAGATTTTCATTCTTACATTTTTTAAATTTATAGTCACCTCTGATATATATAATAGATTATTATATTATATATAGATATACTATTCTATTTATTACTAGTCTTTTCATACTTTTTATGCATATCTAATTATACACTTCAGTTAATAAAGATTTAATTGACGGTTCTTAATATTCAACTATACCAAACATATTGTAAATTTTAATTATTAAATATAAATGATAAAAAATAACAAGGGCATTTCCTATTCAATAATGTAGTTTTTTCTATTTCTTTTTTTAAAGATCAATTATATAAAATGTAGAATTAATAAATAACTAATAATCATCTCCCTTTTTTAACTTACAATATTTTTAAAATCATAAATATTTTTTTATAAAAAAAAAGTATATTTATGAATACTATTGATAAATATTTTTAAAGTAATTTAGATTGCGCTTTATGCAAAAAAAGTGAAGCTTGGCTCAATCTTATTAAAATGTTATATGGCAATCTCCAGAAAATGGTTGTTATAAAATTTGCATAAATTTTACATAAACTTCAATTAAAAGTAGGCTATGATTATGGAGACTCAAGGTCTCTGAAAGCGCTAAGCCATATAACTTTTTAATAAGATTGAGACAAGCTTCACTTTTTTGCTTAAAGCGCAATCTAAATTACTTACTAATCAAAAGTGAAGTAGAAAACTAGTATTTTATTTCAAATATTTTTTAACAAAAATTAAGGTATTCTATAATAAATTAAGGTTTTAAAAAGACAAAACATATATACTGTATTTAACTTAAAGTCATGTTAATTGATAGGAGACCCTTTGATTCCTCTTGGAGGCCTTAAAGAAACAAAACAGGACAAATTCCAAATGTCCATTCCATATGTTCTTGTGATTGCAGTTATTATTACTGTGATTATTCATATAGTATATGAACATGTATGGATTGCTCACCAACACACATTAGCCAGGGTGGTAAGTTTATTGCCTTTTTACCTCTGATTTTAAGATCAAGAAACATCATTGTCTTTCTTCTTAGTTGCCTGATAGCTTTTAACTGAAATTCCAGTTGAGTTTTTTTGAAGGTAGAATAAATGTGTATATAAATGAATTTTTTCTTCTTCTAATAGATATTTACAATTATGACAGACAAAAGTAAATCATGGTCTTTATTCTCAGGTTGTTGGGGGAAGTCGCCAGCCTTAGTAGTGGTTGCGAGATGAAGGTAGAAGTTTCTAAAATTGCCCTGATTGTGGACCCAGGTTTCCATTTCATGACTACCTTTTATTTAGATTCTTATAATTTCAGATCACTTTCAAGTGAAGGAAGATTGCAGGAATTGGAAGAACTGTCTCATATTAAATGGTACATTATTGAACTTTGTGAAAAAAGTTAGAAGAAATGATGAAGGGAAAATTGATTTAAAAAGTAGACATGTACTGTACTACAAAGGAACAAACATTGAAAATATAAATGGAGTATAAAACATGGAAGATCACCATTGTGAAGATTGTTGGTGTATCAGATAGAATGGCAAGATTAGTTATTCCTATTAAAAACAAATATCAAATACAGATAATTCAGGTTTATGTCTCAACAAATTCTTATTGTGATGAAGAAGTAAATGATTTTTATATGAATGCACTAAAGGTTTTTTGATCAAACAAAAAGCATTTTAAAATTATCATGGGAGAATTTAATCATAGAACTGGTAAACCATTGAATGATGGAGTGCTGTATGTAAATTTGATTGTGGTGATAGAAATGAGAGAGGACATAGACTTGTGGAATTTGCAGAAAAAGAAAAACTCTATATTATGAATTATTTTTCTGAGAAAAATGTTAAGTGCAAATGGGCATGGAAACATTCAAATGAAGATACACAATAATTGGATTATATTTTAACTAACAGAAGATATATATTTCAAGATTGAAATGGTCTTAATAAATTCAACAAATGAAGTGATCATCGATTAATGCAAAATTAGAGACAGAAAATATTAAGAAAAACAATATTTGCAGTTGATATTTCTAATCTTCAGAAACATTCCAATAAATTTAAATTACATCTTGCAAATCATTTTCAAATATTAATGGATTTTAAACATGATTCAGATTTGAACAAATTCAGTAAGAAGTTACCTGATACACTTTTAAAAATTGCAACAAAAATAACTGATGCAAAAAAATAACAATTGGCCAGTAAAATTTCTTCTGAAAAGACAATTTATGAAGAAAAAAAGGATGCGAAAATATATAAAAATGATGCATTAAGACGGATTGAATATCTCACATTTTGTAAAATGGCACAAGAAAGAGTTGATAATGATATAAGAAAGTATAATTGTGAACCAGCAAGGAAATCTATAGAAGAAAATAAAAGTCTTAAGAGTGTAAAACAACATCTTGATATTAGTAGGAAACTTATTTTTACAATAAGAAAAAAAGATGGAACTATTACAAAAATGAGAGATGACATCATGAAATGTTTTAAAAGAGTTCTATCAAGAATTATATAGCAATAAAATTAAAGAAAAATACTTCCTACAACTACTATATTCTCTGAATTGTCCAAGATTTTAAATGAAGAAGTGAAATATGCAATTAAATATATAAAGAAGGAAAATGATGGAATTACAATCAATATCTTAAAAGAAGCAGGTGAAAAAATAGAAATTTTTTTGACAAAGTTATATATCAAATGTCTAATTGATAAAGATGTACCAGATGATTAGAAGAATACAGTATTAATATTTCTCAAAATGTGATAAAGAAGATATTAGAAATTACACATCTATCAGTCTTTTATCAGTTTTATACAAAATCATTACCAAAATAATTACAACTCATTTACAGTAAACTTTGGATTTTAACCAACCGAAAGAACAACCTGGATTTAAAAATTATTTTAGTACATTGGATCATATCCATGTATTTAGAGAAATTATAGAAATGATCAATTAATATGAGTTACCATTATGCTTTGTATTTGTAGATTATGAAAAGGCACTTTAAGTCATCTATATTTTGTAGATGATATAGTTAGTTTTCAAATAATGCTTTACTTTAGGAAATGTTGCAAGAGTTATCAAATGAAAGTAAAACAGTAGGATTAAAGGTAAATGTTAAAAAGTCTAAAGTAATGTTCAATGGATTTTCTCAAAATAAGAAAATAAAAATTGCTAATGATGAGTTAGAAAAAATTAACAACTATAAATATTTTGATCAGATTGTTACCAAATATGGAAATATAATGGATGGAATTAATCATAGAATTAAACTTATTTGGAATGCCTTTTTTAGAAATAATTTAATATTAAAAGGAAATATGTCTATTTGTTTGAAAAGAGTTTTAATAAATGTATATTATCAATTCTTACTTATGGATCTGAAACTTGTACATTAAACAGAAGAACAATATGGAGACTTCAAACCATCCAATGATGTATTGAAAGATGTATGTTAGGAGTAACAAGAAGAGTTCAAAAATAAAATACTGAGAGAACAAACAAGTATAACTGACATCATTGAAAAAATTAAGAGATTGAAGTGAAGTTGAGCTGGACATATTGCTAGAAGAGATGATAATAGATGGGCAGTTGAAATCTTAAACTGAATTACAAGAGATTGTAAAAGACCTAGAAAAAGACTACATGTGAGATGAATAAATGAAAAATGAAGTGCACTGGGGTGATGTGGAGAAGAGAGGCAGGAGATTGGAGAAGATGGATTAAAGTTGGAGAGACCTTCATCCTGTAATGTATCCTAAATGATTGAAAATGATGATAATAAATCCTATTTCAAAATAACTTCTTCCTTAAAGTGTTGATTATAGCAATAAAAAAGACTGAAGCAATAAAATATATAAGTTAAGGAAAGTTGAAGAAATCTTTCTTTCAAATAAAATTTTCTTAAGTTATTTAAATTCCAATAATTTTTTTATTAAAAACTTTATTAGACACATACAATAAAAGTGCAGAATACAAGTGCTAATAACTCATTAGAAAATAGGAATAGAATTATAAAGATTAAAAATGACAATCAAATCAGATGAAAGTATTAATTTAAGTGCAAAAAATTAAAATTAAAATTATTTGAAGTTTTGTTTTTCTTTTAATAATCAAAAGAGAGAATTAATAGTATTCATTACAATTGTATTTTTCTAATTTTTTTTTTAATAAGAGTTTTTAAAGTCATTTCAGGTATCCAATATAGGATTTAATGCCCAATTCTTGACATTGACATTTAAATGCTAATTATTGCTGACCTTTCATGTTCTGACTTGTTCGTTTTTATTAGATTTTATGTATACTTTCAACATAGAAACAAAATTTATCACCACTAGTATGATAAACAAATGGATTTATAAAAAAACAGAAAATTATGAAGTATTAATGTTATAAATAGAAAATGTATAACCAAAATACTATTAACATTTTATTTAAACATTAATGTTATATAACATCATTCATGTGATATGGTATGTATGCAGTTATAGTAATGGAATAATATGACTTACTGATAACCTTTGAACATTATTTCCATTTGTTTGCCAGCATCCATTATTATTATTACTGGAAATAACATTCTAACTCCACTATATATACACTTTAAAAACAATTGACAAAAAAAAATGCACTGACCCATTTTTTGTTTTCTAGAAAATACAAAGGATAACAATACCTTTACAACAGATGATTTCAATAGAAAAAAAATGGTAACATACTGGACTTCTGTCACCCAGGCATTTGTGGAATTCCAAAATTTGTCTGTGCATAACTAAGTTATTTTACTGCCACTTATTTAATTTATTATCTAAAAAAATATATCCCATACCTGGATTATATCCAGAAATGCTTGCAATTTTTCTTAAGAAACTTGGGAATTTCTATAGTTAAAAATATATGTTCTACAACTGTGAGTTCACTAGGAATTTAAATGCTCAAATTTTTAATGATCAAGGACAAGTTTGAGCTCTTTCTCTTGCCATAAATAGCTAAATTGCAGTTTGAAAAAAAAGGAACATTTACTTGTCTAGCCATAGTTGTTTAAAAACAATCATTGAATCAAAGCAAAAAAATGTATTCCAATTGCCATTCAATTGGATATCAGAAAAGCATTTACTGCAGTTTCGATTAGTAATTCTGTATATCCTAAAATTTTAATCTATGTACTGAGCAGTCCATTGATAAGTAGAGAAAACGATATGACAATGAATGGGAAATACGCAGTAGGCTTTAAACCTCTTTGGTTTATTTTCCAGGATTCTTCCATTAATTATTTATTGTTCATAACATATGTAAATCATCTTGTGAAAATTATTGATGGATTGATACCAGGAATATTTATACCAGAATTTAAAAAAACCAATATTTTACACATTGCGTATTTGAATCATATTAGCATTTTTTTTTCATTATTTCAAGAATATGTTCCCAAATTACTACAAATTTTGGATAACTATTCTAAGGAATACAAACTACAAGTCAATATGGGTAAAACATTTGGTTTGAGAATATATAGATAAACTTTTGCAATCTTTTTTCAAAGGATATCCTCTCTCATTCCTTGATTTCTCCTTCCACTTTAGTATTTCAGGAATGAGAATAAAGATGCAAGATCTGTTTAATGAAAAAAAAATAACTCCCTGACAAAATTATACCTTTCAGTTTATTCTAAAGTTACCCTATTTAATATATTTATTATGACAAGAATTTTTATATTCTTATAATCATTTGCATTAAAAGATTTATTACTCTATGCTCAAAAAATTTCTGTTGGGAAGATATATTACATTCATTTCTATTAAGAAACTTAAAGACCTTTTAATCCATAATGGATTGAACTTCACTCAATAAATACCTTCAAAATTCAGAAGACATTTAATCTAATTATCTCTCTTGTTAATCTCTTTGTACATGCTATTACTTCTCTAAAAATTACACCATCAGATATTGGGCTAGTTTAATAAAACTCATATTGAACATAGAAAATTTATTTTAGTTCACCTCTGAATAAATCAAAATATTGGCAAACATACCAATTAATGAATCATACAAATCTAAATAACCTAATCACAATCATATTGGCTTAAATAATCGACAAGTCATTAGATGATTCAGATTCTGGAAGCTTGAACCCAAATACTTTGACTGTTTTATTAGGCTAAATTTGGGATCTCTGTCAATACTTTTTTTACAAATGCAAAAAAAAATTGTATGAACATTGATGCCATTTACCCCCTGTGTTGAAGAAATTTTGAATATAAAGTGCATATATTCTATGATTGTTTATATTTCAATATTGTATCCACTGCCCTCCCCAAACTTTTTAATAATTCTTTTACTAATATGGCATATCTTTTTAAAACCTATACAATAAAAATATTTTTAAGATTTAGAGCTAGTATATTCATCTTGTATGCCTTATGGAAGAGGTGGGCAAATAGCAGCCTGAGGGCCACATGCAGCCCACTAAGTGTTTTTATGTGGCCCACCAAAACAATCAGAAAAATCTGCTTTGAACTGAGATTTTCTTCCCATGCACAACCGAAGATCCATCTCATATTTTCCACTAGGATGGCCAGGCCAATACACATGTGCAGTGCTTTTCCAGTTGATCTGGTTAATTTAAATTTTGTCTTTGCATTAGCAAATATATACATTTCCAACTTCAGTGAAACTGTGAACTCTCCAAAATAATATATATTATGGAGAACTAACTACAACAGTTGGGGATCTTAATATCCTAATGCTCCCCATGTACCAAAGTTAAAAGTTTATAAATAAGTTCACTCTATTTGCGACAGGCATAAATTAATTAATCATGAAGAGCCCAGTTGGGCATTATAAAGTAATAAAAGATCAGTACGATCTGTTCAAGGTCCTAGTTGGCTGGATTACCTACAGATGCCGAGTACCTGGGATATTGTCTCCTTGAACATACACCCACCAGCACTGTAGCAGGAAAAAGACCTCAGAAGTCTTTTGACTTTTATTTTTATACCTGTCACATGATGGTCTCATTTGCTTTCTTTATATTTCTGGAGTAGTTGGTGACCCATATCTGTCAGACATGAAATCCAGGTTATACTGACTTATTTCATTCTATATGCACTAGTTACAAAAATTAGCTTGACAATCTACAATCATTGTCAATTGTTATTCTATATTGTTATTCTATATATATAACACTCCTCTCCTTACTCCAGAAATAGTGTCTCTATTATTTAGACATAGTCTCGCAATTTATATGGCTTTTGTATTTTCCTTTTTGGTTGGTGTATATCCATTGTTTCTTCATCTGGCTTTGGCATAGGAATCAGATCTGTTCCATTATTGTCAGATGTTGTCTCTTCTTCTGTTTTTTTTTTGTTGCTCTATATCCAATTTCTCTTGGTCCTGTAATCCTGCTTCATTTGCGATGTGTCAACATTTGTAGTTCTTCTACAAGGCGATGTCTGAGATGGTTTATATGTCTTCTATATGTTGTGCCATCTTGTAACTGGATGATTACTATGTGCTGTGATAACAGTTTTGTAATTATTTCTTCTACCCATTTTTTCCATAGCATATCCCGGACCCAAACTCTATCTTCTTTTGCAAAAATGTTTGTATAATTTTCGCTATCCATTTTTTCGGTAGGGTTTGGAAGCAGTAATAATAATTTAATGCACAATTTCCTGCCCATTAGTAATTCTGCTGGAGACTTTCCCATGGCTGTTGATGGTGTTGAGTGTTGATATAGCATTGCATCATTGGTAGCACTCTGAAGATCTTGGTTATCTAGTTTTTTAAGGCTTTCTGTATATTCTATACTGGCTTTTCAGCTAGTCCATTCAACTCTGGGTGGTAAGCTGGTGTCCGTATGTGTTTGATACCGTTCTTCTGGAAATATTCTTCAGTTTCTGTAGCTGTAAATGCTGTTCCATTGTCAGACACGATTGTTTCTGGCAGTCTGTGGCAAGCAAATACTGCACTTAGTATCTTAACAGTTTCATTGGCATTCACGTCTTTCACTATTCTACACTCTGTCCACTTTGAATACACATCAATAATCACCAATAGTATCTTCCCATTTATTGGACCAGCATGGTCTATGTGAAGTCTTTGCCAAGCTGTTGTTGCCTTTGGATATGAGTTATACTCTTTGGTTGGCATATTCATCTGTCTCTGACATGGTGCACATTTTTAATATTTTGCTCGATGTCTCTTGATATTTTTGGCCACCATATGTAGCTACAAGCCAGTGCTTTTGTCCGTACCACTCCTGGGTGCCCTTCATGCAGTAAATTTAAAACTTGTTGTCTGCCCTCCATAGGAATCATTACCTGATCACCCATTAGCACACAGTCTTTACAAGTTGATAATTTATTTCTATTTGGCCAAAAACTTGGATCAACGTATTCAGGCCTCGAATCTGGCCATCCATTTTTAATCCATTGCTTTAATATCTGGTAGCCCTGATCGGCATTTATCCAATTTGCTACCCTTTTACTATTTAATATGTCTGAGTTTAAAGCATCTATATAATTTGTTTCAACCTCTGTACTAATTTTCTCTTGTTTATTTGGAATTTTTGACAGCACATCTGCATGTGCTTTTTCTTTGCCTTTTTGGTATTGAAGAATATAATCATATCCTGCCAAAATATTTCTCCAGCACATTATGTGTGGGCTTAAATGTTCAAGTGTCAGTTTATCATGGCCTAGAATTCCAAGTAGTGGTTTGTGATCAGTAATTATTGTAAGGTTTCTGCCAAACAGGAATTGATGAAATTTTTTAAGGCCAAAAATAATAGCCAGTGCCTCTTTGTCTAATTGGCTGTAGTTCCTTTCTGCTTTTGAAAGAGTCCTTGATGCTTATGCAATGGGGTGCTCTTCTTTGTAGCATGGATGAGATAGTACTGCTCCTACTCCCCATTCAGATGCATCAGTGGTTAAATGTACTTCTAAAGTGCTATTATAATGCACTAACAGTTTATCTGATGATAGTAAGGCTTTTGTTTGCTGGAAAGCCTCTTGATGCACTTTTTTCCATTTCCACTTTTGATTCTTTTTTAACAAATCATATAAGGGTATTGCAATCTGAGCCTTGTTCTTCAAGAAAGGCTCGAAAAAGTTCATCAATCCCAAAAATGCTTGCAGCTGTTTGACATTGATTGGTGGAGAGGCATTCATCACTGCCATTACTTTCTGGGGTGATGGTTTCTTGCCCTTGTCTGAAATCAAGTGACCTAAAAAGGTTAGTTCTTTTTCCATCCATACGGTCTTTTGTGCGTTCAGTTTTACACCTAATTTCTGTAATTTCTCGCACACAGTGAGGAGCCTTTCTCGTAACTTGTCTTCTGAATTTGCTGTAATGAGTATATCATTGAAGTATGGAATGACTCCCTCTAAACCTTGTAACAAAGCATTAATCTTTGCTTGAAAAATATTCGGCACTATAGAAATTCCAAACGGTAGTCTGTTGCATTTATATAAGCCCATATGGGTCATAAGTGCTAATTTTTCTGCTGAATTATCCTTTACACAAATTTGATGGAATGCCAAGTTTAGATCTATCTTGGCAAAATACGAAATGTTTTGTAGCCCTGCCAGTATTTCCCTTACATTTGGGACAGGGTAGGCTCCCCTATTTAAATATATTTTTATTGTAACCCGGTAATCCCCTCACAACCTAACATCCCCATTCAGTTTAGTTATTACCACTAATGGTGTAGCCCAATCAGAGCTTTCGATGGGCGTTAATACTCCTTCTTTGACTAAAGATTTAAGCTTATCATCAACCTTCACTCTTTATGAAAACGGCACTTTTCGCGGTTTGCAAACTACTGGATGTGCATTTTCTAATAATTCTATTTCGACTGGTTTCATATTTATCAAACCTAATTTTTCATTAAAAAGCTCTGGGTATTTCCTAGTTATTTCCTGTTCTACAGAAATCCCTTTTATATTAATTTCTATTCCTAATTCACTGAATTAATCTCTACCTATAATGGCATTAATTTTTGCATTTATGATATATAACCACAGATTTCATTTTTTACCATTATACTTGATTGGCACTGTAACCTGGCCACAAATTTTAAGCACGTGGCCATTCACATTATTTGCTCTAATACTTGTTTTCTCTAACAAACTCCTAAAATTAGTTGCTGACAAACTTTTCCAATCTGTAAGAGACATTATAGAAATGGCTGATCCACTGTCTATTTCCATTTCCTTTTCCTGAATTTTTACTTTAATCATAAACTGCTGTATCTCTTTCACATATATTTTTAATTGTGGTTTTTTTATTAATTTCCCTCCCCTACTTTCTGACATAGTGTTTTCAATTTTACCCTCTTTTTTACACACTATCGCCAAATGCCCTTTTTTACTGCATTTGAAACATGAGTTTTTGTTCCATTTGCACTCTTTTTTCATGTGGCCTAATTTACCACAACAGTAACAGGTAATTTTAGTGTTATTACTTTTTGTCTCACGAGGACTACTGTTCTCATTACTTGTCTTGAAAATGCCCATTTTTGCATTTTCATCCGACCTTGCTCTAAAAGCTTGAGCTTGTTCCAAAATGAGCTCGTACGCCATGCCCTTCTTAATGGCCATTTCATATGTTAATTCAGGTTCTACTAATAATTGTTGCCTAAGCATGTCATTCACTATCCCCCAGAATAATTGATCCATAAGGATTTCCTCTACAAAATCACCATACCTATAATCTTTAACTAATTCTTTCAAAGCTAAATTATACTCTTTTATTTTCTCACCCTTTAGTTGCTTTCTATTACATAGGGTTAATCTCGCAATATGACAAGAGGGATGTGGGCTAAAATGTTCATTTAATTTTTTAATTACTTTTTCATATTTAACCTTCTCAGGCAATGGCAGTTCAAAATATTTACTTATAACTTCGACCACCCTCTTGCCCGTGAAACACATGAGTGCTGTGAGTTTCTTTTTATTATCATCTTTCCCATTCTAAGTAAAAAAAATTTCTATTTAGGTTATATATAACGGCCATTCTGACACGTTATCTACTCTGAATTCTCTTATGCTATTTTGACCAAACGAATACATTTTTTATTACGAATCTAAACCGTTCGATTTTTGCTATTAACTGCTATTTCCTAATAATCCTCCCTCCTCTGTTTACAAGGTTTACTCCTAACTGCACCACTTAATTTGCTGTGTCCTGGCTCTTGCCTATAGAACAGCAATGATAAATTTAGTTTAGTAAACAGAGACACGGTATGGAATATGATAGTTTAATATACAATAAATAGGTTAATACATAAATAGTTAACATATATATATAATGTTACCATGTGATATGCCACCTGTTTTTATTGGAGCATTTTTAACAGTGCAGTATATAATACTTAGCCATAAAAAGAAAATAAAAGATAAAATAATACAAATAACCAGAGACACAAAACTATATCATTTAATATGTAGATAAAATGGTCTCACTTAATAAGCAATATCTCATATATTTAGATTTAAATAGTTATCTAATAAAAGATATTAAAAACAAATATAACTGCTATTCATATTTATTTAGTAAAGTGCATATTTATAATGTAAATTTTTTTATAAAAGTTTAAAAAAAAAGAAAGCTAGCTTAATGAACATTTTAATTTTTAGTGTTGAAAATTTGTTGAGTTATTTAAAGTTGAAGTGGATTATTATAAGAAGCTTGCCTTAAATAAGATCAGTTTTACACTCTTAGATGTGTGTGCATGCTTGGGTGTGTATGTTGATTTTAGATCTTTAATTTTATTTATTAAAATATTCAATTTATTTATTAACTTTTCAAAATAAAATAGATAATAAACTTGGCAAATAAAATATTTATTATTCTTAACTTCTGATAGAAACAGCAATCAAAATATATTAAATCAATAAATTATTACACGTATTTTCTGTTTATTATTTTTTTTTTTTTTAAAAAAAAAAAACTTTATTCATGTTAACCTTAAAATTGAAACACAGAATACTGACACGTGATTTGTTGTTTTTTTTTTTTTTGATATTGGAAAAAAGAGCGCGGAACTGGAGGTGAATTGTGAGAGTTGGATCACAGAGTGTCCTTATAAGAAGAAAGAAAAAATAACAGTGTAACTTTTATTATTTGCCTTTTTGTTTTTAAAACACATCAATGATTTGCTGAACAAGAAATTAAGGTATCAAGTTTTTGTGCTTTCTTTAACTAAACGATCTAAAGTTCATAATAATGTGCCAAGATAATACTTTTAACTCAACATATAACTTTAAAAATTTTCAACAAATAAAAATGGTAATCTTAATTGAAATCATAAGGAAAATTCTAAATAATTATTTAATGCTAATAAATCGTATTCTTTGTGGCAGTAAATTTAAGACCAAGTTAAAAATAATAATAATAGAAATGTTAAGACTGTTCAAAACTAAAGTAATTTAAATAAATGTTTGGTCTTAATTATTAACTTTAAAAGAAAAAAAACCAGCAAAGTCTAAATGAAAAAAAACCATAAGAGAAATTGAATACTGTTTTCTGAAAATTAAAAATTTGTTGATAAAAACTGGCATATCATTTATTTATGGCGGAAATGTTGCTTTGTCGTCTGCTTCTCCAGAAAGAGGGAAAACTGTTAATAAAATATTTTTTTAATGAAACCGCGGATAACTACTAGAATTTAATAATAATTGTACAAAATTGTCATATTCAAACTAGCTAGTTAATATTAAATTGCGTCATATAATGGATCCATATCTGTTCATGTTTAACGTAGTATATCGTATTCGTGTGCTTGTCTACTATCATAGTGAAGTTGTAGCTGCTTTGTTGTTTCTTAAAAAAATAAATAAATATATTGGTTTGAAAAATACTAATGCGTCAATATTATTCACATATCTAACAACGTGGGACCTCGCGCCGTAAATTATCTGCCTACTGTTGAGGAAACTTTACCAATGAACTGAATGTATCATCATCATCATTATTATTGTAATTTGTAGTTTTGTTTTGTTTTTAAAAAAGGTAATATAATAGTTATATATTTTATGCTCTATTTTACATGTCAATGTATCTTACTTTACCATCTGAAATTGTCTCAAGAGATTTTTATTCCACACACGTAATTTTAAATATATTGGCAAAGGGTTTAAAATTTAAAATTGCCTATTCTTTATAACTTGGGACAAATAATCATTACAGTTGTGTTTATCAGAAGTTTTAATAATTTTCTTGATATCATTCGTAGCAAAAATTAGATTTTGAATTTGTTTGAGAACAAATTTATTTCATTAACCATTTAATTAAGAATATTTATTGCATCAATCTGTTCACTTAATTTCATAAATACTTATTATGCTCATTGTTTGTGTGCGTGTTTCTTATCTTATGCAAATATTTACTATGCTATTTTAATGTGTTTATAGTCGTTTTGACTAATACTTTCCTGTGGGTTTCGGATATTATTTAATGTGTGGATTTGAATATTGATACAAGCTATTAATCTTTATCATTAGGGATAAATTCGTATCTTGCCATTGTGAGAAATAGTTATCAGATAGTATACTATTTATGATGTTTATGGGATGGAAATGATCTCCCATTATTATTATATGTATTTGCCATGAGAGGACAGTGTTCCAAAATATTTTTATATAGCTTATTTAGTTAGATTCCATGGAGAGAATCATTTGTCTTTGGTGTGTTTTCCCTTTCTTTATGTGGTAAGACTGCGTCTTCACATACACTTATGCTTGAGAGATAAGCATGGGAGCCACCATTATTATAGTCAGGTTGTCTTGCTCTAAGGAGCTTATTCAGTGATGTTGTCCCTCATGTGCTATTTAAAATACTAGATTGTCCACCACAGAAGGTGTAGACTATTGTATTTATAAATGTTATGGCAATGATAGCTAGTTATTGAGGTAGTAATTTCCAGTGCTTTGGTTGGTCATAATAATATCCGTATTGTGCTACTGTGCTTTGCCAGTAGTATACAAGTAAATCCACAAGATTTAATAATTTAATTCCTTAATTTAAAGCATAGCATGATAAGAATACGCAGACACAATGCTATTTATAGACGTCATATGGAGAAATTCACCGAGGGGTTTGTAAGTTCCATAAATTTTAAATTTAATATTATTATGTGGACTTTAAATAAGTTAACTAGCAATGTATGTGCGACTTCTGATGAATGTTTTTATTTATCCTTAGTTTTAAAATTAACATAGTGTGAGGCAGTTGTAATGTAATGATGACAGTTATTATCATCATATTAGCCAGCTAAGTTAGAAGCAGCAATAAATTATCTTGAAGTTAATCTTCATAATTTTGTTATATGATTTTAATAGTAAGATATCATAAAGGCACTTTGATGTGAATATATGAAAAATGTTAAGTAGCTTATGGTGCAAGCTAGCCAACTATTATAACTATTATTTTCAAGTTCATTAATGTTTGTTCAATGCCTTAGATGAAGTAGAATAAATTGGGATTTCAAATAAATATTTAGCCAGAAATCATAATAATTTATAATCATAAGTTTATTGTGCAATTTTGAAAACCAAGAAGCAATAGTTTTGAAATAAAATGAACTTAAATTATTAACTCCTCAGAGTTAAAATGGAAAGGATCTAGCAGCTATGATGTGTAAGCTGTGATTAAATTAGTGTGCGGTAAAGAAAAATTTTTGTTATGTCTAATGTAATAAATGTATTTTTAAAATTTATTAAAATGTAGTTTTGAGTATTTTTCTGTGTGAAGTTCTTCTCTTTGGTTCCACAAACCCACAAAATGAAATAAAATGTATATTTTCAAATCGGATAATTATTATTCTCAAGATCCAAAATCACTAATACTTGATAAGAAACAGTGACATAAATAGTTTTTTAGTTTTTTTATTAAAAATTTTAAATTGATAATTGTTCATTTAAGTCTTGCAATGGATGTATCCATCCATAATTCAGACTGCACATTATTAACCTATTATCAGAATTTAAACATTGTAAATGAAGTATTTTATCTGTGTTGTTTAGGATAAGAGAGGGAAATGAAATGTACCCTTTTCCCTTTATTAGTTGAATGCCATTCTAGGTAAAAGGCTGTAAATATTCTGAATTTATTTACATGATTTTTTTTATTAAATATTGGTTGAATAAAGTAAGCATTTTCTTTGGTGATCTACATGATTATTATTAGGATGTTAATCAGATGCATTAACTCATAGGAAATGTATGTTATTAAAGCTTGCTGGAATGTCATTCATTTGCCTTGCAACACTATACCACTACTTTATTTGATAAAATACCAGAATGAAAACCCTGAGATTTTTTATTTTGCATTACATAAAAGGCCCATTGTTGTTCGATCATATTAATGGATAATATTAAAGGTATAATAGAGTTTGTTAGTCATAAGAGTCTATTGGAAAATACTTTTGAAAGTGCAAATATTTATAGCTCAGAGAGTTTGATTGAGATGAAGGTGGAGATGTACTTGATTCTAAATTATTTATCTGAGAAGGATTGAAGTTTTATCTCTTCCCAAAATTATATGCTTTATTTAGAGTAATTTATATTATTAGAGTTAAGCTCTTCCTTGGTCTTAACTGTATATCTCTGTAGCTAATTCTTTATATGTAACCGACCACTGAGCTTAGTCTGTTCTATAATACTGTAAGAGTCTCAACCCCACCCAAGTATTATGTAAAGGATAGGTGTTCAAAAATCATAACTTGTTAAAGTTTTGTTAGAAATATTTATATAGGTTAGAGATAAGGTCTCAACTTAAGAGAATGACAATGATTATTAGTTTCTTTTCGTTTTATTTAGAGATTACAAAATGAACACCTAACTATAGGAGCTATCGATGCACTTAACTACACGATACTATTCCTTTTAGAGGTTACAATATATATATATATATATATTATGGAGAACTAACTACAACAGTTGGGGATCTTAATATCCTAATGCTCCCTGCGTACCAAAGTTAACAGTTTATAACGAAATTCACTCTACCTGCGACAGGCATAAATTAATTAATCACGAAGAGCCCAGTTGGGCGTTATAAAATAATAAAAGATCAGTACGATCTGTTCAAGGTCCTAGTTGGCTGGATTACTTACAGGTGCCAAGTACCTAGGATATTGTCTCCTTGAACATACACCTGCCAGCACTGTAGCAGGAAAAAGACCTCAAGAGTCTTTTGACTTTTGTTTTTATACCTGTCACGTGTCGATCTCGTTTGCTTTCTTTATATTTCTGGACTAGTTGGTGACCCATATCTATCAGAAGTAAGATTTGGATTACACTGACTTATTTCATTCTATATGCACTAGTTACGAAAATTAGCTTGACAATCTGCATTCATTGTCAATTGTTATTCTATATTGTCATTATTCTATATATATAACAATATGGAAATAAATTCCTAAGAAAAATTTATTTGTATGATAACAAACACTAAATCTAATTACTCCAGAAAAGATAAGAAAAACAAAAGCAGAGGGGGATATAAAAAACTGGAGAGAAAGGACAGTGCATGTTTTTTCTGTGGTAGTTGCTACTATCTCTGTCCAGGAATTTGAAGAGCAGTGAAGATCATCATTGGAGGGCTTCATTCCCAGGATCTCTGTTCCTGTAAGTCAACAAGCTGATTAGGACTTTTAGCAGACTGTCTTGGTCTTATTATTATTTTGAACACCTCAAGAGGCTTGAGGATTGTGTATAAGGACTATAGACATTAGTGAAGGTAAAGTGAATAGTAGTTTGCCTAAACTGTATAAACATTATTTGTTATTCAGTAGTTAATTAGTGGAATTAGTCAAGCGTTGGTGGTCGAGGGGTCAGCACAGCTGCCTTACATGCAGTTGTAGGGGGTTCGCTTCCCGGCGGATGCTTTGACACAAAAAAAAACTAGTGGAATTAGATTCGCTCAAGTGCAGACTGTATATTTATCTTGAAGATCTGTCTAGTAACTTTTAATTGTTGTTACTAATGCTGTTTGTCAAGTTAATTGTATATTTTGTTTGCTAGTCACCTGGTCATAGTCGGGGACACAGCAGTTTATGTCTCCAATGAATGTAGATTTGTGTTTTTAAACTGGAAATTTTAATTTACTCTCCGTTTGGAATTTAGTGCTTAAACTTTGATGAGATTGTGGGTGAGTTTAAAATATTATTAGTGATAATAATTTTTCCTTTCTCTTTAAAAAACAAAAAACTAATAAAAGTAAAAGAAGATAGCAAAAAGGAAAGCGGAATATTACTATAACTAAAAACTTGTATTTTTAAAAAGAAGTTATTTTAGATATAAACATTACATACACTATTAAAATTATGGTTAAGAATATAAAGCGAAAAAAAAATAATAATACGATTTACTTGAAAGCAATTTTTAAAAATCAACAATAAAAATACCCAATAAAATATGTTTAGTCATGTTTATTAAAATATAAATATTTATCTGTTTTGAATGAAGTTATTTCTGGTATTTTATTTAACTTGGGTGATGGGAGGTTGAAATCACTTCGTGTTGTTTTACAAATATGAAATTAATGAGAAATGAAAATATTTTTAGTAACTTTTTAAATGTCAGTATGAATTCTGTATATTAAACTGTTGGGGTTTTTTTTTTTTTTACATGTATACATAAATAATATTTATCAAAAAATAAACATGTCCTTGAACGTCTGGTTTATTTACAAGTAATAAAGTAACTTAATATCTATGTTTATTCATCGGTTACTATCAAATTTACACAAAATTCTATTTATTTTTGTAATGAATGTTTCATAAAATTAAAAGAATTATTTTCATTATCAAATTATTTTATAAGAATTGCATTTGTGAAGAGGACAACTAAAGGAATTTATTTAATAAAAGGATTTTTCACAGGAGTTATCGAACAGTCTTAGATTAAACAATGTGTGTACTGTTTGGCAGACAGGATGATGATCCTAGCTATAAGCCCTTTTGGTTTTGTAAATATATGAGCTTCAATCCATCCAAAAAATATAAAACGAGTAAAAAAAAAAAGTCTATAAATTTTTAAATTTAAACTTCTTAAGTTAGAAAGACTTAATCTTATCTCAATAAAAATAATAATTTAAGTGAAACTTGAAAATGTTTTTTGATTATAAGCAGAATTAGAATGATTTTCTTTTATTATCCTGCTCAAGGTGACTCATATAATTATTTGATCATTAATGGATATTTAGCTGTTCTTTTGTTAGAGAATAGAATAAAGAAAAAACTTAAATACTTGTTACTTGACTGTTGCTAAGTCTTATAAATAATATCTTATACTAGGGTGGGCAAATAGTGGCCCAAGAGCCACATGTGGCCCGGTAAAGAGTTTTTATGCAGCCCACCAAGACAACCAGAAAAATCCGCCTTGAACTGAGATTTCCTTCCCATGTGTGACCGAAGACTCATCTCGTATTTTCCACTAGGATGACCACATCAATACACATGTGCAGTGCTTTTCCAGTTGATCTGATTAATTTCAATTTTGTTTTTGCATTAGCAAATGGACAAACAAATATTTCTTTGGTAATACAGGGAATAAAGCAGTGTGTTTATTGGGTCATGAAAAAAGGTGCAGCCCTCCGCTAACCTTCGCTTCCACAAAGTGGCCCCTGATGTAGCCCTCTGCCAACTTCTGTGACCCCTGAGCCAAAACAATTGCCCACCCAATCTTATATAATGTTCTTTTTTTGGGAAATGGAAAGTGAGTTCTTTAGAGGCTATTTTAACTTATTTGTATTTAAAAATATTATTAGCACACATTCACACATTAGCATATATTTAGTCATAGATTAATTGAGACAAAGCACATTATATCATTATTATTGAATTCTCTCGTTTTTAATTACCTTTTTTTTTTTGCATATTAGAGTTAAAAAGAAATTCTCAAATTGAACTTGTGTTTAATCAGCTAGATTTCAACAAATATTTTTTTTCATAAGTCTGCATTCTCGATTTTTAAGCCCTGAGCTTCTTAGTGCAATTGGTTAGAGTTTCAGCCTTTAAAAGATAAGATCCCTAGAACGATTCAAGTTCTGTTTCTTCTGGCCATCAAATTTCTTATAAACTTGCAAAAATAAAACCATTCCATTTATATATTATGTAATGAATTTTTAAAATTGATCAATTTGTTTGTTGGAAAAGGTTTACAAAATTTAATCAAGACATATTTCTTAAGGATAATTTTTAGCTTATTATTATTTAACGAAGAATTAACAGTTTATACTTTTCATATATGACATGTAATAGACTTAATATGTGCACTTATATGCATTAATAGAGAAGTTTATTAGTTCTATAAAATTATATGGCTGAGTGCTTTTGAGAACTTTTGAGGTTCTCATATTCATAGGAAGATAACATCGGAAAATAATGGGAAGGATGATTTTTTATAATTGATAGCATTAATGGTGTTGGATATATAGCACGTTTCTCTGATTTTCCTCTTTGAGTCATTTCTTTCTATGTATTGAATAGTTATAGAAGAAGGAATAAATTGGTGTCCGGTCATCTTTTGGTGTTTCAGGAATATAGAGCTGTGTTCTGGTTTGTTTGAGGCTCTTTTGTATAGATATTGATGCTTTTTAAGGCATGTAAATAAGGATGTTAGAGTTTGACCATAATATATTGATTAACATCTAGTTTGGGGACATAAATTGATTAATAAATGGGGGAGGGGAGAACAGAAAGCTAGGCAATAAGTTGGAATGTTTTATTAAAATTTTTGTTAATATATCTTGCTATAATATTGATATCATCTATGTTCTTTAATACTTTTACAATGCTTTTTTTTTTACAATCTAATGTGACAGTTTCATTGAGGCAATCAAAACTGTCTTATTAGGTTGTTAAAAAAGCATTATAAAAGTATTAAAGAACATATATGATATTAATTTTATATGGATTTGGCAATGCAATAGGAAAGATAAAGTTATAATAGTGTATATCTTGCTATGAATATGAAAACGTCATAAGTTCTCAAAAGCGCTCAGCTATATAATTTTATAGAACTAATAAACTTCTCTATTAATGCATATTATGTCTATTATTATTATTTAAATATAATTATATACACAACTTTTCACTTCTTTTTCTTTTTAAATTATAGCTCCATGATAATAAATATATAAATTCAACATTCCTTTTCTTTTTAAAACTTGTTTTATTCCAAACTATAATTTTCTTTCTCCTTCCATACAACGTTTCAACTACATTCTGTAGTCATTATCAAGTTTCCTTAAAAAATAATAATAATAATAATAAAATAAATAAAAATAAAAAACAAAAATAATAACACAAATAAATAAAATATTAATACATTCCAAATATATAATATTCAAATAAAACCATAATATTATTATAATCTACAAATACAATTATTTACCTCCTTCCCTATCTTTAATTATTTCTTTTAAATTACCTTTATAAATTAATACTCTTCTTATATAAATTTATTATCTATTCTCTAAATCTTTACCCATTAACATTCTTTTTATAACCCTCCCCCCTTTTTTTATTTTTATATATTATTCCTATATTATCTTATTTTTTATCTCTATTTATTAACATTCTATTTAATACTGGTTTATACTGATCTATATATACTTCCTCTTTTTTTATTCTCTCTTTAAAATTTGTAATGCATTCCAATGGCCTTATATCAAAATTTTCATGCTTAAATTCCTTTTTATGAATATATATAGCAGATTTTTTATCATATAAATGCTGCCTTAATCTAGTTTTTAATTTATTCTTACTTGTTCCTATATAAGTCATATTTACATTACTTTTATCACAATCCATACATTTAATTATATATACTGAATTTATACATTCTAAAATATCAATTTTATCATAATCATTTATTAACTCACCCAAACATTGTTTCCTTTTATAAACAGGGCAAATTGATGTATTATATCTCCTATTAAAATATCTAAAAAATTTCTTAATTTTAAAAAATAAAAATCTTGATACCCTAAATCCTATATGATAAAAAATCTGCTATATATATTCATAAAAAGGAATTTAAGCATGAAAATTTTGATATAAGGCCATTGGAATGCATTACAAATTTTAAAGAGAGAATAAAAAAAAGGAAGTATATATAGATCAGTATAAACCAGTATTAAATAGAATGTTAATAAATAGAGATAAAAAATAAGATAATATAGGAATAATATATAAAAATAAAAAAAGGGGGGAGGGTTATAAAAAGAATGTTAATGGGTAAAGATTTAGAGAATAGATAATAAATTTATATAAGAAGAGTATTAATTTATAAAGGTAATTTAAAAGAAATAATTAAAGATAGGGAAGGAGGTAAATAATTGTATTTGTAGATTATAATAATATTATGATTTTAATTGAATATTATATATTTGGAATGTATTAATATTTTATTTATTTGTGTTATTATTTTTGTTTTTTATTTTTATTTATTTTATTATTATTATTATTTTTTAAGGAAACTTGATAATGACTACAGAATGTAGTTGAAACGTTGTATGGAAGGAGAAAGAAAATTATAGTTTGGAATAAAACAAGTTTTAAAAAGAAAAGGAATGTTGAATTTATATATTTATTATTATTTAACCTTTTAACCGCTAATTAAATCATTGGTTGTATGAGGTAAAAATCAAAGCTTTTAATTGGCCAACTCACAAACTGAAGACAAAGCCTATTGTTAAAACATATTCGCCTATAATATTAAATTCAACTCAGATACGTTTATAAAAAATATGTTATCAATTTTTCAGGTTATGAAGAGAACGAAAGTTCTTTCAAAAATAAATTGCTATTTATTTATTCTAAAATATTCAATATCGGCAACATAAAAGCTATAATATAAACAAAAAGATCGACTTTTACGTTATAGAAAAGTAAGTATTTCTTTTTACTACATCTTCAATATTTGTACTAAAATCTTCAATATTTTTCGAAAATAATTTTGTTTTTTTATTATTCTGTCTGAGAATCATTTTTAGTTTCCATAAATATAATTTTATAATACTTAAAATTGGATTCGAAATGAAAATCTCAGTGTTTTTCTTTATTTTCTTTGATCAGGCAGTTTCTTTGTTCTTTCCAGCCAATCAGAATGTCTTTTTCGGCTGAGAGCTTGCTAAGAACCAATCACAAATAATGTTCCTTCTTTGTTTAGGTTTAAATGTGTTTTTTTCTATTTTTTACTTGTAAAATAAATCGGAAGATGGCACCATCTTACAGAACTTTTAAAAACGAATTCAATACGTGTTTAACGAATATTTTCGTATAAAAACTGGCTGAGTTAGAGTGATGTCAGATGTTGACGAGGAGCCTCGTAAGAGGCGGGCAAAGAGTTAAATGAAGCCTGAATTAAAATTCTTTACCAAAAACTGCAATTTTCCTCACTAATTTAGAGAAATCTCTGATAGTAAACAATTATACTTTGCAAATACATGTAAATATGGCATGTACACATTATTAATTAAATTTATATATTTGTGCATAAAGGATAAAATTTTATTTTGAAGATCCATACAAACTCGTGAATAAATACAATGACATATAGGATTGTTGATACATTTTTAAAATTCGATGGTTAGATTTTGCCACCAGTAACCATTTAAATTTTTAATCTTTTAACAAATATAGATATTTTTTCCAGAATTATAAAACACATTTGTTTGATGTTTGCATAATCTTTTTTATTTAATGTGTACTTCAAACCCGATCAAGCCCAAGATTTAGGTCAGGGACCAGCCTGGATTCAAACCCACTCTCTAAGCCCCAGATCAAACACCTAATGAATAACATAATAGTGATGGCACATGAGAATTAATTTTAATCCGGCCGACTAGCAAAGCTGAGCAAAACAATGAGACATCTATTAACTATGACTATATTAAAATATACATAAGCATGGCTGTAATATGTGGAAGTGAAGGAAAAGGAATTCAAACTATTCAAATAAGTTAGACAATAAAATATATAGTTTAATATACTGACAAATTATTATACATTTATAAATTAATTATATACATTAGTGTGTGTGTGAATGAGCAAGCGTTCTACCAAGCGATAGAGGTTTACATAGTGTCTTTCATGCTATTATTTCTCATATGCTCTTTATTAGCTAACTAATATATTACAAATAAACATATTAAAATGCCAATCGAATATTAGAAAGAATTACATAATACTGCCATTAATGCTTTGATTTACGGTTCTGAAACGTGGTGACTAACATATGATTTAGGGGAGCATTATGAAATTCATTATACATATGATATAAATTATTTTCACTGCCATTGAGGTCGTGAAAATAAACAAAAGACAATTGAAAGATTATATTTGAAACTATGACAAAATATTTAATGAAAAATTATTTTAACGATAGTAAGACGAATGCTTTATTTTCCCCAAGGCATATAGATACTCTTAAATATAGATATATAAATTATGACGGTGAGATTGTATGATAAGATTGAAATGACAGTAATTAATCTAGCTATTAATATTTGGCATTGATATATATTTTGAGCAGAGCGCATTTTAATATTAGAGCATTAAAACTGGGTCATGAAGCAAAAGAAATAATAATACGAAGAAGTTTGTGGTGCTGACATAATAGCCTAAAAATAACCAAGAGGAAAAGGTCATGCCCCTGGATGAAAAATGAAATCTCACACCCCCTTCTTGGGCAGTGCCCAGAGAAAAGTGGATAGGCATGGCATGGCCCAGACTTTTGCTGGTATAACTGACACGAGAGGCCTTTTATCTATGAAGTGAATATGCATAGCATGTGCTAAATTTACGGGATCACTGCCAGAGGCATTTTATATGGAATAAATGTGGTTCCAGATAGCTCAACTATCTATGGAATGAGGTACGAAAAGAAATCTATGGGTTCGAACCCATCGCAACCCCCAGATTAGAAGACTAGAAGCACGTAGTATTTATATATGAAGATATGCTAAATGTCAGGAACGCAGTACGAATGAATGTCTCTAACAACATTGAATAAGATTTACTGCTTTTAAAATAAATAACCCTAGTTTGAATACCATAATTTAAACAAATAATATGCTATGCAGTTATATATATATATAGAGAGAGAGAGATTTTACTTAGTAACTAAAATAGTAAAATATTAAAATTTCCCAAATACGTTAAGATTTTATTTAATAAAAGAGACATTAGGATTTTCCCCCATCCCTTTTTCTGCTATTTAAAATAAAACAATCCCTTCTTCGTTGATTTTACAATAACTGAAATATTTGAATACAAGATTTGAAATATTTTAAGAGTATGAAAATGAAGTAAGATTAGCAGTTATATAGAAAACAAATTATAAGTCACCCTTTCAGAATTTAATAAATAATTATAAAATGAAGGTTTCAGAGCGTTAATTAGCTTGAGTTCTGGACTTTCCAGAGTTAAACAAATCAATTTTTATATTAAAAACAAACCTAAAATGTTAATTCATAAAACAATCTGGCAAACGTATTAATTTATAATGCATTACATATATATTTTAAGGGGATGTTAATAACCTTTGTATGAAGGTTTAGAAGAAAAAAATGACAGAAAAAATTTTTAGAAATTAAGCTCGCCAGTTTGTGAGATTGACATAATAATAAGCAAGCAGATATATAAATCAAATAATAAATACATGTAAATAAATGACCACACCAAAGTTAAGGAAAGTAAGAGCATATGAAAGAGAATTAAATAAAATAAATTACTTAAGAGCAAATTACATATTAAAACAAAAACAAAGTTAAATACATTAGAAGACAAATTGATAGATTAGTTTGAGTTGACGGCTCGAAAAGTTACCTTGCAATTTTAAGAGTCCAATTTAGTATGGCACATGCACGGCAATTGAAATGCAAGTTCTTCGATGGCAGCAAGTTTCTATTAGCAATTTTAAAGTTCTCCATCAGGCCTTTACTTAACTTTAGGGTAGCAGAATATTATGGCAGCGGAAGACGACCCACAAGAGTCAGGAAAAGCTTTTACTAGATCATTTTTAGATTTCAAAACAGCATAGTGTCTAGTAGCAATCACTTCTCTCAATAGTAGCTAATCTTATCCTTGCTTTAAAAATCCAGCCATTATTTATACCCTTGCGCAGGTATTTCTGGAATGCTTATAATTAATTAGTTAGTTGTTTTTGAAAGATGCAATTGTAAGATAATGTCCAAAAATAAATTCAAATCTATTTCCAGATTAGAAATAGATTTGACAACATGTTTTATACAAAAGAAAAGCTTTAATCTACTTAATCCCATTTATTTTAAGTAAAACTTTAATTAAAAAAAATACCTCCCTTTAATTATTTTTGGACAATTAACAACAGTCACATCTTCCATATTGGATTTTATAAAAAATATACTGTTGTCTCTTCAAAAACAACTGATAAAAAGAAAAAGTTAAAAATGACGTATAATAAATATTTAGAAACATCAATATTTTGTTAGGAAGTTTTGCTCCTATATATTTGAGCTGCATCTATAATACTTTAATAAAAAAGAACTAATAATTAATAAAAAGAATTAATAATAATTTTAAAACATGTTATTGAAACATTAAATTTTATAATTTAGGTGCGCATTCCAAATAAATACATAAAAAATATATATACGACAAAAGGAGTGAGATGGGATATAGGGGTTTGAATATGGATTAGTAGATAGAAACATGAAGCACAATCTTAAGCTAAGATTGACTGCTTCATTTCTCCGCACATACAATGAAACAAAAAAAAATGCCTTGACTAGGTGTTTTCGAGTGACGACCAAAAGAACAACGAAAATTTTCAAAATTCAATACACAATCTTGTTATATAAAACTATATATATGAAATATCATTTGGGGATGTGAATATTTGTTCAACTGTTTAATCCAGAAAAAAAAGATTTTTTTTTTCACATCTATATAATAAAAAAAATTTCTATGCTTGAGATGTAACACAATTTCTCCACACATATGGGTTTCCAAGAAAATATATAGCAATGCAATACATATAAAATTTTCAAACACATCTGTTCCTACACATCTATGTACATATATACGCAGCACTACATATACAAGTACATAAATTTTACATACAAATACACTTCTATATACACTACACAATACTACATACTATTGGAAAAGACAGAAAAAATAACCCTTGGATAAAAGTTGAGGAAAAAAAAATCCATACATGTGCTGAATTCTTTTACTTTGCTTTGAAAATAAACACAAACATTATATACTGTAATGGTAAGAAAAGTAGAGCTGCTTTAACCTAACCTAGAGATGTAGATAGAGGGGGTTCGAACCTCACCTACTCCTCTAGATTGCTACTAAGCGACTTACTCCCCAAACCTCACTAGAATTTAATCTTAATGTATGCCTGGTGGGCAGGAAGAGAAGAGACCATGAAAAGGAATTTTTACATATATAATGATCAGATGTACATACATATGTTACAAAAGAAAACAATACTAAGTGGTTTTATTTATAGTGAATGAAAGATAACAACAAACTTTTATTATTTACATTAAAAGAATTCATACAATGTTTTATTAATAGTGTCACAGGCTATTTTCACTGCAACCGGATAGACATATTTGAAAGATCCATTGATCGTAATGATAAGAACAGACAAAATTTTACATTATCATTTCTTTCTTTAAAATATTCCAGCCAATGGAAGTGTTATGTAAAAGAAATCAAGAGAGAGAGAGATGATTCATTAACTCTGTGGTTGGAGAACATAGAAATAAATAGGTGGTCAAACTCAACTAAACACTATGGACAGGTTTAAATCACCACCCTACTTATGATTTAAGAAGAATGATAAAGTGACCCCAGCAGGAATTTCCAGCTATAATTGAAACATTTCGATGATATTTTGAGAAAGATTTCCTAATAAATATAAATATATAAGACCATGCACACAGGCGATAGCATATAGTGGGCTGTTAGGCTCGAGACATAACAGTTACCAAGAGGTTACCACAAGACCGGATAGCTCTCCATCTCTAAACTAGGTTAGAGAGAAAAATGGAATCTGTTCGCTAAACGCGTGACCCGGATTCAGGATCGGAGTTTTTGTTGCTTATGTCCAGTTACGTACATTTAAGGAACTGAGATCGACATGAGATCCTGAACAATTTATTTATTTTTCAGAAGGTCCGAATGTAGGTATGTTAACCTAAGCAAACTTGGCAAAAGAAGCACTGTAATTTATGCTGAGCGGCCCAGTAGATCACCCGAGGCACGATACCATATAAATACGGTCAACGACCTTTAAATTTAAAAAAAGAAACCCTCTGCAAAATATATATCTTAGGAAAGCTCAACTATCACTGAAAATCCGCAGAAAAATAGTAACTTCACCTTTATAAAATTTGAATTAATAAAAAGAACAAGTGGGCGGATATTTTATTTATTTAGTTGAAATTTAACCCATTCACCACTAAGCCAATGCTATTTAATAATTTTTTAATACATATTGTCAAAATGTACTCTCTCTTAGTACTAAAATATAAATGCGAACGTTTTATTTCACGCTCTTTAAAATATAACTTTAAATTTGTAACCCTTCATTGACTAAAATATACTGGCATTCGATAAGGATCTTTCTTTTATATGTATATAAAAAAAAACTAAGTTAAAGTTTGGAAAGTTTTATAATAGAATATCTAGCAATTTAAATCTTGATTTTAAAATAGTTTTGCACTTTCTATGATTTGCTTCCTTTTCTTTCTAAATAAATATTTATATAAAATAAATAACTTAATTACGGGAGTATAATGGCAGAAAGTTAAACGAAGTATTTTTCAATTAAATTAATAAGAACTATGGCTGCCATTATATATAATAACCCCTCCCATTACGATATAAAAAAAAAAGAAAAGAAGGCAATTAATGAAATATAATTTCACAAGATTCGAATACATAGATTTAAAAAACATATATATATAGAAAAGCATAAATATACATTGAAATTGCAAATTACAAAGATATTTTAATAATTTATGGGAACGTTACCGGTAACTAGATGGGTGGGTCAAAATGAGTTCATTTGATGTTTCCCCGCAGGTCTTCTCGGTTCTTCAAATTTGTTTTTCCATGTTTTTGAGGGCAGATTTTCACGGATACAGGGCAGATACTTTTGTTCTCTGGCTGGCTTACATGATTACGACTCCTGCATCAGGAACAGCTCAGGAGAGCGAAGGCAAAGAAGTTACCCCTGCATTTTTGCAGAGCAACACATTTCTGGATTCTTTTATTTATATGCTGAAAGAATAGAGTGCAGCTTGAAGTAAGTACAGCAAGCAAGAGTTCGCTATATTGTCCAATCTTTCAGCAAAATTTCTTCCAACAAAATTCTTAAGATTTCTCTCTGACCTTCAGCACAGGTTACCAGCAAGCATAAGACCAAGAACAAAAGAAAAGTTCTTTATTTATACCCTTTTTCCATTATGTTTTTAATCTGCTAATTAGTAGCGAATCATGCCCGTTGTTTCAAATTTTTCCTGTTATCTATTTTTATCTAATTCAGAAAAATGTTTTACTAATTAAATTCCTTTTCTTAATGGATTCTATTTAATTAAGAAATTCATCGAATTCTACCAAATATATTTTAAAAATAATTGCAATTATAATTTTAACTTTCTATATTTTATTTTATTAAATCTTTTAATTTAGGCAACTATTTGAGAAAACGATAAATTTAGTTTGAAAAAGAAACATACATTCACTGTGGTTGGACTTAGGGTCTTAGTTAGTCCACAGTGAATGGTGAAGCCAGCATATATATATATATATATGCACAGCTTCAATACTCAATTAACAAAAAAAAAATTCTATATACATATTTCTTCTTTTTTTAAAAAAAAATAATCATCTCCTTCATAACCACTCACTGCTCCCACACTTTCTATATATCTGCCCAACTATAGTTTAGCTGAAAATTTAGCTTTTGCTTGCTGGGAAAAAAAAAATTGGTTTATTTAAGATTTTATACTAATCTAGCCATTTCTTTTAATTTCTCTTGGTCGCACCCCTACATCTGAAAAGAAAACTCATAGTCTGGTTATTATATGTTTAAAATTTTACATCATAGCATTAAGCCAAAAAAAAAAAATTTCAATAATTTTTTTTTCTCAGTTCGAACCCTCCACTTCCAACATTTTTGCATTTGACTCACTACTGGTTAGCAAAATTTCTTTTTATAAGGGTGCCAGCTAAGACAGAGGGATCAATGATTTATGAATTATTTATACATTTTTCATATATGTCTCAAGAACAAAAAACTTTATATGTGACATTGAAGAAAAAATACACATGTACTATGGTTGTAGTACATGGGTTTTAACTTCAAACAGTGAATTTTACACTTTGAACACATTATTTTAAACATATCAAACATGGAAAAAATTATATAACTTTTTTTAAATAATATATATATAAACAATTCAGTACTCAGGGTATGTGGGTGTTTATATCGAAGCCTCACATTGGAAAGCCAAGCCCGAGGAAAAAAAAATCCTATGTACTGGTCAAAACATGTTTATCCATCTACCATGAGCTGGAACTCACAAAAGGTACTTCAAACCCAGTCAAGCCCAAGATTTAGGTCAGGGACCAGCCTGGATTCAAACCCACTCTCTAAGCCCCAGATCAAACATCTAATGAATAACATAATAGTGATGGCACATGAGAATTAATTTTAATCCGGCCGACTAGCAAAGATGAGCTAAACAATGAGACATCTATTAACTATGACTATATTAAAATATACATAAGCATGGCTGTAATATGTGGAAGTGGAGGAGAAGGAATTCGAACTACTCAAATAAGTTAGACAATAAAATATATAGTTTAATATACTGACAAATTATTATACATTTATAAATTAATTATATACATTAGTGTGTGCGTGAATGAGCAAATGGTCTACCAAGCAATAGAGGATTACATAGTGTCATTCACGCTATTATTTCTTATATGCTCTTTATTAGCTAAATAATATATTACAAATAAACACACATCTTTGGTGGGTCCAATATTAAAATGCCAATCGAATATTAGAAAGAATTACATAATACTGCCATTAACGCTTTGATTTACGGTTCTGAAATGTGGTGACTAACATATGATTTAGGGGAGCGTTCTGAAATTCATTATACATATGATATAAATTATTTTCACTGCCATTGAGGTCGTGAAAATAAACAAAAGACAGTTGAAAGATTACATTTGAAACTATGACAAAATATTTAATGAAAAATTATTTTAACGATAGTAAGATGAATGCTTTATTTTCCCCAAGGCATATAGATACTCTTAAATATAGATATATAAATTATGACAGTGAGATTGTATGATAAGATTGAAATGGCATTAGTAATTAATCTAGCTATAAATATTTGGCATTGATATATATTTTGAGCAGAGCGCATTTTAATATTAGAGCATTAAAACTGGGTCATGAAGCAAAAGAAATAATAATACGAAGAATAGCCTAAAAATAACCAAGAGGAAAAGGTCATGCCCCCGAATGAAAAATGAAATCTCACACCCCCTTCTTGGGCAGTGCCCAAAGAAAAGCGGATAGGCATGGCATGGCCCAGACTTTTGCTGGTATAACCGATGCAAGAGGCCTTTTATCTATGAAGTGAATATGCATAGCATGTGCCAAACTTACAGGATCACTGCCAGAGGCATTTTATATAGAATAAATGTGGTTCCAGATAGCTCAACTATCTATGGAATGAGGTACGAAAAGAAATCTATGGCTTCAAACCTGTCGCAACCCCCAGATTAGAAGACTAGAAGCACATAGTATATATATACGAAGATATGCTAAATGTCAGGAACGCAGTACGAATGAATGTCTCTAACAACATTGAATAAGATTTACTGCTTTTAAAATAAATAACCCTAGTTTGAATACCATAATTTAGACAAATAATACACTATGCAGTTATATATATATATATATTCTAACCTCCCCCCGCGTGTTCTCACCCCCAAAATATACTGTTTATTACGAATATTACGGGTTCTAGCTCAGTTAACAAATAAATAAATGAAATATTCAGCATTAATTAAAATGATTACTAGCTCTAATTTTAAAATACAAATACGGTTCAATTTTAAAATTGAATTAACAAATATTTACTATTTTCATGAGACATGGAGTGACAATACGGGGAACGAGATAGACTACATTGAGACATTAGCCACATGATACTACCTCAATGGCATAAGAACACTATCCCCTCTTTTTACTTACTATACCAAATAACTAACTCATAGTATTCTTACGACTTTCTGAGCTCTATTCACTACGATTAAAATAATAATCATATCTTAATCTTCTTTATAACAAGAATCTAGCTTAATTAAATAAAATGAAGTAAAATAAAATAAAATCTCAGGTTCATAAATTGTATTCTAACTGAATTAAAATTACGGTAGTAAAATATGAAAAGGGAATTTTATGTCATAATCTACTACACAGCAACTAACAATAATAAAATAATAATAACAATAATAAATATAATATAATCTTATTTCTTCCTAAATTGAAATAAATAAATACGTACGTGGTAGTATTTTAATAATCTGACAACAGAATACGTGTGGCAACATTAGCATATAATTTAATGTAATATTGTGGCAACCGACTTATGACCAATAAATAATATAAAATTATGATCTTTTAATTTTAACATACCAATAAATTCTCAAAATTCTTATAACACTTTTATGTTTACCTTTTGTGCAAAACCTATATGTCTGTTTCAATTATAAATGTATCGTGATTTCATGCATCCATGTGGAGAAATAACAACTCGGACACAAAAACTTTAGAACAAATTTTTAAAAAAAATGTATTAACAACATAAATAAATTAACAATATTTTTACACTATTTACATTGGATATCCCTTACTCTCATATCTCAACTTAATTTATTAGTTTATAAAATGAAATCAAAATAATATTTACTTTTCCTAGTTATATCTTAATTTTTTAAACACTTAAGAAAATACAGTATTATTACTTGATTTATTATTATGGTTAGCTTATTACAAAATGCATTTCTTAGATGATTATCACAACCACTTTTCATCCCTAATATTATTAAAATTATATTATTTTTTTTTACAAAATTTACATTCGTAGTAAAATTCTACAAAATAACAAATTTTAGTTTTATATTGGTTGTATGGAATCTTACAAAGTCAAAACATTGTTCTACATTCGGTATTAGGTTTTTATTGTTCATTATCCGATGTTTATTAATCCTAATATTCTCATTCAAACCTTACTTCGGATGATATAATTACAACTATTAATATACCATGCACAAGTATATGTTTATTATACATTATTGAACTATTTTCTCAATAAATATGCAATACTTATTTTCTAAATATTATTTTAAAACATTTAAATTTTATTATCACTTTTTTAAAAAAAACAACTTTGTTTAGATTTCTCTTTCAAAATCTTATATTCATTTCTGAATTAATTTTTACAATGTATTATATGATTCTTTCTCTCTTTATGATATTTTGGACTTTCAATTTTAAAATTACACAATTCTATACATTCAAGCAAATAAACTATTCTTACATAAACTATAACTTATCTTCAGTTCTATTTTATTCATTATTTCTTTGAAAATATCTTTCTGACCGATGCAGATTCACGAAATAAGGATAGCGAAGATAGATGCATAGGATCAAAATACAACTAGAATATTACTCATCATATATCTTGACAATCATGGCACAGTGAATTAAAAGACACTATAGAGGAGTGACCTTTACCTGTCTACCAACCTCTATTATAGGAACGATGTTAAAGCTATTTCTTCAGCTTTATTATAACATCAAAAGTTTAAAGATATGCAAAACACTGTCCAAACCATATATGTTCAGTCATAGGGCTTAGTTAACTATACTGAAATTACACAAAACTAAATATCCAAATCCTTTATTTTTCCTATTTCTTTAAAAAAAACATCATCTTGGTTTCCTCTCCACTAATATTTCCAAGTCACTATCCGATCTTAAATCTCAAGATTTTTTCTATACTGTACATCGACAAATACATATCTGCATTACTAACAATAATAAAATTCATTTATTTTAAAACTATTCCACTGTTCTATAAGAAAATCTTTTTACTACTTTCCTCCGTATATTTAATCATATACAACTATTTAAATATCTGAATACTTTATCACATGAAAGTTCAAAAGAATCACACAATTGTTCTGTTAAATTATATTATTAATATACTTTAAATAAATTATTGCATGCATATTCCGAATTACTCCTATCTTATTATATGTTAAAAATGTTGTATAAAATGTGTACATATAATTTAAACTTTCTCACTTCATTCTTAGGTCAATAGATGATCTAAAAAAAAAATACATTATGCATTATAAATAGCCATTACAAAAAAATTTACCAAACAACCTTTATCTCCTCGATCGCGTTCCATAGGCTTCACCATCCATTTGATCCTTGTAAATATAAGATTCACATCCATACACTTTATTTTTAAACAATATTTTTATAATTTTATCAAGTTATTATATTTAAATTTTAATATTACTAAATTTATGTTTATATGTTTTCCCTAATCTCACATAACATTTTATATTTTAAAATAAATTAGTAAAAAATATTTAAACTATATTTACTGTACTTCTTTATCAAACTTTCTTGAAAACCGTTCATATTAAAGCTAAAAAAAGTGTTTATTATTTCTTCTTCAGTCACTTAATGTTCTTCTCCCTACTTGTTCAATTTTAAGGCAAAACAATTATTGCTCTGTTTAATAAATATTCCTGAATGATAATCCTTGGTTTTTATAATATTTAATACAATTACTAATTATGATATTAGTTAATCCCGTAAAGAAAACTTCTAAAGATTCTCTTCTAATATTTCTTGCTAATATTTTCTCCCGCGCGACTTCTATGATGCATCTTCTCATTACTGATTTAAATATTCAGTAAATTTTTCTGTCTCCATGGATCCATTTTCATTAAGTAATTTAAATTTATATTTTCCAAATCAAGCTTTTCTCCAATGAACACTTTATAATATTTTTTAATTCTTCTTAGAGAAAGTTTTTCTTCTTTTCTTTTTTTTTCAAAAAATAATGACTCTTTCATATCATTATTCGGTAATTTTTCCTTTTTTTTAAAATTATGGTAATATATACTTTGTAATGTTTCCTTTAAAAAGACAAACATTCTTTCTCCATTATAACTTTTACATAATTTTTTTCTTTATGATATACGTATCTTAATTTTTCCATAGAGAAGAATAAAATAACTTCAGAGTAGCCTTATAAATTTGTGCATCATAAATTTTTCTGACGGCAAGTAACTTCTCTTTTATGTTTTCTGTATAGCGTCCAAATTATATTCCTCTGAGTTATAATTATAAGTTTCTGGTTGAGCATATGTAAAGCTGTATCAAGGCACTTTACAAATATTTTTCCTTTCTCATAACTTCTATATACTATTTTCTGTAGTATTTCCATTTTTACTGTAAGGTTTTGGCTAAACTTGAATAAAATATCCTGGTAAGAAAACTTTTAAAATTAGCCCTTCATGTAAAGGCAGTTCAAAATATTATATTTTAAAAAACTTTTAAAACAAATACAAAATTTTAAAATTATATCACTTTTCTAGCTTACGATCTTATCCAGCTAAAAAATATGTTACTCCCTCCTTCACTTACACATTACTTTCTCCCGCTCCGTCTAATTCTTATATTTTGTCTGCTAAATTACCTCCGTTGATTGGTTAATGACTTTTTTTAGCGCGAACAAATTTACACATTTTAGTTTTATAATAGACTAAATTTTTCAAATAAGACATTTATGACGTAATGATTTAAAATATTACTTAAAATAGTATTTTTAAACTCAATTATAGTTTTATCAAAATTATTTAAACTTTAAAACAATTATTAAAATAACATTTAATATCTATTTTAATATTAGTATTTAATTTATCTTGTTTTTATTTAAATAAAATATTTAATTTTTTTTTTAACTGTATTCAACTTTTAAACACTACTTAAATATTACATCATTTAAACATTTAAAATAACTATTTAATATTTCAACATTCATTTCAACGATAGACAGCAATTACATTTAGTTCCATAATTCACAAACTTTATTATTATATTCTAACAAGCGTGTGTGTGAAGGTATATAATATACAGTCACATGATTACTAACTTTATCAGATGATTTTTTAATTTACGTCTCGGTCTAAATTACCAAAACTGATATATTTTATAAAAAATTTGGAAAATAATTTAAAATTGTAGAACTAAATATAATTCTCACCATCCTAAAGTTTATTTTAAAATATACTCTATTAATTTTGACTATTAAATATAATTATAACACTACTTATAGCATTTATTTAATTTATTAGTTTTAAAATATTACAATTGGATTGTTAATATACTTTTAACTATTTATAGCTGTATTATTTTATATGGCCAGCTTTTACAACCATAACCAAGGATATAATTAAGCTTTATTTAACTGTTTCCCTAAAATAATCCATTACACTTTTACATACCAGGTAATTTTCAGCCTTAAATTGTACTATAAGATCTAATCAATCATACAATTATCAATATACTACACAAACGTATTTTAAAATTTAAAATTTTTTAGCAATTGACCATTCTACCTTATTATGACCTATAGATAAGGGCACAATATATATATATATAGAGAGAGATTTTACTTAGTAACTAAAGTAGTAAAATATTAAAATTTCCCAAATATGTTAAGATTTTATTTAATAAAAGAAACATTAGGATTTTCCCCCATCCCTTTTTCTGCTATTTAAAATAAAACAATCCCTTCTTCGTTGATTTTACAATAACTGAAATATTTGAATACAAGATTTGAAATATTTTAAGAGTATGAAAATGAAGTAAGATTAGCAGTTATATAGAAAACAAATTATAAGTCACCCTTTCAGAATTTAATAAATAATTATAAAATGAAGGTTTCAGAGCGTTAATTAGCTTGAGTTCTGGACTTTCCAGAGTTAAACAAATCAATTTTTATATTAAAAACGAACCTAAAATGTTGATTCATAAAACAATCTGGCAAACGTATTAATTTATAATGCATTACATATATATTTTAAGGGGATGTTAATAACCTTTGTATGAAGGTTTAGAAGAAGAAAAAAATGACAGAAAAGATTTTTAGAAATTAAGCTCGCCAGTTTGTGAGATTGACATAATAATAAGCAAGCAGATATATAAATCAAATAATAAATACATGTAAATAAATGACCACACCAAAGTTAAGGAAAGTAAGAGCATATGAAAGAGAATTAAATAAAATAAATTACTTAAGAGCAAATTACATATTAGAACAAAAACAAAGTTAAATACATTAGAAGACAAATTGATAGATTAGTTTGAGGTGATGGCTCGAAAAGTTACCTTGCAATTTTAAGAGTCCAATTTAGTATGGCACATGCACGGCAATTGAAATGCAAATTCTTCAATGGCAGCAAGTTTCTATTAGCAATTTTAAAGGTCTCCATCAGGCTTTTACTTGACTTTAGGGTAGCAGAATATTATGGCAGTGGAAGACGACCCACAAGGGTACGGAAAAACTTTTACTAGATCATTTTTAGCTTTCAAAACAGCATAGTGTCTAGTAGCAATCACTTCTCTCAATAGTAGCTAATCTTATCCTTGCTTTAAAAATCCAGCCATTATTTATACCCTTGCGCAGGTATTTTTGGAATGCTTATAATTAATTAGTTAGTTGTTTTTGAAAGATGCAATTGTAAGATAACTTCCAAAAATAAATTCAAATCTATTTCCAGATTAGAAATAGATTTAACAACACGTTTTATACAAAATAAAATCTTTAATCTACTTAATCCCATTTATTTTAAGTAAAACTTTAATCAAAAAAAGTACCTCCCTTTAATTATTTTTGGACAATTAACAACAGTCACATCTTCCATAATGTGATTTTATAAAAAATATACAGTTGCATCTTTAAAAACAACTGATAAAAAGAAAAAGTTAAAAATGACGTATAATGAATATTTAAAAACATCAATATTTTGTTAGTAAGTTTTGCTCCTATATATATAAATATATTTGAGCCGCATCTACAATACTTTAATAAAAAAGAACTAATAATTAATAAAAAGAATTAATAATTTTAAAACATGTTATTGAAACATTAAATTTTATAATTTAGGCGCGCATTCCAAATATATACATAAAAAATATATATACGTCAAAAGGAGCGAGATGGGATATAGGGGTTTGAATATGGGTTAGTAGGTAGAAACATGAAGCACAATCTTAAGCTAAGATTCACTGCTTCAAATGATTACACTTTTTTAAAAAACAAAACCAAAAAAAAAAAAACAAATCTTTATGGACTTCCATCTTATCTTCTTCCTTTAACAACTTTCATTAGAAAAAAATATACTTTCTTCTTCATTATCCCTACTACTATTTTTCTTTGTATTCCTCTCTTCATTTTAATGTCTTATATTAATATCTATATGGGAAGTAGCAATTCATACATAATAGTTGAGATGATTGATCACATCTCAACAGCTAACTTCTATCTACATAAGATAAATCTAATCATAAACTATTATTGTATATTAAAATCCATGAGAACCAAAGCTTTTCAAATGATTGATTATACATAAATATGTGAACTAATATTAAGAATTTTCTAAATCACTTCCTAAATTTTGAAGTCCATTGTTTAGTTTAAAGGTTTGACAGAATAACATTGAAGTAAACATAATACTTTTAACAGATTTGTTAATATTCTTTTTATATTCTGCAACTGGTAAATTTCAGTTACAATTTATTAACTGATGGGTAAATATGCATGAATGATACTATGCAACATTAGTGCATTTTCTTTTAGTTTGTCAATTTTATGAAAATTGTTATTTCTACTTATCTGATTACTGGAAATCTTTGAAGCAAAATAAATATGAAAATTGAATCAAGCCTATTCAACAGACTAATCCTAAACTAAAAAAGTACATTTAAAAAAAATTACTTCCTATAAATATTTTAGCAGTATTCCATAGAATAAAATTGCAGTTCCTGATTAATTAACCAGTGAATTGTATACAATCAATATCAGATTTTATAAATTTAAAGAATTTTTAATAAAACATACTAAGTGATAAAACAAATTGATTATCATTATTGGTGATTTTTTATTGTTTTTATCCAAGGATCAAATAAAATTTATATGCTACAAGCAATGGATCTACTTTATGATATATTATTGTTTTTGTACTTTTTTGCATTTGTTATTAAACAGTAAAGTTAATTGCTGTTCTAATGTTATTTATTAATTTTCTCTGTTTCAATTTCTTTATACATTCAGATTTTATTCGACACACACACACACTTATATATAACCTATAAATTAAACAAAATACTGATAATATTAAAATTAAAAATCATCATCATTTTTATAAACATTTATTATATAGTTTCATTTCTTATATAGTATAAATATGATATTTTTTCATTACTAATATTATTTTTACTATGTAAATATTTTGTATTCATTTTTATCTCTATATTTAAGCTAATATTAAATAATAATAATAATAATAATAATGTTATGTTTTCATTTTATTTTTAATAACAATTTCCTTTCATTAGACTTACATTGTTTTTAGTTCATACAATCTGGAGTGTCCGTTGCAAACTAATCTTCACCTTCCCACCTCCAAATCAGGATGTCATATTTATCGATCACCTTAATAAGTTAAAAAGTAAAGACCTTATCCTGTCTTCAAAATTCCTCTATAATGAGACATGGAATCTCTTTCAAATACCAAAAATCACCTAAGACATAAACAATCACACACAAAATTTGATACTAGCATTTCCATTAGAGATTCTCCAGGGGATTAAACTTTAGATCCATCACACATTCTCAATTAGGATGTTTGAATTTCTTACCAAGAAAGTCAATGTATTCACATATTCTTAGATAATCAATTATTCTTCATTAATAAAGTTATTTTTGAAACTAAAGTATACAAATAAAAAATGTATTAAAAAATAATAAAAACAATAATAAAGTAAAAGTATTAATATATAGACATATATTGTAACAATAATCCCATTGAACATCACAAGATCACCATCTCTATACTAGCACATACTTTGTTGTAAACAAAGGCATTAGATCCTAAGATCTAGGTGCAGTGCTCTCAGATCCAAGGCTCCTCACTGATAATGGCCACAAGCCAGAAATTAGTCTGGGGATATTGGATGAATAGGCACTAGATAGGGATTTTATGCACAAGCCTTCTGGCATCCATTGATTACTCTGTTTGGCACAGGGTGGCACTACTTTATGGGGAGTTTTGCCTTTGTTTACAAATAATCCCATTGGTTGAATAGTGTTAAAAAGAATCAACTTAAAATTATTATTTTTATGAGAAAATTTATATTATAAGTATGAATATAGCGTCGCCAAGGGAAACCAAAATGGTGATCATAGTTTAAGACAAGGACAAAATGTGTTGCTAAATTTTTAAAATCGCAGTCAAAACATTCGTTCAAGGATTTAGGTTATCAATCCACATTACACAGAAATATAATTTAGTATTAAAAACACCGTAATGAAATAAATAAATCCATCACAACATAACTATAATTTCGGTGAATTATATTCGGTTTAAAAATGCGTGTAAACAAACTTTACTCACACAAAACATTTAAATGTGCATGTATGCATTTGTGTGTGTGCATAGATATAATAAAAAAATGTTTTCGAGAACTTATGAATATATTCAATATAAAGCCATAGAGATAGCAAATAAACTCGTAGAAGAACCACCAATTTAAAAATGTTAATTTTGTTGATTTTAAAAAAATCAGGTAAAAATCTATCATTTAGTATAAGAATAAACAAAAATAATTGTATGTTTGTCATGATAATAATTTTATTTGAAATATTTTTTTATATACATTATATTAAAAATATGACTGATTTTACCATGCTGAAGACAATCAGGAGGACAGTAACATCTGGAAGTACCTGATGCCAGGTCTACCTAATGAAAATTTCAAGTTTAAAGTACACTTGAGTGGAAAAGGAGTTCGAATTTACATCACTTTTCAATTACATGCTCCACACTATAAAAACAAGTGTTGGCAAAATGCAGCGTTCTTTCCTATAACGCTCTTTTCGCCATTTTAATTATTAAATTTGTTATTACACAACTAGAAGTCGCAATAACCGGCTAGAAAGGAAATCATCAGATGCTTAACTTCCAGAGCAGATACTAGCCTTTTGATCATCATCAGAATGATTTACCAATAGAAACATAACTAATTAATAGCTGGAACTGACAAAAGTCAAAATTATTTTTTTTATAAATTATTTTTTACAATCATGAGATGATTAACCCAATATGATGAATGAATTGGATTTTATTGTGTTTATCAATTTTATAGAAATCATTAATTAAGTTCATCTATTCAATTTCTGATGCAACCTAATAGCTATGTTTTGCCAATTTTTCAGATTTTTTATATTTTGCCAATTTATGAAAGAAACCAAGAATGTTGTAATATTAACGTGATGTAATGCCCTTGTCTTTTCTTTAATACATTCAAAAGGAAATGTAATCACTTGGGGAACCCACAACTTAATTGCCCCCTTAATGGACTTTTTAAAAGAATTTGTGATAAACAATATCGGCATTATCTTTAAATAAAACACTGTCATGAACGGAGTGTGATTAATGATATCAGCTGTGAAATGAAGTCTTTAGATAACAAAGATTTCCCATTTACTCTAATGTCAAGTTCAAAACTTAATAAGTAATGATTAAATTTATGTGATGGAATTTTATTAACATGAAACTTATTGGAAAGAATAAAATGTGCACATTAACTTGGATAAATTTATTTACAAACTTTCATGCAAAATGACAATTATATGCATGACTTGTTGTTCTTATATATTTTTTATATAATAAATTTAGTTGTAAACATTAGGATTAATCAACAATAAGCAAGTCAGGTAGTATCTTTCTCTTTTATTCAAATTACTGTGATGTTTGAATGTTTTTCTTTTATTATTGTATTTGTTAAATAATAATATTTCTAAATTATCCTATTGGTTTTGAAATTCTCTTTGTTTTATATATCTCATATTTTATTGTTATATATCCCATGGTATTGCAGTGTGTACATGTTAATAGAAAATGCAAGTTAATCAAGTTATGAAAAAAAATATATATTCTGATCATTTATGAGTCCAGATATCTCAAGAACATAGCTACATTTCCTGATTAACTGGCTTAATAATATTTATGATTTAGAATTGCTGACGAAGTTAGTTTTAATTTATAAAAGAGGTCACTATAGTCCATAAACTGATTATGTATTGGTAGAGAAAGAGGGAATGAATAAAATACGAAAAATTAAGGTGTTTGATAATGAAGAGATAGTGTGTAATAGTGATCATAACTTTATTGTAATAGAAATGGTTAGTAATGTGATGGAGGATAGAAATAAAGGTAGAAATAATAGTGAAAGATGTGGATGGAGAGTGAATGATAAGAATAAGTTGGAAGAGTATAAAATAAAAGTTGAAGAAACCATGGAGCAGTTGGTTGGGAATGAGTATAAGGACTGGTGTGGTGAAGTAGAAAAAGTGGCAAATAGAGTTTTAGTCGAGAATATGAAGAAGAATAAAAATAATAAAAAAATGAGAGTTAGTAAAAGTGTAAAAGATAGGAAAAAAGAATGCAGAGAATATAAGTGTGCTATTAAGAATAAAGAAAGTGAAAATGATATTAATGCTAAATGGAGAAAGTACTTAGAAAAGAAAAAGCTTGCTAAAATGGATAATTATAGAAAGTGGATGAAATTAAATAATAAATTGTTGGAGGATATTAATAAAAGTGGAAGAGTTGGGAGTAAAAAATTTTGGAATTACATTAAAAGAAGAAATGTAGGGGAAAGAGAGATAGTATTAATAGATGATGAGGGAATAGAATGTAGCTCTAGAGGCGAGCTAGAGAAAATCTTAAATAGATATGTAATGGATATAGAAAAGATATTAGATGTGAAGGAATTGGTGATAGAAAACATGAAAGCAGTTAGTAGTGGAAATATTAGGTTCACAAAAAATGAATTGAATGAGGCAGGAAAGAGATTGAAAAGTGGAAAGGCGAGAGGTTTAGATGGATGGGCAGCAGAGATGGTAATGAATTTAGGGCATAGAGCAAAAGCAAAGTTATTATCATGTTTTAATAAGATGGTGCAGAAGACAGTTTTTCGGGGTAGTTGGAGTAATACAAGAATAAGATTATTATTTAAAGGAAAGGGTAAGGATCATAGAAAGATAAATAATTATAGACCGATAGTAATAACATCAGTTTTATATAAAGTTTTCGCATATATATGGTAGCTGGAAGAGTTGTAAAATGGATGGAAGAGAATAATGTAGTGGGGGAAATGCAAGAAGGTTTTAGGACAGATAGGCGTGTAGGAGATAGTTTTTTTGTAGTTACACAACTTATGGAGATGAGTAGGAATTCAGGTAGATCATTATATATGACTTTTATAGATTTAGAGAAAGCATATGATAGAGTAAATAGAAATAGATTATGGGTAAGATTAGCCAATTTGGGAATGGATGAAGATTTAGTAAATATTATTAAGAAATTATATGAAAATAATTATTATACTTACCAATTAGGGGATATAGCATCAGTTAAAGTTAAAAATGGAGTGGGATTAAGGCAAGGATGCCCTATGTCACCGATTTTGTTTTTGTTTGTGAGTGAAATGGAAAAAGCAATAGAAAGACTAGGAAGAGGGGTAGAGATACCATTAATATATGGCAAAGGAGTATATACTTTGTCGGGTCTTTTTTTTTTTTGCAGATGATATCTTTTTATGTGCAGAAAGAAGAGAAGATATGGATATTATGTTGAGGACCTGTGCAAGGGTGGGTAAAGAGATGGGGATTAAATTTAGTGAAGAAAAATCAAATATAATGATGGTTAATACTGGGGAAAGAGAGGATGTAGTTTTTTTATTGGGGGATATAAAGTTAAGTGTGGTGGATAGATATAGGTATTTGGGAATCATCTTATGTAATCAGGAAAATTGCTTGGTTGAATGGGAGAAAAAAATGGTAAATGAAGCAAAGAAACGAAAAGGTTTGGTAAAGAAACTAACAGTATTTTTATATAATAAATATGATGTAGCTAGAATTGTATGGAAGGGAGTTGCAGTAGCAGGGTTAACATATGGTAATGATGCATTATGTGTTAGTAAAAGGATTTTAGATTATTTAGAGAAAGTACAAAGGGAAGTAAGAAGACATGCATTAGATGGAGAGATGTGAACAGCAAAGAAGGCAATTCAAGGAGAAATTGGATGGTCAAGTTTCTATATGAGAGATGCAAAAAGTAAAATGAAAATGTTTGGTAGGTTGCAGTTTATGGATAGTAAAAGAATAGCCAAAATATTGTTTAATTGGGTTATGAGTAAAGGGCAGGTAACAAGATGGATGAGAAAGGTAATGTGGTATGCAAAAGATTTGGATAAAGAATTTATATCGGTATACTTGTATAAAAGATGGGATGATTGTGTTAGGAGGATTGTTGAGTGTTATAATGGTAAGGAATGGGATAAAAGAATAGAAGCATTAATAAAAAATAGAAAGTTGGAGAGATGGAGAACTAGTATGGAGGTAAGAAGAGTTTAAATATATATAGAAGTAAATGGAATATTGGATGCGAGTTAATTTATGATAATAGTAAGGAAAGTAGTTTATTATTTAAGGCTCAAATGGGATCTTTACAACAAGAGAATATACATGTAAATGGAAAACCATGGATAATTTAGTGTGCAGATTGTGTAAGGAAGGTGTAGAAAATATTAGGCACCTGTTGATTGAATGTTAATGCTTGAAAGCAGAAAGGGTACAGATAATGAAGTTATGGGAGGATAGACATGAACAAAGTGACAATACAGAAAGTGAGTTAGTAGTTTTTATGCTGGGTTTGCGAAAAGATGAGGGGAATTTAGATTTAAAGGCCATAGAGTTGACAAAGATTATGTTGTGGAAATGGGATGGGGCAGAATATGGGAAGACTTAGAGTGGGGAATGGAAAATAAAGTGGCTAACAGGTTTATCTGGGCATAGTTGCTGAGATATTCTTGACTTTGTTTAAGGAGAAGCCAAATACATCACATCACATCAAAATGAAAATGTTTGGTAGGTTGCAGTTTATGGATAATAAAAGAATAGCCAAAGTAGTATTTAATTGGGTTATGAGTAAAGGGCAGGCAACAAGATGGGTGAAAAAGGTAATTCGGTATGCAAAAGATTTGGATAAAGAATTTATATTAGTATACTTGTACAAAAGGTAAGATGATTGTGTTAGGAGGGTTGTTGAATGTTATAGTAGTAAGGAATGGAATAAAATAATAGATACATTAATAAAGAATAGGGAGTTGGAGAGATAGAGAACTAGTATGGAGAATAAAAAGTTTAAATATATATAGAAGTAAACGAAACATTGGGTATGAGTTAATTTCTGATAATAGCAAGGAAAGTAGTTTATTGTTTAAGGCTCAAATGGGATCTTTAGCATCAAGAGAATATACATGTAAATGGAAAAATATGGGTGATTTAGTCTGCAAATTGTGAAAGGAAGGTATTAGGCATCTATTAATTGAATTTAAATGTTTGAAAGCAGAAAGGGTCAAATAATGAAGTTATGAAAGAATAATTATGAACAAAGTGATTATACAGAAAGTGGGTTATTGGTTTTTATGCTGCGTTTTGGGAAAAGATGAGGGATTTAAATATAAAGGCCATAGAGTTGACAAACATTATGTTGTGGAAATGGGATGGAACAGATTATGGGAAAACTTAGGATGGAGAATGGAAAGTGAAGGTAAAGTTGCTAACAGGTTTCTCTGGGTATAGTTTCTGAGAGATTCCTGACTCCATTTAAGGAGAAGTCACAGTGCATCACATCTTTCTATTCCATAATTTCGAAGCAGATAACTGAAAAGATCGGGATTACATTTTCTTGTCATTTTAAAGCTTTTATATGAATTTTTTCTGGATTAGCTATTAAACAAGCATGTTGGCAAAGGTAATTTACTCATTTTTCTATGATTTGTTAACAACATCTATAAACTAAAAATTAAGAATGTAACTAAGTAAAATTAAGCATGTACAATGAATGCTTTATATTATTAGTAAAAGTTTTATTACACACATTAAATAATTAAACAATAAGGATTATTTAAAATATTGGAAAGAATACATACACCCTTAATCATAATTATATTTAACATTTGATTCAAACAGTTCATTGTTAGGAGTAAAATAGTAAATGTCTTTTCCTTGTGTCTAAATTAGAAATTTAGCATTTTAAAGTTAATACACAATTCTCCTGATTTAAATGTGAATTAAAATATGGCCATCAACTTACTGGTAAGCTTCTAATGTTTATATAGAGTATAGTTCCTTTTGATGAGTATTCCACAGTATTGGTTTATGGTTTCATTCTGGTATTAGTTACATCTCTCTGACCTGTTGTAATGGTCAGGTTTGTACATTTGCTCAACAGACCGAGACTCTGAGCCAGAGAACCAAAAGCTGACCAAGTCAGAATAGGAATATCCTATGTCTGATCATGTCTCAACTCTCTTACTCGTGCTTCCGATTCAACCCATAGTGAATGACATGCCTGAGGCTATACTCAATATCTCCTCCATGTTCTAGCAGTAGCAAGGAGTAAAACATGAGACATCCCTCTCCCCCCCACACACACATGGGATTATATAATCTAACTAGTGATTCATAAGGTAATGAGCAATAATGAAGACAGATGAATTTATATTTTATAAAATTTAATGTAATAATCAATAATGAAAACAATGTAAATTATATATTTGCTCACATGCAGGCGAGTGAATACTTAGGTTTACAAAGAATATTTGGTGCAAATTTAGTACGCGATCTCTGCCATTTTGAATTTCAAAAATAGCCAAAAACATCGTCTGACACATCTAAGTGATAAAAAACTACGCGAAAACAGAAAAAATTTAGAACTTGGGTCACATGACTTGGGAAAACCCGCCAAAATGCAGTTTAAAAAAAAAGCCAAAACATGAAAAATTAACATTTTCTCATTTTAAATTATAAATCAAATAATTTATATATAGAGAGAGCAAGATTACTATATTTAAATCTTAATCAATAAATGCTAGTTATCATTGCCTAAAAAAGTACTTGGTAGCATTTTGATGTGGCTGATATGTGATATCTAAGGCATCCCCTCTCCCCTTATACAAATTAAAGTAATATATATGCAATATATATATTTCACACAAATAAAATTATGAGTGCGTAAAATAAACAAATAAATGAAATACGATAAATAAATAAATGGCTAGTATTTTTGAAGGAATACCTTCATTATCAAAGCTGTGGCTAAATGAATTGCGAAGTAAAACTGTTGCTATAAGAAATGCAAAGTGTATGCAAATTTAGCGCACAGCAATTCATTTAAACACAGCTTTGATAATGAAGGTAAATAAACCCAATAGCCATTTATTTATTTATCATATTTCATTTATTTGTTTTCTTTACGCACTCATAATTTTATTTGTGTGAAATATATATCTAATATATATTACTCATTACAGACACAAAGCGATTATTAATTAAAATAAATATTTTTTTAAAAAAATAAAATAAAATATTTACATTTATTTAAAATATGTTTTTGTTTTCCTTTGTTGGTAGTAAAACTCATTTCAATGTTAATAGATATACAGATTATAGTGACATAATCAAGAGTAGATCTGATATAGATGAAATGCAAATGAAGACTTTAATGAGTTTTATCTTCTTATATTTTAACGCGTATATATGTTTGTGTACAAGTAAGCTGTATATAACTAACTTTAATAGTGACCGGGGTAATATTTATATGTACATCCGCACATAGTAAGAGGCTTAATACGCCTTATTCGGTTCTCCCCATCATATCAAGAAAGTTACTTTTTAATTCTCAGAATTTGTATACAAAATAATTTATAGAGTGGTTTGCGTATTTTTCTAAACATTTTTTAAATTATTTGTTGAGGTATGATTTTGCACAAACATATATACGCGTTAAAATATAAGAAGATAAAACTCATTAAAGTCTTCATTTGCATTTCATCTATATCAGATCTACTCTTGATTATGTCACTATAATCTGTATATCTATTAACATTGAAATGAGTTTTACTACCAACAAAGGAAAACAAAAACATATTTTAAATAAATGTAAATATTTTATTTTATTTTTTTTTAAAAATATTTATTTTAATTAATAATCGCTTTGTGTCTGTGTTTGTAATGAGTAATATATATTAGATATATATTTCACACAAATAAAATTATGAGTGCGTAAAGAAAACAAATAAATGAAATATGATAAATAAATAAATGGCTATTGGGTTTATTTACCTTCATTATCAAAGCTGTGTGCTAAATGAATTGCTGTGTGCTAAATTTGCATACACTTTGCATTTCTTATAGCAACAGTTTTACTTCGCAATTCATTTAGCCACAGCTTTGATAATGAAGGTATTCCTTCAAAAATACTAGCCATTTATTTATTTATCGTATTTCATTTATTTGTTTATTTTACGCACTCATAATTTTATTTGTGTGAAATATATATATCGCATATATATTACTTTAATTTGTATAAGGGGGGAGGGGGTGCCTTAGATATCACATATCAGCCACATCAAAATGCTACCAAGTACTTTTTTAGGCAATGATAACTAGCATTTATTGATTAAGATTTAAATATAGTAATCTTGCTCTCTCTATATATAAATTATTTGATTTATAATTTAAAATGAGAAAATGTTAATTTTTCATGTTTTGGCTTTTTTTTTTAAACTGCATTTTGGCGGGTTTTTCCAAGTCACGTGACCCAAGTTCTAAATTTTTTCTGCTTTCGCTAGTTTTTTATCACTTAGATGTGTCAGACAATGTTTTTGGCTATTTTTGAAATTCAAAATGGCAGAGATCACGTACTAAATTTGCACCGAATATTTAATGTAATAATCAGTAAATGATAACAATGTGAATTATATATATATGCTCACAAACAGGTGAGTGAATACTTGGGTTTACAAAGAATATTTAATGTAATAATCAATAAATGATAAGACAACTCATATGCTGGTGAGTGAATACTTAGGTTTACAAATTGTTTAATGTAATAATCAATAAATGATAAAACAAAACCAATTATATATATATTTGCTCACGCAGTTAGAGAAAAGCTTAGGTTTACAAAGCATTTAAATAGATTATGGATTTGCAGAACTGACAATATGCTTACACCATCTTTTGTTACAGGAGAATAGACACATAATTAAGATATAGTGTCTAAAATTTCAAAGACTGAGTGATTTGACCTCCAACTAAACTCATTATAAGGTTAAGTAGATTGCAAGATAAATATTTCTCATTTCTATGTCATAATTTATGCTATGGATTACATCAGGGAAATTAGTAATGGTGAGAGTGATCAATTAATTGGCAACAGCTTGGGGTTATATTATTGAGTTTAAACATAATTTACTACACCGATAAATTATATTAACTCAGATTCCGAATTGGATCAAAGCAGATATTAATTTCTATGGGAGGCTGAACTGATGCTGGGCAGTCTAATGTCAGATTTTGTGGCAGCACAAACTATAATATCAGAGTATGTGCATCTTGAATGTGCTCTTAATTGAGGTTCATTACCTAGTAATAGTTTCCTCAGACTGTGCTACTTGCTATCATACAAAGAGACCCTTTTATTCGAGTGAATGGAACAGCAGCTTAATGAGCCCTTGGAATGCTTTGGTTCCTTTCAATACAAGATAAATATCTCAGTTGCTTAAACTTAAGGTGCATGATTTAACATGGAATCAATCCTGATGTAGACCACTATAGGTATAGCAAGAAGTTACACATTTATGCTAACTAAACCATGCCCTGATCTTATATGGTTTCAGAGACCTAGCATTATAGGTTCCCCTTTCTCCACTATTTTCTAAAGTGAAAGCATTCAGGCCATTCTTTTGGATGATCTGGTAAGGCCTATTGTACAAGTTTTGGAATTTTTAGAAAATATGTTTTACCAGTTTGACTCATGGTGTTCACTTTGCCCCATACTGTATCTTCTTTAAACTTGTCAGTTATGACTCCTTTACACTGTCCAGAGCTTGGCACTGCCTTTTTTATATATTTTTTGTCAATATTTTCTGGGATAGTGGGTAATGAGGATTTATATAATTGAGGCACTGCTTGTCCGAATTGAAGTCTTATAGGTGTAAACTCCATAGATTCATTACAAGTTTAATTTATAAAATTTAATACCTGGGAAAGTTATTTCAGCCATACTCTATGGTTGGAAGTAGTATATAACCTGAAGAGGCATCCCAATTTTCTCATCAACCGCTTGCATGGGTTGGACTGCAGATTCTGTATGGATGAAAATACTTGTTTTAGCTCCATCCTCTATCCAATCTTGTTATTCATGAGATGTGAAAGGCATACCATGGTCTGACAAAATAACCTTAGGTTTACCTATTTTCTCAAAATATTGTGTCTCAAGGACTCATATGGCAGTCCTAGTATGAAAAAACATCATATACCACTAGTACATATTTCATTTTTTTAAAAACCAGTGATGGCCCATAAAAATTGATAACTATCAGGTCATTTGTTTTATTAGGAATGATAGGACTCAATAGGCCCTGATATGACTCGTTTGCTGTTTTTGTCTTTTGGCATGTTTTGCATGCACTTACTATGCTGACAACCTGCATTTTCATATTCGGCCAGTGGAACCATGTCCCCAATAAGCTTTCAACTTTATTAACTCCCTAACATTCATACAAATGGTGGGTGTGCACAAATCCTTTTTGTAAACTCTCTGGTATAATTATCTTCCACTGATCCCTTTGTAGGTCTGCAATATATCATAGTCAGTATTAATTTCCAACATTTCTCCCTCCATTTCATTTTTGACTTCTAATTGGTCAATTTTTATTTTTAGGTGGGGTTTTGTCATTGCACTGTTCTCAGGTGTCTCGATCTTTTTTCCACTACAGCATCCTCTAATTCTATATTCAGCAAAGATTTCTTCCATTTCAGAAGATTTTGAGACCCAGGACTTATATTCTGGCTCATGGAATAATTGAACTCTTGGAAAAAAAGGTTCCACCAGATTATCTTACTATTTGTTAAATAATTGTGGTTTAGGAATTCCAGGTTCTTATGATACATCCTAATGATCACTTCTGATTCTATCAAGTACTGACGAAACTTCTGGAATGCCCACACAACAGCCAAGGCCTCTTTCTCTGTGACATAGCAATTAATCTCTGCATCTCTCAATGGTCTGCTGATAAAATAAATTACACTCAGGATATCATTCTGCTAAGCCTGCATAAAAGCTGCACCTAACCCGTATCCACTACTGTCTACCTGGGCAATAAATGGTTTTCTTAGGTCAGGGTAAACTAACATCATTTGGCTAAGGAACTTTTTTAACAACCTTGAAGTTAGTTTCATGCTCTTAAGTCCATTTCCATGATGGCCCCTTATATAATAGTTGCAGCAATGGTTCCATGTTAGTTGTGAAGTTTTTGTAAAATTTATTATAAAAATTAAATAGCCCCCAAAATGACCTAACTTGTTTTGGTATATGAGGGCTGGGAAATCTCTAATTGCATAAATTTTAACAGGGTGAGGCCTGATCCCATTCACATTAATTAAGTGCCCTAAGAAATTCACTTCTGCTGTTAAACAGCTTTTTGTAGGTTAATTTGGGTACCCTTCATTTTGCATTATTGTGAAAACAACTTGAGGTATTGTGTTTGTGTGGGTTACTGGACACAGTAATCACATCATCCATGTAGATAGTGATTAACCTTTTGATATCTGGGAACAGCACCTGGTCAAGACATGTTAACAAGCCTGTCCCACTATTCTTTAGACCAAAGACATTCTGTTGAATTGTTATGATATACCATTATATCAAAATGCCATGTATTTCAGGTTGGCAGAATGCAACTTGATCTGCCAATAGCTGGCAGTCAGATCCAATGTGGAAAATACTTTTTCCCTGGAATTTATTTACTAACTCATTAATTGGTTGTGGAACATTTTGATCAGGCCATTTGATTTTATTCAATTGCCTGTCATCTAAGCATATTCTTATGGCACTGTCTTTTTGTTACAACCACTAATGGGTTATTATATGATGAATTCTTGGTTATAATATCCCACTCCCCCATTTTAGCCTAATTGTCTCTCTACATCAGCCCTATATTGGTGTGGCACCAGGTATGATCTTGCCTGGTGTAATGATTTGGAGCTCATAACCTTTAATGATTCCAGGTTTGTCTGAAAAAGTTGATTTATATTAAACTAGAACTTTGTTTAGGGCCCTTTTTCATTCTCCCTTTACTTCATTTATTAGTTCATCAATCTATGCCTCTAGTAAAGATTTTTCCATCTCCAGCTTTATTTTACATATCTTTTGCTGATTCATTCTCATCTGTGACCCAAACTCCACTTCTTCTTTGCAGATAGTCCTTTCCTTTTTATAATTGATCACATCCAGTTTTGTGCATAAAGTTGGACCCTAGTATGGTGTCATGCATCATATGTTTTAGAATCAATAATGTGTTTATTCCCTATTTTTATTTGTGCCCAAACTTGTTTTGAGCCCAATTGTGCTTTTTTGTTATTTGCCAATGTTATGTAAAGTTCATTATATTACAGATAAGATATATAATTCCAATATTTTTAACCTTTTTTCAGAAAAATGTAATTCAATATAAATAACATGTATACTAAGAAAAGCTTGTTTTATACTTTGAAATAAAAATGTTAAATACATCAACATAATATGCTGAGCATACTTTCGACTAACTGGTAATAATGAATTATACTCAAGAATAAAGCAATATAAATAACAAATCTTCTATAATCTTTATTAATAAAATATACTTTCTTTTATCCTTCAGTGAAATTTTATTCCATGGTACCATGTCACTTCCAAAATATAATATGTTTATAAAAAAAGTTTCTACAAACAAATACAATCATAATTATTAATTAGGTCTTCAACAAGGTATTTATTTTTTTCTTTGATTTTAAAGACAGGCAAAGAGACAAATCATGAAGAGATTATGGATATATTTTGTGATGTTTTCATCTTCTCTCTTTTCATTAATCTTTAACAGGAAATCTTGATCCAGTGTCTGACTATCATTTTTTAACAAAGCATTATAATCTTTTTCATTTCATTAATGATTCTCAACATCATTTTTATCTAATAACTGCTAACACAAAGACCAGTCAGACATTAATGAGCATTTTTTAGTATTAGTGATCTATTATTTTATGATATAGTTTTTATGGCTACAATCTATTGGATATTTTTTTGGTCTGTCTTTTCAATGCATATGCAATGTGTCCAGCAACAAAAATGTGAGAATGACTTATCTGTTGTTAAAACAGGCAGAACTCGCTATACGTATTGCCACACATAGCAAGCTGATGTTTATTGGCTTAATAATTTATCTGCTTATTCTTTTTATAACAATGCAATGTAGCACCTTCCAATCACAATTTTAGTCATTTCATTAAACCAATAATGATTTTTTATAACAGAATATAAATTGAGAATTCAATTAAAAGGATACTTGTATATGTATCCCCAAATTATATTTAGAACCTGTTTTTTTCTCCTGTGTTATCTAAAATTCTTTTTCATACAAGGTTTCTTTCCTTATCTCCAAATAATATATATTATTTTTAAGTATACCCAAAAATAAAATTTTGTTCCACTTTTTTTTACTTAATAATTGATTAATATAAAATAGGTATATTTTCATTATACATTGCTATTTATATATATTCATGTAAATAAATCGTTTTGACTTAATATGTGTACGCTTACAATTATTTAAAAATTATAACAAATAATTCGTATACAACAGCTATATAAATACATATATTGAAAATAATTATATATAAAAAGCTTTTTCAGTCCATGGTTTAGTGCTCTTTTTAAATATTAATAATTATTTTAATCTTAACCAATTATGGCATATATAACACCATCTAATGTTCCATAATGGAAATAAAATAACAATAATAACTAAATAGAGAGACCCAATATAACTTAACAGAATTAACTATATAACATAACAATATAGAAAATAAATAAGACAAATATTTTATTATTTTATATTGTCTTATATAATTTTCCAATTTACCAGTTGTTAATTATACAATTATTAAAGTTATTTGTTTCCTATCTTGTCTTCTCTTTGTATTTTTAAAAACAGATTTATCATCTTGTTTATTATTTGCATTGTTATGCTCTTTACCTCTAACTGTTTCCCTGTATGATCATTGTAAATCATATTGAAAAGTCACAGTGATTATAATTCCTTTTTTATATCATCTCTTAATTTATAATTACTATTAATTTGTCCAAACTTTTGCTATTCAACCATCCAATTTTTATATGCTTATCAATATAATTGCTATTTTTTATTAATGTATTATTAATTTTGAGATAATATGAAAGTTTAACCTATTTCTTATTTGACTTATTGTTATTATTATCATTATAATCATTTTCAATAGAGCTGTTATCACCTACCATAGATATCTTAGAATTAAAAAGTGTAGTTGTAAGAATGGTACCCATAATCTTTAAATACGTTAATAAAGTGGTTCTTTTGTAAGTGAGCGATACTCTTATCTTTATTATATTTATCATTTCTATATGGAAAATTTTTAATAACTGCCATTTTTGTACACATGCTTGTTGTGAATGAATCTATATGAATAATTTTTTAAAATTTGTTTTCTTTAACAAACAGTTTTAATATAATACTCAATGGTAGTATTTTTTAAAAATATAATTATCTGTGTGCATCACTAAAAACTTAGTAAACTGATATATATTTTGAAATTTGGCCTGTCAATTCTGTTATACTGGACAAATGGCTGAGAAACCATGAAATATTTTGTCATATTGCTTTGATATCCATATCTAAAACATATTCAAAATTTAGAGAAAATACATCTGATAGAAGTATATTAAAAATTGGTTACAAAATTTGACCCAAATAAGCAAACTAAAAAACAGAATCTCTATGTTAAATAAAATTAAAGGGGGAAAAAAAACAACTTTTTAATACTTTTTTTAATTGTATAATATATTTTAAATATTTTGTAGTTTTTTTTATACAAATAACTGATGTGAATTAAATTTCTAGTTATAATAAGATTTACACATAAGAATTTTCTAATTTGTTAGTTTTTTTCTTATGAGAAAATTTTGAACACTTTTATTTATTTAACTTTGAAATTCTGTTTGTTTGTGTTAAATCTTATAACTGATTTTTGACATTCTTTTATCAAACAGATTTCCTTAACTTTTTTGTACATAATAAGTATCAATGGCAACAAAATATGACATTGAAGTATTTCAGAGTTGTCCAACCAGTTGTCCAGTCTGTTGGTGGGTCAAATTTCAAAATGCATGATATTTGTTCAGTAAGTTTCCAGTAATGCACATTAGAAAATGGTATTTTTTAAAAAAATGATGCTTCCATTGAATATTCTTCAAAAAGCATTTATAGTTAATTAAAATATAAAAAAAATAAATGAAGGATGAAATTTTTATTTTTTTTTCAATAATAAAACTTGTTTTTTTTTTTGTTTTTTTCAAAATATTGCATTCGTAAAGATTTTTGGTAATTGTTTTGTCAACATAAACGTCGCAGGATGTCATTGTTTTTTTTTGAAAAACAATAGATTATGAACATTCCCAGGCTTTTTTTTTTCTATTTGAATTGCAGGTTTTTGAGTTTTGAATTACTTGTTTTTGACTTTTTTACTTTGACCCTGCCAAAAATCCATTGTAAAGGTAGTACTCTTCCCTGGTGGTTCTTTCTCCGGCTAAAGAGACTTTCATCAACCTCAACTTTCAAACCGGGCCTGCCGATTTGACAGGATGGTTGAGATGACAACTCTCATTGCACAACATGGCTTCAGAAATATATTAGATGTATAGCTTTAACCAACGGTATTCTGGAGCCGTCAAACCAAGTCAGACTTCTAACGGAAACCATTCGACTGCATGAATGAGCCAAACATCTAAACTGACAGGTACTTTTAACGATTCTAAATTTCATGAACATTCCACATTTGCATTTTTTGGCATTTGGAAGTACATTTTTGCTTTGCAAAAAAGCCACTGCATCACATTCTGTTGTCGGTAAATCACACAATTGAACCATGTCTGCATTCTCCTGTGCTATTACTATTATTTTCTTGTGGAAGTTCTCGAGTAAACGCATTAACTACTTATGACTATGTTCACACATACTCTTGTACAATGTTTTGCACATTAAAATTTCACTACAGAAGTGTCTAAACAGTCCATTAATTATCAAATACTTCAATCGTGTGATTTAAAAAAATATAAAATTAATATAAAAATAACAACATTTCATTACTTGAATTTAACACACCCTTACACTACATCCTAAAAAAGTTTGAAGTGTGTGATTCAGAATAAATAATTTACTGCGATGCGACCAAGCGGTCTGTCATGTGTAGTACAGCAGAATTGTTGAATTACACATAAACACGGCTGCACAAATGTCGGCCACGTAAATGGCATTATTATGTGTTTTAGAACAAATCGCGCCATCTCAATGGCATGTATGTCAACAAAACAACTACCAGATTTTAGTGTGCATAATAATATTGGGTTGTTTTCTCTTAACATATTAAAACTGCTTGAGGGTATGATTTCTATGTAAACAAACAGAAATTAGATTGTTTATGTTCTTATCTTTTAAATTTGAATATGAATCAATAAAAAGTCTGTTGCAAAATATTTAAATACTAAAACTAAAAGAATAAAAAATGTTTTTATTTAATTTGCTGCTTTAAGACACTAAAAATCAAATAATATTTTTTAAACCACAATTCCATGACTATTTTTAAAACTAGGGATTAAATTAATTAATTTATGTACACACATTATTTCAAGTTAAATATACCTACCTAAATTGTGATAGAAGGAAACATTACTTTTGGCTTTTAGTGCATTACTTATCAAATTAAATAAGTGTTTTTTATAAAATATTTTTATATAATTATTTGTATGTTTGTTTTGTGAGAATTTAATCAGCTGAAAGTAGCAATAATGAGTACAAAAATGATAAAATTTAGAAAAGAACATTTGTTTATTTATATAAAATATTGCCATTGATTTAGGCAGCTCATTAAAGTTGCAAGATGATTACAAATAGTGAGATGCTAAAATAAATTATGTTAAGGGGATGGCAAGTGATAAATTAGTGCTTGGTGGAAAAATATAGTTATGCAATCATGCTTTTAGCTGCAGAATGAAATGAATATAAATAAAGACAACCCTAAACTTTCAAACAACAATGATCATTCAGCTAGATTGTCTTTAAATACAGTGCAATACTATCTTATGAAAGTAGGGTAAATTAGAAACAGTTATTTTAATTATATTATTTCTGTATATAATTACTACTTTCAAAGCTAATACAAATGCATATTGCTAAATTGTTTAACATCAATTATCATGCACTTGTCAATGCTTTATAATTTTTATGAAATAAAATAATGAGTGTGGTAATAACTCTAACAAAGCTTTATTGATAAATTTTACCGAGAAAGCATTTAAAAATCTCTATCTAGAAACATTCCCAAAACAGTTTCAAGATATTGGCTATCCTCAGTGAGGTGATAGGATATTTCAGACACTAGATGTAAAATACCAACTCAAAGCCAGCACTTATCTGATACTTAACTATTAAATGAAAAATCTGAAATTTTCAGACACTTATATATGTCTTCAAATTTTTATGAAAATTTTTTTGCTGATGTTAAAATTATTTGTTTATTTGTAATTTGAAAAAAGTTTTGATATTGTATTTTAATACTTTAAATACAATGACCTGAATTTTTTTTAATATTGAAGTTTTACTTTTGAATAAGTGATAGTTTTATTAATGTATGTTGTTGATCCAAAGGGTTGAAATAATTCCAGTTTCAATTATATTAAGAGATAGCTAAAGACTGTGGTCATTCATAAAAGTAAAACATATGTTTAATGTTGTTAGACCTTTCCCTCAATAATATTTTTTATTTCCAATAATGAAATATTAATTTTATATAGCACTATGTTTATAAACTGTAATATTAATAATCAGTCTATATAAAGCTAATGCATATGTGCTTTGTGGATTTTTAAACTATAAATGAATATTCTCACTTCCAAACACAAGATAAAGTCTTTGAGAAAAGATAGAATGAATCCATATATCTTTTTGACCCAAACATTTATGTATGGGCAAATCTTAAGCATTTGGAAATGAGCGCATGAAGGTGTTAAACAATCACTTTAAATTACTTTAATTATGCTTGAATAAATGATGCTTGCAAAATTTTCTAGAATTTATGATATGTCATTCTTATTTGAAATTAAATATATATATATAAATGTATTCATTTTTTCCAAATAAAAGTCTCATTAAATAGTTTCACAATGGAATTAGAACATTCATCTTATTATGCAAATATTCTGGATTTTAATAAAGCCAATTAAATTCTTGGATTTTTTCAGTACCTGATCCATGCCTATTCCAATTTTTAATCCAATACTAGCTGGTAAATGAATATCTAACTTTTCTTAGAGGATAAAAAAATGATGGGAAAATGTTCAAATCCTCATCATCCAGCAATTGGCATCTCTTGTAAATACCAGCTCTTTTACCATTCCTCTATGAAGATTTTGTCTAAAAATGATCTACTTGAAGACTGTTTTATTTCTTTACTATTTAGATCAGGGGTATGTGCATTTTTTCAGGATTAGAATATTTATAATTTTTTCTAAATGTCATAGTCAACCACTTATATATTTTACATTCATGTTTTTAAAATTTCTTTCAATTTTTTTTTGGAAATTGTGAACAAAAACTGTTCTATCCTTTCTGTATTAAAAATGTATGTCTTTTTTCTTTTGTAATTATTTCAGATATTTTCTCCTTTTAAAATATGATAAAATACAATTTTTTTGTAAATTAATTAAATCTGTGCACTACAACTAACTGAACATATTCAATGCTGCAATTGCATCTTTGCAATGTGTAGTGAATGTATTCGAGGTGGTAAATTTGTAATCTATGTACATACTGTCATGCATTTTAAACAAAAGTGTGTAATCCATTTATTATCAAGGGTCCAACTATCATGATTGGGATGAGCAGATTCTCACTGAAGTAGTATATGTGTGCAAAGAATATATCTCTTTTATGTGTAGTCAGTTGATCTAGAATAATGCAGCAGCAGCAGTTACTGTTACATTTTTTTAATTCAGGAAGTCACTCCAAAATTATGTGGCAATCTTTCAGTGGACTCTACCTATATATTTATTACTAAATGCCTAATTGGATTGTCTAAAAGCAAGTTATCTTAAAAAATATTAAGTCCACTCACAATCTGAAAACATTTCAATGTTTTATCCAGCTCAGACTTTTATATCATGCACACATATGTGGTAGCCACTCACACCAAAACTACATAATGTTAGCAATCATGGAATATCTCAAGGATTAAGTGTACTCTCTACAGATTGAATTTTTTCATACTTAGGAAATAAAATTATTTCAGCTTTACATTAAATGTATATCAAAATTACAATGGAGATTCTCTACAGATTAATAATTGTTTAGCACAATACTAATATAATAGTATTTTTAAGGACATCATTTTTCTAATTAATGCATATCTTTTTAAAATTTCAGGATTTTTTATTAATTATGGATATAATACATTTTCTTTCTAATCATGTTGTAAAGCAAATAATATCCAGTGAAGACAATTCAGATATATCAGTTTTAAAACTTCCTAATATAAATTAACCCCCTTCCTCTTCTTGTATATCTTCCTACACTTTCTATATTTATAAAAAATTTCACATTATAATAGTATTTTGAGATATGTAAATAAGAGTCAAGCAGATTGTCAACTTTTAGAGTGAATGGATTTAAACATGTCCTAATTTTACGATGAAAAGCAAGAAAGAACATTACATTCTGACAGATGAGAAGATAGAAACATTTTTGTTTCAATTAGAAGTGGTTTATTATTACTGTGTGAACTACTGATATTGGATCATTTACTCCATAGTCAACATAAACCAAGTCCAATTACTCTTCAAATTCACATTCCTGTAGTCAAAAGTTATTCTATTTTGAGATGTACTTTAAGAAAAGTTAATGAAAGTCCATGTATTGGGTGTCTTGAAAAGAAATTTAATAGAATCTTGCCAGTATTTCTACTTCTGGTAAGTTAAAATCATGACAATAGCTGGCAGAAAGTCCATTCCTCATAGATATTGAAAGCAATTTATTCCAGGTTGGAACAAAACTAGCAGTGATATTTATAGTCAGTTTTTATCTATTAATGATCCATAAATTGCAAACAATCTTACAAATCATTATATGATACTAGAAAAAAAATATGGAGAAACTCTATAGAGAAACAAATATTACAAGATCCAGTTACAAGGCCTGCTCACTTTTACAAAAATTTGGTAGATGTAAAAGTACATCTAAGAGAACTCCTAGTGTTGCTGCTAATGAGATTGTCAATCTTATATGAACACAATAATCTAAATTATAGTATTATTTTAATTTCATCTATAAAAAAATTATAATGATTTTTATTTAAAAATATACAAACATATTGACAGATATATTTGTAGGATAAACAAACCTTCATTACCAGAATACATATTTTAATAAATAATTATATCATCATCCACTATTATAAATCCAATGCAGAATGAAAGTCTCTTCAAGTTCAATCCATCTTCTCAATCTCTAGCTCTCTTTTCCACATCACCACCATACACTTCCTTATTTCATTTATTCATTTCACATATGATCTCTTTCTAAGTCTTTTACAATCTCTTTAAAGTTTAATTTAAGATTTCAATTGTCCATCTATTATCTTTTCTAGAAATATGTCCAGCCCAACTCCACTTCAGCCTCTTAATTCTATTTGTTCTCTTATCCATGTATTTTGTTTTTGATATCTTCTTGTAATTTCTGACATAAGTTCATGTATTGCTCTTCTGTTAAGTATCCTGGTCTCAGATCCATAAGTAAGAACTGGTAAAAACCATTAAAAGTGTTCCTTTTCAAAAACATAGATGGATTCCCTTTTAATATTAAATTATTTCTACCAAAAGCATTCCAAGAAGTTTAATTCTATGATTAACTTTGTCCATTATGTTTCCATTTGTAGTAATAATTTGACCAAGATATTTATAGTTGTTAACTTCTTCTCACAGATTATTATCAATCTTTATTTTCATCTTTTGAGAAAATCCATTAAACATTACTTTAGTATTTTTAATGTTTAACTCTGATCCTACTTTCATCTGATAAGTCTTGCAACATTTCTTGAAGCTCTGAAGCATTAATTGCAAAAACAACTACATCATCTACAAAATCTAGATGACATAAATAATATCAATTTACTTTTATTCCTTTAGCATCTCATTTTAATGAACAAAATATTTTTGCAATACTGCAGTAGAATTTTTTGGAGATATAGATTTATCCTGTCATACACCTTTCTCAATTTTAATCTTCCTACTCCCATTATGTAATCTAATTGTTGCTGTGCATTTTTATAAATATTCTTCAGAATAAAACATTATCCTAGAATGATTCAATGCTTTAATCATGGAAGAAATGCTTATAGAATCAAATACCTTTTTACAATTTACAAATCCAAATCATAATGGCAACTTCTATTCATTGGTTCTTTTTATAACTTCTCTCCCCTGTACTAAAACCACTTTTAAATCCAGCTTGTTTTTTTGGTTGGTTGAAATCCAATATTGTAGACAAGTTGTAATTATCATGGTAAAAAGTTTGTATAAAATTGATAAAAGACTGACATATCTGTAATTTCTAACATCTTCTTTATCACCTTTTTTAAATATTAATAATGCATTATTCCAATCATCTGGTACATCTTTGTCATTTACACATTTGATATATAACTTTGACAAAAAAAAATCTATTTCTTTACCTGCTTCTTTTAAGATAATGATTATAATTCCTTTCTTCATAAATTTAATTGCAAGTCTCACTTCATTTAAAATCCTGGACAATTCATAAGATATATTAGGAAGTACATTTTCTTGTTCTTTATTACTATATAATTCTTGATAGAACTTTTCTACACATTTCATGATATCATTTCTCTTTTTAGTAACAGTTCCATCTTTTTTCTTATTGCAGAAATAAGTTTTCTACCCGTATCAAAATGTTGTTTTACACTCTTGAGACTTTTATTCTCTTCTCTAGCATTCAGATTTGAATGAAACCAATAAGAAAATAACTGATATACTTTTAAAAACTGCAATAAAGGGAATTGGTAGAAAAAAGTAGTAATTTACCAGAAAAATGTCTACTGATACTAGAGAATTTATGAAGAAAATAAGAAATATGAAAATATATAAAAATGATGCATTAAGAAGGATTGAATATCTCAAATTCAATAAAATGGTGAGAAAAAGAATTGATAATAATATAAGCAAGTATAATTTTGAATAATTGTATACACATATTTCATTCAAAATGTGCTATAGGTCTTCATTTTCACACTAAAATATTCCTTATCAGTTTATTTTTCAATTCTTCTGGTTATTTTTTTTCTTACTTGGCTAATGTTTAGGCTATTCTGGGTGCATATTCACTTTTTCCTAAAGTGATATTCCAGATTGAAACTTAAAGTTCTAGTAATGGTTTTTTTCAGCAATTCATCCTAAAGTCAAAGCACTTGTAAGTATTTTTGTTCTTAGTTGTTGGAAAAATGTAATAAAAATTACTGTGTTTCAATATTGAAATGTTATTTTTTTATGATCAGATGAACTGATGATTCTTTAATTTTCATTACTATTTGCTTTTTTTTTTTTTTATAAAATATAGAATTTTATTCAGAAATTTGGTTACAATATATGATAATAGTTAAACATAGAATTTATTACATGATAATCAGGGGGATGAAAGCTCAATATTGATATCTTGTTTGACACCAGCTAAAAGGACTAATATGAAGCATATCAGTGAGGAACGAGTCTGGAATAGTATTTTGTTGATATAGATGACCATGCTTGCATGTCTCATATAGTTCAGAAATAGGTCTAATCCTTTGTCCATGCTCCACATGACCAAGTCGACCCTTCATATTGGAGGTTACTTCCATAACAACTCAGGATCTGAGCAATAATCATGCAGGGCAAAGTGAGTTATCACAAAGGATGCAGGCCATTCAGCCTCAAATCACTTTCCAGGGAAGGAGATTTCTATTCAGGAGTGAAAGGGATCAGCTTTTGGGGGCCAGATCAATAACCTCCATGTATAGTCATAGATGTAAGAGGGGGCCAAATTCTGGTCCCTTTTCCGAATTTTTTCCATTTTGTTAATATAGAGCTCAAGCAGACGTTCTAGTGCATGATTAAAGGTGAGCCAGCACCATGTGTACCATAGTGAGAACAGTTACAAATGTTGTTAATCGTATCTCCGGAATGGATTCACATAGTATATTGTCAATGAGAGTTGACTAGGCAGGCATATTGTTATTTAAGATGAAGGCTATAAGGACTCTGTAGGGGTGAAGGGAAACACAGTGGGCAGAGGAGGTGAAGACAAGGTTCATCCTCTCTGAGGCATAATGAGCAAATGGACCCTATGTTTGAGAATCCTCGGCGATGCACCAGAATGTGTTTAGTAGGCAAGGCATTAATATTTATCTTCATCAGAAAATCAAAATATTTGGGTTTGGGTTCAAGGAACCATCGCTTAAATTTCTTGATAAGCAGATGGTTGTTAAGCCTGAGGATAGTTGATCCTGCAGAAACATCAGGATTAAGGATGTAGTATGTGTCCCAGAACTTGATTTTCATTGAGGACAATTTTTTAGGAAGCATAGTATGTTTGGAGATAAGATATGCAAGGGCTTCCAGCCAGTCAGTACCAATAGGGAGTGGCTTATCTGTGGGAATGACCTCTCTGGAATGTGAGTAGTTAGGATACTGCAGACACATTCTGCAGAAAGAATTGTAGGAACATTGAAATAAGTATCTATGGAATGTAGGGATAATAGTTTTGTGTGTTTCTGTATATTTCTCAAGCTTATGGTTGCACTTTTTCCCCCTCTAATCAGATCAGTGTACATCTTGTGTATTTTCCTGATGAAGACTTTGGTAAAATTGACTACTGGGGTGAAATAGGATATTCTAAGGAATATTAGTATAGTGATGAGGGAGGACTTGGTGAACATGGACATGTAAACTTTGGATAGAGAGGATGTGATTCTCTGTGTGGATTGAAGTAGCTTTCTTTGGATAGATCTCCTCATGGCAGACATGGATTCAAATATAGGGAAGCCCAAGAAGTTCTGAGGCTTCATTGCAAATGGTCCTGGAATGGTCTTACCTGAAGATATATACCAGGCAGATGATTTGGCCATATTAAACTGGAGGCTGGATTGATTGGAGAATTCTTTAAGTATTGATAAAAGTCTTGGAATTAATTTTTTTGATGGAAGGAAAACAGACAAGTCATCCATATAGGTGATGTGATGAATTGATGTATTTAAAATTGAGATATGAATGCCAGGAAGAGATCTCTCAATTTGAAAAAGCAGAGAGTTGAGGTAAGTAATAAAAAACATGGCACTCAGAGAAGAGCCTTGTGGAGTGGAGGATGTGGTGTAGAATGGGCGAGAAAGCTTCCCATTAAGTGAGATGCTCAATTCACAATTGTAGAGGAGGTTTCTAATATTTATGATTCCAGTAGAAATATCATGCTCACCAAGTAGATTTAAAAGGGTATTGAGTTGAATAGAATCAAAGGCAGCTGCAATGTTGAGCTGCACAACCACCAGTCTAGATTGCCTGGGGGATCTGATGTGGTCAGTAATGATTTTAAAAAGATTGATAGCATTTGTGGTTGAGCTGCCCTTTTTCACAAATTGATATTGCAAAATAAGGGGAAGAATCTTGTTTTGAATTTTGTCCTTGATGATAGATTCAATGACCTTGACCATCAGTGGAGTCATAGAGATGGGCCGCAGATTCTCCAGTGGGGAAGGAATTATGTTGCGCTTTAAAAATGGCACTATTGCTATGGGATAAAGACCACCGATTTCATGGACACCGGAAGAAAGGTGATTAACCAAGTTGTACATGATTGGAACTGAGAATTTAGACAGGTGTAGCAGAAGAAAATGGGGGAATTGCATGGAGCCCCAGATGGGTTCTTTCAGGCATCGAGGTTAACTTAGTCAGAACATCTCCCTCTGAAATGCCATGGTCAGAGGGTGAAGAATCCCAAATTGAGTCCTGTTTAGAGTCAGCTGCATGAGTGGAAAACTTCCCTGAAGAACAAAAAATTTTTAGAAGCATGTTAGATCCTGAGTAAAGGTTATTTCCAACTGTAATAGATGAAGGAGTGAGATTCTTGTCTCTATGTCCCAGAGCCCACCTAATGTAGCCCCTGGACTAATTGTGGGGCTGGTTCAAGAAATTTTTTGACTTTTTGATAGAGAGATACTCTGACAAAATAAACTGTTTATTTTTGTATTGGGATTTCAGGTTGATGATGGATTCTATAGGAATTGTATCAAAGGGAAGATTTTTAAGGGTGTTGTTAAGTGATTCAAGTTCCATCAGGAGTGAAGATGGCCCTTTATTATGTAATGTATAGTTTGAGATCAGTGACATTAAAATATGGATGTAGGCAAACCAGGCATTGACCAGTGGCAAAGACAGGATATGAATTTTGTGAAAATATATGTATGCCTCAGAGATGATAGCTTCAGGTGATGTGGACTTGAGAAGGATTCTCGTGGTTGTGCTCAGACCTGTAATATTGGATGACTCAAGATTTAGAGATAGTTTAATGGATAATGCCAAGTGGTTGGAAAAGGCTATAGGTTGGAGTGAGGGGTCGATCAGAAAGTGTAGATCTTATACCAATAGCGCCCTCTATAGCTTAGAGTTGACTTCATTGATTCCTAGGCTCTTATAGAAAGTTAGTTTTTTCTGGGTCTTTCCTTGTGAAAACCATTTTCTTTGATAATTGAACTTCTTACCTTTCTGCTTAATTAAGAGTGGATAAGTTGCTTGATTCTGAAGAAGCTGATAGCTGTTTTCAGAACCTTCAATGGAACAAGCTGAAGGAAAAGCTATCTTGGAAATGCAAAATAACACAGGTTTTTGTTCTTTGCAGCCTACAACTCCATCCAGGGATGCTACAGTCAATAAAAGAATTACATGTTTTCAAAAGTATCCACAGTCCAAATTTCAAAACAATAATCTTCAAAATGAAGCCTCCAGTGAGATCATTAAAAATTTAGATTTCCCAAGCTTGGAAAATAGCAATGGTAAATTTTCTTTTAATTTTTTTAATAAGTCAAAAGTTTCTCAAAATATTAACAAAAAAATTGATAAAATAGCAAAACTAACATAAAGTCTTCCAATTTAAATGCCTCCCCTTCCCAAAATCAACCTAAGATGTTAATTAACAGCAAGCCCTCTTATGCTAACATTACACAGGCAAGCCTTAGTGAGCTTAACATTATGGCATGGGAAGCTTCAAAAAATCACAAAGATTTATTCATTTGATGAAGAGATTGAGGAGAAATTAACTGATATTTGTAGCAATCCCAACACACTCAATCTAAATCTGGAGCAAAAAAAATTGACTTAATAGTAAACAGATTCAATAATACTATCCCTCTCCAATTACATAAATCATTTCTTAATTTCCCCAGTGAAAACACCTCAATCTTAGCTATCACCAACACTTCTTGTGATCTATTTAAATTCCCAATTAATGAACTATATTATGAGATAACAAAGAAAAAATTATGGAATCTGATTCATAAAATTCTGCAACATCCCAATAATCGATACATGGTAATTGAGTTCAACAATCCCACTCAGAAATTAATCTTCCAAAAATCCTTCAAATATCTTGATGGGAAAATCATTTGCAATATTAATATGAATCGTCCTACAATCTTGTCAGGCAAAATAAGGAATTGTTACCTTAAATTCAGGGAGAGTGATTTGCAGCAAATACTCAGGCCCTACGGCAAAGTATCAAACTTTAGATATCAACTGATTAAGGGCATAGACCTTCCAGTTTATTTGAATACTGCCTTCTTTGATTTTTCCTTGAAAAGGGAATCAAACCCCAATGACATTTCCACTCTCTACTATGCGAACACTTCCCCTCTTGTCATTACCTTCTGTGGCATTCCTCCACAGTGTTTCTTCTGCCACCAGAAAGGCCACTTAGTGAGGGACTGCCCAGCCAGAATTTGCCACAATTGCAAAAGAATTAAAAGCAAAACTCACCTCTGTAACTCTAGTCCAGTGATGCAGACTGTGGAGACTCCCATGTCCAGGCCTGACTTTGTAGCATCTGAGCCAATGGAAAGCTTCACTTGTCCTCTAACATCTCCAGTGGTCCTTTCAGCATCTGAAACAGTAGAGAACTTCACATGTTCTTTATTGTCTCCTGATGATAAGGTTGGCTCTGACTCTTTGCCTTCACCTGCACTCTCCATATGTGCATTGGATGAGTCTTTTGAGTCAACATGTTCAGTCATGGAGGAGACTTCCCCTTTGCTTCTGCCCAACAAAAGGAAGTCAAATGAACAAAATACAGATTCCAAATCTTCAGTGAACAAATTATACTCGAAAAAAATAAATAAAAAAAGCATGGACTCCTCAGACTCCGAATATCTTATCCATAAGCAACCTGGGAAAAAGCACAAGCCTGTTCCTAAGGCAGATAGTCAAGCAAGAAGTTGTGAATTACCCAATAAAGATACAAGCAAACCTTGCCAAACCCCTGTTCCAAGTAAGGACATTAAATTACAGCTACCTAAGGCCTCCAGGACATCGATTGTTGAACCAGACTGTTGAAGGCCTGCATTACAAAGAGTCTGGGGAGGGGGCCTCTGGCCAGATAGTGGATCCACAAGAAGCTGGATGGCTTGCAATCCAGAACATCAAAAGCAAAAGCTGGTATATGTCCTCTTGGCAGGACCAATAGTTGCTGAGTGCATGATCACACATTCAAAATTCATTTAATCATTTCCAAATTATCACCAATTGCCCAATAAATACACAATATTTATCTGTTAAAATAATGCCTCATGAGGCTCAATATAGCGGGACTTAATACTATTTGCTTTTAATTGAACATTGCAGAGACTTGTATCTAAATGACTCTCTAGGAATAATGAATTATAAAATTAGCTTCTCAGATCTTTTCTATTTTGCTTTTCTGCTTGTTACAATCATCTCTCATGAATCCATAAATAAATATTTTATTTTTTCAAATTGCTAAGAGTTTTTCTTTTACTGACTAAACATTAAGAGGTACTTTGGATTCTGATTTTAAACTATTAAGTTGTTCATTGATATGTTTGTTAGTTATAATTTTATGGGATTTAATTATGATTATTTTAAAATTTACAGAAATTAATTTTATAAAATATTTTATTTTTTTATAATATTATAAGATTAGATTATAGGAATAAATTGAGCAATGCAGCTTAAAATTCATTTCAGCTATGATCTTACATTTCCAAAATCTCTCAGACTTTAAATTGCACTTTTGGAAATGACATATTCATAAAACAAACTACCTACTATACAATAAAGTTATGTTTATACATGACTACTGATATCTCTAGAATGAAAATAGTATATGGTTTACTAAAGACATTTCAATTGTTAAACAACAATTGTTTCTAAAGGGGTATTTTCTAAGATATATATATGTGTAAGTGCAAGAGACTTTTAAGTTGGAAACACATATGTGACATTAGTTGATTCATTGTGTAAAAAATATCTATTCCCATTCAAAAATAAATTATAGTTTATTTGAATTTATGAATTATCTCATTATTAATTCTTTTTACGTTATTATTATTATTGTTGGATAAATATTGTTATTTATAAATTTTTGTTATTTATTTTATCACTGCCTGACTGGTATTAGTTATGCTCAAGACATAAAAAAATGGTGTAAGTTGACACGCATTATTGATTTGGAAAGAGATAATTGTAGAATGATTACACTTGATTATTTGCAAAGAACTTGGGTATAAACAGAAAATGATGGTATTGAATACTATTATTCAGGAATTTAACATTAATAAAATTGCCTTATGGAAAAATCGCATTGAACATGTAGAATATATGTTCATAAATAACATGATGAGTGTTTGAAAGTGTCTATGTTTTTCTGTTTTGTATGTCAGAATGTGACACAGCTGGAAAATAGGTAACCCAATTCCAAACAACTGGAGAAACTTCTGTATAAAGAAGTTATTGAAAAATTAAATGGATATTTTACTTCAGGAATATCAAATTGGATAATGCAGCTGAGATTGTGAAATAGAATGCAGTAATCTCATGAAAAATACATGCACTACAACTTAGCTCTAATAACATTGGCTAAAACCTATGAGTTTGTCCCTGAAATTAATGACATGTTATTAGAACAATTTCTATATAAGGCATGACGGATGAGAATTTCAATAAAGCATTGTTGAGCTAACCTGACATAAGTTATAAATGGTCCATGGAAAATGTATTGCATGAGATACTATGTTAAATAATGCATCAAAATATGTACTGCCATAGTAGTTGAACAAAATTGCATTGACAGAACAAAAAGAAAGAAAAATAGTCTGAACCTCAATAGAGGGGGAAAAGATGAAATGTGTTGATGTTGCAGTAAATCTGGACATTTGAGAATAACTGCAAATACAAAAAGAAAATGTGCAGTAATTATATAAAAAAGAACATGTAGCAACTGTTTGTTATGTTAAGGAGTGCAAAGTTATTAATAAGCAATAGTCATATTACAAACATTGGAGGGATAGATTATGAGTGTTACTATGAAAATATTTAATGACATCAAAATGGATCACATGTTATTGGATGTTGATATTTGTGGTCAAACAGTAATGATGGAAGTTGATAGCAGAGCCATTTTGTCACTGATATCTAAAAAAATATTGGGGAAAATCAGTGAAAAGTATATTATGAGGTCTATACTTCAAAATATAGACATGATTGCTACAGATATCAATGGAAACAGAATAGATATGTGCAGCAAAATTGTAGTACCATTAAAGTTAAATATGAGATTAAAATTTCTTACTCTGTATGTAGTAAATAAAGATTTTAATCTGTTTCTGTGAAGAAACTGTTTTTGATCTCTGGATATTTACATATGAGCTGATGCACTATCTCAGTTATCTGATAGGAAGGAGAAGGAATATGCATTTAATGAAATTAATTACAAAAACATTCTTAATAGTTCAGTTATAGTTAAGTGGACTAAGAAAGTCAAAGGATATATACAACTTATGAAGTGGATAAAATATGGCTGATCTAAAACTTATCCTTTGGGAATAGTAAAACTGATCTGGAATGTACAAAATTATCTGTCTGCATTGCCTGCATACTAATCATAGATGAAATACTCATTCCCCCAAAGGCAGAGCACAAGTATTGGATCTTCTATACCAAGATCACTCTGGAATTATAAAAATAAAAGCATTGGCCTGATCTCAAATATAGTTACCAAACTTTAACATTAAGCAGATGGTCTAAAAATATACTAATTGCCAACAAATTGCAAAAATGTCATCTGAACAATTGAAAACTTGGAGAAAGACCACAACTCCTTGGATTCATATCCATTTAGATCATATAGGACCTTTAAATGGATACTTAATACTGATACTAGTTTATTCATTTTCCTAATGGATTGCATATAAATTAGTAAAAAGCACTAGCATGGAATGCACACTAACAGCATTGAACAAAATATTTGCTATGCATAGTTTTCCAGAGATAATAATGATGGATAATGATATAGGCTTTACTTTGCAGAAGTTTAATGATTATTTGTCATATAAAAGGATTAAATATATCCTTACTCCACTGTATCTCTCTCAAAGTAATAGAACAGTGAAGATAGCAGTTCAACATTTAAAGAATGTAGTTGAAAAAAACTACATTAAAGGATGTACCAGAAGCATTAGTTGATGTTAAATATAATCAACATTTTATACTATGTACAGTAACAAATAAAACTTCAGAAGGGTTGTTGATGTGTTATTTATTCCATTCTCATCTGATCACATTATTTCCATCCACCAATAAGAAAAATACAAATCATAATTGGGAAAATTTTCAAGTAGAAGAAAGTGTATGGATGGATACAGATACAGGATGTTCTCAAAAGTAAAACGATGTCCAAAATAATAGTGAAAATGTTATTAAAGCAATTATGATTTATCAAATTAGAAAATGGGAGGGAAATGAGGAGATACATAAATCATTTTTGCCCTTATTTTGATGAGTCATGGCAGGACATTTATGGAAATATTTTGTTAATGAATGAAGTAGGGGAAAAGATATCTTATTAGATAATCAAAATAGTAGCCTGAATCAGAATCAATTAAATGATTAAAAAAAAGAAGAGTTTTCACATGAAAAAACAGGGTGTAACTACTTCAATAGAAGAAGGAGAGAGATCTATTCTCAAAATTCCACATATAGATAGATTACATGTCAAGTTTAGAGACTACATATGACATTGGGTCCATTATTTCTAGAATGAGGGTGGCAGAAATGAAATGCATATGAGTAAAAAAGATCATTTATTTTTGAAAATAATTACCCATTATTTCACTAAACAAACTTTCCTTTTTTAAAACTACTCTAGAAAATCTACAAAGAAACTGCCACAATAGCAAATTTAGTTGAATAAAATTAGTATACAAATAAATGCATTTAGCAGAGTAAATGCGGTTGAAGTGGAGCATTTGGGAAGAAATATTTGTAGATATAATAAACACCTCCACACTTCCCCATTCTTTTTAAATTCAAATAAATCAAGATATAATAAAAGACAAATAACCCCCAAGATGCATTTCGTGCTGAACCAGCAACTTATCAGTTGCCAAGTATTTGTTGTTGGATGAAAATGATTATCGAAAAAAGAATAATTAAATGAAAGTAGCCAAACAGAAAAGAGAAGTAATAGTGGAATTATGGTTAAGTAAATGTGTAAATTGTATGTATGTCAAGAAAGCACTCAAATGCTAACTTTAAAGAGTTTATTTGTATATTGAAATAGTATTCGTCAATTAAAGATGTTTCTAAAGGACTATAAGTATGTGCAAGAGACTTTTAAATTGGGAACATATACATGAAATTAGTTGCTCCTGTTGTGAAAAATATTCATTTCCATATCAATAATAAATTATGGCTTATTTAGATGTATGGACCATCACATTATTAATGCTTTTTTGCATCATCATTATTATTGTTGTTGAATAAATGTTGTTATATGTAAATCTCTATGTATGTTATTTATTTTATCACTGACCGATTGATATTAGATACCTCAGGATATAGCAGTACTATAATTTATTTTGTATTTCCACACATGTTTGTGAAACAAATTAAATGATAGAATAAAAGTTGTTAGTAGATAAGAATTATTATCTATTAATCAAATTCTGTTAATTTAACTCATTAATATTATTTAATAAATAATTATCAGTGTTTAACAATATCTGATGTATAAATAATTGATAATGTAAGTCTGTTTGTTGTAAAAAAAAATGTGTTTTATGACAATTATATTACTAATAGTTAATAGTTTTTTTTTGTTTGTTTGTTTTTATTTTGTTTAAATAGTGCATGGTTAATTTATTATGTATAAAATTATCTGATCTGTATTGCAATGGTATGGTCGGATATACCCAGATGTTCCGGTCTGCAAATACACTTGAACACACAGATCAACTTTAACAATCAGCTGGTTTGTCCATAACATAGAATCAACTTACATCAAATCTAAAAGTGCTAGTACACCTATCTGCCATATCCTAAAGTTGATAGCACCAAATGCAACAGTCTAGTCCATCCACATATATAAGAGAAAGAGAGCAAGCTCGCATCTAACTACTGTCAGACCTAGGATCTTCATGTAGGATGCTAGAGATAACATGATGAAACACCTGACTCATGATTACATCTATATTTAATAGACTAGCCTAAGCATTATCCATCAAATCTACATGTAATCCAAATCAGTTCATCTCGCATCTCACCACTCTTTTCCAAAACCGTTGCCTCAGATATTCGAACTCAGAAAGAATTCGCATTCGACTCTCTTAACAGGTATATGTTTATGCAAACTATTAATCAATAATGAAAATAATACATGTCCCATCTACTAGAAAGAAATAACCTCTATTTAACAATGTTCTCACATACCTATCAAACTATAATGTGAGTGTGTGCATGTGTAAAATATTGGTTATAAGATGTAATGTAAGTGCTTAATTGAATGTAAATGCTGGATCAACAAAACTAAAGAGATCTTGTTAATTTACAAAACTTCATAATATTTATTTACAAACAAAAATATGATATATTTAAACATAAAATAAATTCTTAAACAATTTAAAAAAGAAAAAATTTCAATAAAGAAAAATATTTAAAAATGCCCATAAATTACTTGGATATCTCTATGTATTTACAGTGTCCATGTCTATGATGATAATAATAAAAAAATGATTAATTAAAAATGAGATTGCTAACCCTAAGTAAATTTAACTGCAACCTCAGATATAATATGCAATTTTAATTGTGAAAAAATATAATGATCAAACAACGCAGAATATGATAGAAAATAATAAAGAATACTATTTTAAAAAGGGTTAGTCATTTATTCACTATATAAATATCATTAGTAAATAATTAGTCATGTCATGTGATAAACATATTTTATATCAGTGGCTTTAAAAAAAATAAAAAAAATAAACCTCTTGCCATTAAATATTCTAGTGAAACACTTAACTGTTTGTGCATATTTCAATCCCACATCTCTCAGTAGGAAATAAACCATCTAAATTTTATTTTAAAAAAAAAATAGACTTTTTGACCTATCCCCCCTCCCCTACTCTCTTGATATTTTTATATATTGGATTGTTCCCTGTATAATTAGCAATAGCTTTTTCCAAATATAAGATGAGATAATAAATAAAAATACAAATTGATACAACAGAAAAATAAAACATAATTTACAATTTCCCCTTTATATAAAGTTCTTACGGTTGATGTATTTTTTAAATAGATATTGAAGAACTCCAGTTTAATTTGATAGAGCATTCTGAAGGTATTTCAGTGGCACAGTAGGTATTTTGGTGTTACTCATCCCATAGATTTTCATCCTGTGTAAATTACAACTTCTCAGACAATTTAACTGTAGACAGTCATATTTTTATATTTGTATGTCCATAGTGGATAAGAAAAAATGCTTCACCTTGATGACAATTCAGCTCTTTAGCCAACGTATTCCATACTTTAACTATATGTATATATAACTTTACATAAATTTATATGCAGTTTGCATATAATAAAATATTTTTATAGACAGAATAAAGCTTAACTCAACTGTTCTAATTTCTTTTTTTTTAGTTACTTTTAAACAGAAATCAGATTGCTTTTCTTTTTTAAAATTTGGATTGATAATTATTTCCACTTATCTACTGAATAAATCAGATTAATGTTCCATTCATTTCTTTTACTTTTATCCAAATGCCGAATTAATTAAGAAAAAAAAAAGTCTATTTTGTAGAAAAATATAAAAATAAACCTTCTCATAAAACTAGACTTGTTCTCTCTCTTATTGCCAAGCCAGAACCAGCAGACGATTTTTAATTGTTTCCTTTTTATCTCCGTGCTATTTCTATTGTTTAAAAACCTGCATTTCAGCTTTTAAAATATTTTTTTTTACATTGATTCATTGAAAATAACAAAACAAATTATAAAATAAATGTACAATATTACACTCTTATCCCTCTTATATTTAAATTATTGATTTACTTTCTACTGTTATAATTATTGTTTTTTTATTTAAGTAATTGTCAATTTAATTAACGCAATACAAATTATCAACATATATATATAACTATGTACAATTTTTTTATTATTAAAATTGACATTTTCTTAGTAATAAAATTTTATTACTAATATATGTGTGTGTGTTTTTACGGTCAATTATCCATCATTCTTAAGTACTTAGTAAGTAGTTATTACACTGTTTAGAAAAAAATATAAAAACATTAATCTTCCTTACTTGCTAATTAAAAAAAAATATTCCATTATTTCAGATGGCTTAGGTATTGTTGTTGGGTAGCGATTTTTAGCTACCTTCACTGTATATTTGGCCATAGTCCATTTCATTTGGAGTAACTTATGAATATGATTTGGCCTGGTATTATACGTAGTGGGTAATGGATTGATCACATATACCCTTGAGATATTTCCTGATGATTATGTCAAGATCCGAGCTAATAAGCTGGCCATTATAGTAGTGGTTATGAATTGTATTTTGCTAATATGAGTTTAAACTTTGACTTGGATTGGATTTGTCAAAACACTTTGCATTTTTACTAATTTTAATTTTATTCAGTCCAAATAGTTTTACTTACCATATATAACTGTAAGATAAACATTGGATTTAGATAATGAATGTATATAGCATATAAATTAAAATGTATTTTGTGTATTGAGTAGATTGCTGTGTAAAAATTTAACAGTTCATTTGAAACCAGTTCTTGGTAAAGTAATAAAAAATATAGTTTTGAAGAATTCCACTGGTATTTATTTATGATTTTATAAAATGATTCTTTCATAGTGGGCTGTAAAATTATACTAGTCAAAGTTTTTCGGAATGTTTCTACATTATTCTTAAATATACTACTTTAAAAATATATAAAAAATTCAATTAGTTTTTTTTTTAAAAAAAAATAAAGTTATAAATTTAGATTTGCAAATAAAAAACATTGCTAAATATTATAAAAGAAATATAATAAGAGTTTGCACGTGATGAAATTTTTTTTTAAATTACACATATTAATTTGTTTTAAATTCCTTTGCTAAAGCAGACAGGTTTGTTGATTCATGACTTCTAAATTAAAAGATATTATTAGCCTAAAAACAATTAATATCACCTGATAGTTTGGCACTAGTTCTGCTGTTAACAAGTTTTAATTGGGTTCTTTGCATCAATTTTATTATCTCTCCATAGTAATGTTTTCTTTCAAATTAATCTTTATTGTCAACATCCCCTCCTTCCCCCAAATCTAACTTTAATAGTGAATTTAAATATTTATTATAGATATAAACTTTAGTTTCAGATAGAGTAATTACTTATTATTTTTTTTAACATTTAATTTTTCGTCTCATATGTGTAATAATGAAAATGTTCTATACATATGCATGTAAAAAGTTAGAAAAGGTTTAAATATAATTGATTTTTCATTATATTTTTTAAAGTTAGCTAAAAGAAAAATGTAGTCAAATGTGTGCATACTTGAAATATATATAAATAATATTTAATTAGACTCCACGTAAACAGTTTAAAATTATTTGTTTTGGAGTGCTATCTGCATTCAAATCTTTAAAAAAGTAATTGGGTGGCTATATTTATTTTATCTTATTACTTAACAACAGTCCTATAAAATTAATAAAATAAAAACTGTCCTTCTAACATAATCCCAATATTTTTTACTTAAAAGTTAAGACTAACAGATTTAACTATTTTTAAGGTTGTAACAACTGTGTAATCCTTTAAATAATTTCCTCATACTTTTTAAATTTTTATTTCAATATGAGTTTAATAAAAACTGGCATAATAAGTAATTGATGCATTTGATTTTCTATTTAACTATAAAAATATGTATTGTTTTTTATACTTATTCTGTGATTACTCAATTCACTGTATAATTGGCAGCTTATTCAGCATGGAATCTTATAAATACCATGAAATTATAATGAAATTTTATTCTTTGGGGCATCTAAATATCTCATCAATGTTTTTGATAGTACTAACTGGAAAGATATTATTTCAATGGATAACACTACTGACGGTGCCATTCATTTATACTTATGGCTTAACCATTTTGCTTCTCTATTAATATGACTACAATCATTTTCAAAAAGTTTGATTTTAGGTAGAATAAGTTCCTGAAGGATATGACTGCAAAAGACTTTTTTGGTTGTATTTAAAAGAGTGTAACCATAAAACACAAACTGGATTCTGATCTGGAAAAAAAAAGTTCATAGTTGCTGTTGTGGTTGTTTTCTATATTTTGTGTAAATCTTTTTTAATCAAATTATCTAAAAGTAGATATTTTATTATTATTTTTTATTTATATTATGAAAATGATCTAACAACTGTCTTTATAGTAAACCTGTATCATCCCATATCTTCACCCATGGCTGTTTTTTTAATTCTTAAAGTAATTGTTCTTTTTTCATAAAAGCAGAACCTATGTTTTGGAATATTGGAGAACCTATAGTTAAGCCTAACCCTATTTAATGGATAATGAATATTCAGTTAAACGTTCAATAAATCCTTTTCAGCATTTCATTTATTGCATAATGTTAAAAGTGAAATAATATCAAACTGACTGACATACATTTTTGATAAAGTGATTCATGTTTTTAACAGATGATGACTTTTGTGTTATTTAAAAAAATAAGCTAGTGCTTGAGTTGGTGAGCCAAGAGCATTTGTAATTGGTCTTAAGACAATTTTTGATTTATGAATTTTGGACAAATAATTTTAGATAAACTGATTTTATATTTTTGTTGTAAATTTACTATCTTAAGTCCAGATTAAGTACTGTTGGTTTACAAACTCATTTCATATTTTTATTACTATACAAAACATAGTGTCATTAGATAAACTAAACAGTCATAAAATTAAAGTTGACATTCTGGCATGTTTTAGTATTTATTTATAGAGGGCACTAATTGTTGATGCTCAGCAATTTAAGACTATTGATTGTGGATGAAAGTATAAATTGTGATTGAGTTATTTGAAAGATTGAAAATTTTTTGTGTTTAACTGTTTGAAAGATTGTCGTTTGCCATTTTAGATATAGTAGTTTTTTTTTTTTTTTTTAAAAAAAGTTGTTCTTGGTGAATGTGTGTTAGTGTAAGGATAATTATAAAAAAGTTGTATGTAAATTTAATTCGTTTTAGTTAAGTTTATTACTGAAAGTTTTTTAAATTTCAAAATAGATATTTATTTTGAGAAATAAGGCAACGTTTGGGAGCCTAATGTTAGGAAACACATGGTTGTGGTTATAGTTTGATCATGTTTGGGAAAAAGTTTTTATTTTTTCTGTATAAGAGATGTGTGAAGAATAGGAGAGGTATTATAAAGAGGTACTTATAAAAAAAGTTGTATGTAAGTTTAATTCATTTTAGTTAAGTTTGTTATTGAAGGTTTTTTAAATTTTAAAAGAGACATTTATTTTGATAAAAAAGTGAATGTTTGGGAAGCCTAACTTTAGAAAATAAGTGGTTATAGTTTGATAAAGTTTGGGAAAAAGTTAAAAAGTTTTTATTTTTCCATATAAGGGTATTTGAAGAATAGGAGAGGCATTATAAAGTCAGATATACAATAGGTGAATTGGGAAATAAGAATATGGATTGCATTTGTATGGCACAGTGTATATACGATTGGCAGAAAGGAATTAGAAGAGCATTAGTAGAATGTACAGTGTGTGCTGAGGTCTATCATTTGAAATGTTTGAATAAGAATAAGAAGGATGTGATAGGTTGCTGGTTATGTAGTCAGTGTGTAAATGTGATTAAAAAGGTGAGAAAGTAGTTTTTAAGTGTAGGTAGTCTAGAGAGAAAGTCAGAGGAGAGGGAGCAAAATGTAGTTAAGGATGATAGGACAGAGTATGGTTTTAGTAGAGTGACAGGAAATATGGGTGGAGAAAGTAGTAATGCAATGGAGATGTTTAGACAGAGAATACATAAGATAGAGGAAGAAGTGAGGGATATAGAAGTAAAATTAAAATTGTTAGAGACAAAGTGTGAGTAGTAAAGGAATTATTGAGTAGAAATGATAAGGAAGAAAAGGATAAGGAGGTCAGATGGAGTAGAGAAAGTAGATTATGAGACAGTGTTGATAGGAGATTCACTAATGAGAGAATGTGGGAATATAATTGCAAGGGAAAATAGAAGCAGGTATGTTAGAGTATGTATGCCTGGAGCAAAAATTAGGGATGTGACAGATAAAGTAAAAAAGCTAGGTAGTAGAGATGTATATGTTATGGTAGGGACTAATAATTTGTTAGAGCCATCAGAGAGAGTAATGGATGAGTATGTAGAATTGATTAGAACTTTGAGGGAGATTAAAGGAAGAGTAGGGGTAGTTGGAGTATTACCAAGATTTGATAAGAGGTATTTGTTAGATAGAGCATGTTCTATAAATGAGAGAGTGAAAAAATTGTGTGAGAGAAATAATGTTGTGTTTGTGGATGTATGGGATTGGTTTATTGGAAAGAGGGAGTTGTATAGTAAAGATGGATTGCACTTAGGAAAACAAGGAAGTGAAGTTTTAGGGAGTTTGATATTTAAAGAATATAATTCGGGAAACTTTTAAAGGGGGAGTGGGCTTTTAAATTGTAATATTATCAAAAACAAGACGAATGGAGGGGATATAAGAAATAAGCAAAAGATGGTTGATTTAGATATAAGTGTAGATGTGGAGGGGGAATGGTTTTGTAAGATTAATGGTAAGAAAGTTTGTTATAAATGTAATGGAGAAGAAAGAATCAGAAGAATTTATAAAAGAATAGTTAGGAAAGAAAAAATTGTTAAAATTGGGTTTTTGAAAAATGCAATGTGGTAGGAGATCAGAAAAGTGGCTGGAATTAAATAAAGCAATTGAAAATGAAGAGCTGGAAGTATTAGCAGTAGTGGAAACTCATCTAAGAGAAGAAGAAGAACCTATTTTGGAAGAGGTGGTATGGCAGGGTGTAAACAGAAAAGAAAAAAAAAGGGGTGGTGGTATAGGTGTTATATCGAGGAAATATTTAAATATTGTTAAATGTCAAGAGCATTTGTGGTTTGAAATAAGGTTGGGTAGACAAGAATGGATGGTGGCTGTAGTGTATATAGCTACTGAAGATAGTCACACTATATGAATGCCTAGTTAAGAATATACAAATTTTTAAAGAAAAGGGGAAGAGAATAATGGTTATAGGGGATATGAATGGACATGTTGAAGAAATTGATGATGTAGATAATAAGAATGGTCAGTTTTTGAAGGAATTTTGTCAAAGAGTAAATTTGAGCATTGGGAATTTATCAAATATGTATGAGGGACAATACACATGGTCTAGGAGTAATGTATTTCACACAATAGATTATGTATTGGTAGAGAAAGAGGGAATGAATAAATTATGGAAAATTAAGGTGTTTGATAATGAAGAGAGAGTATGTAATAGTGATCATAATTTTATTGTAATAGAAATGGTTAGTAATGTGATGGAGGATAGAAATAAAGGTAGAAATAATAGTGAAAGATGTGGATGGAGAGTGTATGATAAGAATAAGTTGGAAGAATATAAAATAAAAGTTGAAGAAACCATGGAGCAGTTGGATGGGGACGAGTATAAGGACTGGTGTGGTGAAATAGAAAAAGTGGCAAATAGTGTTTTAGTTGAGAATATGCAGAAGAATAAAAGTAATAAAAAATGAGAGTTAATAAAAGTGTAAAAGAGAGGAAAAAAGCATGCAGAGAATATAAGAAAGTGAAAATGATATTAATGCTAAAGGAAGAAAGTACTTAGAAAAGAAGAAGTTGGCTAAAATGGATAATTATAGAGAGAGGATGAAGTTAAATAGTAAATTGTTGGAGGATATTAATAAAAGTGGAAGAGATGGGAGTAAAAAATTTTGGGATTACATTAAAAGGAGAAATGTAGGGGAAAGAGAGATAGTATTAATAGATGATGAGAGAATAGAGTGTAGCTCTAGAGAAGAGGTAGAGAGAATCTTAAATAGATATGTAATGGATATAGAAAAGATGTTAGATGTGAAGGAAGTAGTGATAGAAAAAATGAAAGCAGTTAGTAATGGGAATATTAGGTTCACAAAAAATGAATTGAATGAGGCAGGGAAGAGATTGAAAAGTGGAAAGGTGAGAGGTTTAAATGGATGGACAGCAGAGATGGTAATGAATTTAGGGCATAAAGCAAAAGCAAAGTTATTATCCTGTTTTAATAAAATGGCACAGAAGACAGTTTTTCCAGTTAGTTGGAGTAATACAAGAATAAGATTATTATTTAAAGGAAAGGGTAAGGATCATAGAAAGTTATATAATTATAGAATGATAGCGGCATCAGTTTTATATAAAGTTTTCTCATATATGGTAGCTGGAAGAGTTGTAAAATGGATGGAAGAGAATAATGTAGTGGGGGAAATGCAAGGAGGTTTTAGGACAGATAGGTGTATAGGAGATAGTTTGTTTGTAGTTACACAACTTATGGAGATGAGTAGGAATTCAGGTAGATCATTATATGAGTTTTATAGATGTAGAGAAAGCATATATATGATAGAATAAATAGAAATAGATTATGGGTAAGGTTAGCCAATTTGGGAATGGATGAAGCTTTAGTAAATATTATTAAGAAATTATATGAAAATAATTATTATATTTACCAGTTAGGGGATATAGAATCAGTTAAAGTTAAAAATGGAGTGGGATTAAGGCAAGAATGCCCTATGTCACCTATTTTGTTTTTGTTGTTTTTGAGTGAAATGGAGAAAGCAATAGAAAGATTAGGAAGAGGGTAGAGATACCATTAATAGGTGGCAAGGGAGTATATATTTTGTCAGGTCTTTTTTTGGCAGATGATATTTTTTTGTGTGCAGAAAGAAGAGAAGATATGGAAATTATATTGAGGACATGTGCAAGGGTGGGTAAAAAGATGGGGATTAAATTTAGTGAAGAAAAATCAAATATAATGATGGTTAATACTGGGGAAAGAGAAGATGTAGAATTTTTATTGGGGGATATAAAGTTAAGTGTGGTGGATAGATATAGGTATTTGGGAATCATCTTATGTAATCAGAAAAATTGCTTGGATGAATGGGAAAAAAAAAGATAAATGAAGCAAAGAAAAGAAAGGGTTTGGTAAAGAAACTAACAGTATTTTCATAAAATAAATATGATGTAGCTAGAATAGTATGGAAGGGAATTGCAGTAGCAGGGTTAACATATGGTAATGATGCATTATGTGTTAGTAAAAGGGTTTTAGATTAATTAGAGAAAGTACAAAGGGAAGTAGGAAGACATGCATTAGATGCAGAGATGTGGATAGCAAAGGAGGCAATTCAAGGAGAAATGGGATGGTCAAGTTTTTATATGAGAGATGCAAAAAGTAAAATGAAAATGTTTGGTAGGTTGCAGTTTATGGATAGTAAAAGAATAGCAAAAATAGTGTTCAATTGGGTTATGAATAAAGGTCAGGTAACAAGATGGGTGAGAAAGGTAATGTGGTATGCAAAAGATTTGGATAAAGAATTTATATCAGTATACTTGTATAAAAGATGGGATGATTGTGTTAGGAGGATTGTTGAGTGTTATAGTGGTAAGGAATGGGATAAAAGAATAGAAGCATTAATAAAAAATAGGGAGTTGGAGAGATGGAGAACTAGTATGGGGGTAAGAAGAGTTTAAATATATATAGAAGTAAATGGAATATTGGATGCGAGTTAATTTATGATAATAGTAAGGAAAGTAGTTTATTATTTAAGGCTCAAATGGGATCTTTAGCAACAAGAGAATATACATGTAAATGGAAAACCATGGATAATTTAGTGTGCAGATTGTGTAAGGAAGGTGTAGAAAATATTAGGCACCTGTTGATTGAATGTTAATGCTTGAAAGCAGAAAGGGTACAGATAATGAAGTTATGGGAGGATAGACATGAACAAAGTGACTATACAGAAAGTGAGTTATTAGTTTTTATGTTGGGTTTGCGAAGAGATAAGGGGGATTTAGATATAAAGCCATAGAATTGACAAAGTTTATGTTGTGGAAATGGGATGGGGCAGAATATGGGAAGACTTAAGAGTGGGGAATAGAAAATAAAATGGCTAACAGGTTTATCTGGGCATAATTGCTGAGATATTATTGACTTCGTTTAAGGAGAAGCCAAATACATCACATCACATCAAATACTCAATTCCTGGAATTCATTGTACATTTAACTGAATACATTTATCAAATGCATTTTTTAATTATTATTTTTTTGTATTCAATGGGCAAATGTGCAAACAAACATGTATTTAATTTAACAACAACTAAAAGCTGCATTATGATAAAGTTATGTTGATAATAGCTTTTATAAATTTTTGAATACCTGCCTCAGTATAGAAAACAACCATTAACTTTTATATTTAAATTGATTAAATGAATTATATAAAAATGATTTAATATCATGCACAATATTTTTTCTCTAAGCATAAGCTTTCTTCTCTTCATCATTCATCTCAGTCATTTCATGTGATGACTATTTTACATTTAGATAGGAAAATTTTTAATTGATTGCATAATATATGTGGAAAATATAATAGGATAACTTTTTCAGCAAGTCTGAATCCAATCAGCCATTTACATGTCATTTATCAATTTAAATCATATACAATTAGTTTTTATCCATTAATATATTTGATAAAACACAATACTGTGTGTGCTTTGATTTTTTTTTTTTACTTAAGTACAATGCCCTATAATACATATATCTATAAATATTTATATATGTCTGTGTATATTTAAATTATATCATTGCAACCATCATGCTTATATTTTAAGAATATTTTGGCAATTGTTATAAAAGCAGTATTCCATCATCATCATCATCATCTTCCAAAAGGCCTTATCATTGTAACCATATTATTATGCCTTCTGCATTTTGTTTCATATCTGTATATAAAAAAAAAAAGAAAAACATTTTATTTCACTAATCACATTCTTGACCTGTCTCTCATTTTTTCCCCTAAAAATTTGCTTTCTGAAATATTTTTTAAAATGTAACTTGTCTTAAAATATGACACAAAAATTTAGTCTTTCTCATTTTTATCATATTCATTAGACTTTTTTCAGTCTATGTTCTCTTAATGTTTAATCATTAATCTTTTTTCCATCCAATTTATTCTAGATTATGTTCTCTTAGCTACATCTCCATTCCTACTAATCTTTTTTTCTTGTTCTCCCAAGGACCATGTTTCACAACTATATATCAATATACTCCAAATAAAGATTTTAACAAATGTCATTCTATTTTTTATGTTGATGTTTTTATTTAGTAGTAAGGTTTTTTTTTATTTTAAAAAGCACATTTTGCTAACATTATTCTCTTTTTACTCTCTTCATGATAATGTCATTCACAAATTATACTCTCCAGATAACAAATTCCTTAACTTGTTTTAAACATATATTATTTATCACAAATTAATCAATCTTTTTAGTTTCTGTCTCTAATAACATCACCTTACTCTTATTAACATTTATCTTTAATTTAAAAGACTCTATCACATTTTCAATATCTTTATTTGTATAGATAGAAATAGATTATAATGCCAGGAAAGAGTGAAATTAAAACTGTTGAGAAGTTAAAATAAATTTTGTATACATCAGACAAGATTGTTTGCAGAATACATATGAAGTTTATTTCAACTTTTTAGAAGAGTTTTAACTTCACTTCAGTATCTTATCCATCATTTCTAGCATTTATAATCTAATAGATAAGAATAGCTGACATTGATATACCAAAAAGTAAGCACTATTCACAAATTCATTTAAATTGTAGAAATCTAGCTTGTAAATTATCTTAGTAACATATTCAAACTTGTTTATTCAGTAAATAGATTTACATTAAAAAATATATATAATTAGCTCCTAATGTGTGTTTTGACCAGGATGGGTATCTTCAGTTAGACTTCATTATCCCAGTGCTTTGTAATTATCTCAAATTGTTTGATGGATAAGACCTGTTTAGGTTGAAATACACATTAGTAGTCATTTATACCCCCCCCCCATTTCTATAGCAGTAATATTTACAGGGTAACGATAGAAATCATTTATACAGTATACACATGAATGGTGGGAAATTGTTAGGTAAAATTATTGCAATTTTTATGCATGTTTATAAAGGTAAATGTATTTTATCGTCAAGGATTTAAAGTTTATGTCTGAGGTTAGGGAAATTAATTTTTAATATAGTAAATATGATTTTAAAAGATGTATGTAGTTATTTAAATGAAAAATATAATATTTGTAAATTAAGATTATACAATATACTAATTATGCTATAATTGTACAACAAACATATGATGATGATGATAAAGTTTTACTGTTTGATTGTTGACTAGTAACTCGACCTGACTTTGGGAACAAAATTTAGGCACATATATGTATACATTGTAAAGGTATCTAGATTATTTATTCTGATTCATATTTAAAAAAATAAATTATTATTGTGTTGTTTCATTTCTATTTTTTTTTTTGAGATGCCATATAATTAATGAATAGTATTTCTTTAGTGTAATTTTCACTACATCACTCTCACGTAAGGTAAGGAATGGTTTCTATCCACCTTTAACATCTTGTGGAAGCATGTAATTATAAACATATGAGGAAGACTTGTGAAAAAGATCTACGATCCCCAGATACACATTTCATGCTGTAGTAAAAATTACATTCCAGAAATATTATTCAATTTTGGATAATCTCTAGTCTTATGAATGACTAATAATAATTATTACTCATATAATTAAATGTGATTTTGCATCAAACAGAGTTCAGACACTGAATTATTTTTTAGCAATTAGACTGGACTTGTTAGCATTGTGATGAGATTAGAAAAATATAGAATTGATGAGTTTAAATTAAAATTATACCATTCTTCTGTCTTTTTTAAAAAATGCTTTAATTCTTATTCAATCAAACAAATCAGAATTAAACAATAAAGTAATCATTCTACATTTCAATTGCTCAATATGGTCTTTTTCAGGGTTTTAAAATAAATTCAAAATAGTAGTACAACTGTGTTATAAAACATGAAATTGGGAAAAAATAATTAGAAACCAGCATGTCAAGATTTTCTTTTTTCATGTACACTAGGGTCTTCCACCTCCTATGCCTTCTGTGCTGACTAAATTCAGTCATTCTTATTTTCCAAAGACAAAAAAAAATCCCCTATAAAATGCTTATTATGATTTTATTTATTTATTTAACACACACACACTACATTTTATTCTTTTATTAATCGGGTCAGGGCAAATGTACTGTTAAATAAATAATTATTATTAGTTTTTTTTAGTATTGATGCCTTGTTTATGCTTAAAAGTTTTACTTTAACCACATTTAATTCTGAAATCATATAAATTAGAATCTTATAAAAGAGTTGTCAAAAATGTTCATAATAAAATATTGATTAACTATGAGGAGAAATTCATGTTCAGTCATTTTAGTTGCTTATTAACAAGTTATATCTGGGATTTTTAGCAAACTATGTCATTTGGTACTATTTTCATTCACATTATCATTTTCTATATATTGTAACATTTTCCACATTTTTGTAGATCTCTGTTACACATAAAATGTGTGAGTTGATCAAGTTATGACAAACAAGAATGTTTATTCCTATTTTTAAAAACATAACTATATTTCTCGATCAACTCTATCTAGGAATTGTTACCATTATGATGTTGACTGAATCAGTTTTTAATTTATAAAAGAAGGCGCCAGAGTTATTAGACTCACTGATTCTGTGGCAAACATATCGCACTTGTAAAGTAATAATTATACAATCAGGATTAAGATTCCCGTTAAGTTGTAAAAGATATTCCCCTTTGACTTAATTAAGAAAATAAATATACTTGGCAAAGGTAATTTATACACTAATTTGAATCTAAATAATAATATCTAAAACTCAAATATAATAATATTATTAATTTTATACATGTACAATGAAAGTTATATTAATAATAAAGATTTATTATAGCATGTTAAACATTTAACACTCATGGTAACAAGAATTATAATACTGGAAAGGATTATGCATAACCAATTTAACAATTTGATTCAAATATTTCTTTCCCCTTTATGAATTTCTGCCATCTTTAATTATCATTAGAAAGGTGTTTCTGATAGTAATATTTTACATTAAAAGATTATATTACAAAACTAAAAAAAAAAATAATTAAAGATTGTTTTCTCTCCTTTTTTTTTTAATCATATACAATGTCAAATATCAATTTGTACCATATATATAATTAAACGGTACATTATAGAATTGAATTTTTTGAAAAGAGAGTAAAAATATATATTTTAAAAATAAGGAAAATGGTTTTGCTATATTACTTGTATGTATATTTATTTTTTGGCATATTGGTAATATGTAATATCTAATTTTTATTTTATTTTTCAGACATTTTATGTTTGTGCTAATATTTTATTTAAAGTACTGTACTTGAAAAAGATTATATTAAATAGTTGAAATACCAGGATGATTTTTTTTTATTCATGATTTTGATTTGTTTGATTCAGCAAAAAACTTTTTTTTTAAAAAAAAAATGAAGATTGTTGATTTATTTTTAATTATTTAAAATAATTAAGTTTAATAAGAAAGTATATGGTTTCTGCAATATGAATTTTTAAAGCAATGTTTTATTAAATATTTAAAAAAATAATTATTTGATCACAACTAAAAATAAATAAACAACATATAAATAATCAAAATATAATTGTAGTAAATTAAATGCAATGACAATTATATGTATTTCTAAGAAATTTAATTATTTAATATTATTTTTGGTCAACAACAGATAATTTGTTGTTTTTTTAAAAAAAGTGAAATTTCAATACAAATTTTTGCTGAATAAAACTCAAATACAGAAGCAATATTTCTGAGTTTTTATTTCTGGATCAGTTAGCTTTTGAATCTATTATTTTATCCCTGTAATAAACTGGGCAGACATGAACTTATGAGTAGATAACAACTTAATAAAAAGAATTACCTATTTAAATTTGTCTGTTTTTAGTAATTTAGAATGGGTTCGTTTAAGAAAAATAATCCTACTAAAAAGATGAGAGACTTGTTTCATTGATAATATTGCAACTTCTTTCTACTTCAGTCATTCAATATTTAAATAAGGTCACAATTCTTGAAGATAAGGGAAATATTAAAATCATTAATAAGTGCAAATTACTTTGAAGAATTTGCTCTTAATATATATGTGTGTGCATAATGTAATGACTCACATTTAATTAAGCTACTTTTATTTTTGGCATTACTGTACACAGATTTTAGGCACTTTTTTCCAGACTATCTTGTATTGAGTACAATATTTAAGATTTTTATTTTGGGGGAAACTTGAGCTTTTGCTTCTGTTTCTGATTGTAGCCACAAGTAATTTTCTATCTTCTGGAAGATTCTATTATGGACTCTTAATAGTTTTCTTGATTGTTTCTCTACTTGTTGCCATTTCTTTACTGATCCAAACTAGTAACTGACAGAGGTTTTTGCTATGAATTTTAGGAAATAAATTGAATCACTATTTTCTTAAAAAGATAAATGAATAATCATAACACTGGAATTCTTCAACCATCTTAATAAAATTATCTTATATAAATGAACTTATCTCTATGCAAGATAGAAACCTCCCCTCCCCCATGATAGATATCTAATGTGCTAAACACTATCTGTGAAAAATTTAACACTATCATACCAGGGCCTATTTGCAACCTTTAAGAGATTTTTCCTCCAAGTCCATCATTATATTAATGACAGACTTCAACTGATCTTTATATCATTTCTCTCAGCAGTTGCTAGATGAAGTTCTCATGCTTATGCTGCATGGGTTGTGGGATACCATCTTACACATAAAAGACTACCCAAATCATAGATATATAGTCATTCATTTCTTGATAATCAAAAAACCAGTTTCATGCTAAGAAACTTTGCAGAAATTCCAGTTGACCCATGTCACCAAAATGTCATTTCTGGGTTACGTAAAAGCACCAATCTCAGCTACACTACTCAAGATTTTCATAGAACAATGCAGCCATTTCAAAAAGCCATCTCATTCTAGGTTATATATCTCAAAGACACTTCATCCATGTTCAACAATAGTTTTGAGTTCAAACTCCACAAAGATATCAGCCCTAATGCCATACCTACATGGATTTTGGATTAGGAGGTCACATTCTCCCTCTACATTAGGAAATAAAGACCCAGTGTTGCATGTGGCCAGTGGGGCCACTTTACTTTGATTGTACACACCAGGTATACAATCCAAGCAAACTGATGGTCTTGATACTAAATGCCCTTAGATTTATAACCCTGACACCAAAAATATTTCACCCAGCATGAACCACATCTACTCTCTCCAAAATAATTCCTACCATCGCACATACTTTCATGATTATCTCCCCTGAAATCTCATCCCATTGATCTTACAGCTAATACCACAGGCCAAACTCACACCACTTCTAATGAATGGTCAAATTATAAGCAGATCTAATTAGCCACTTTCCTAACTTATCTATTAAGAATATTGCTTTAGTTAATGATGCCACCCTACCCTATCAAATCTTCCAACCAATAAAATAAATATTTCACACATCATTCTCAACAAGACTACTGCTCAAATTATAGAAAGGCTGGTCCATGACTCCCATTCATAAATCCCCTCTTCAGAGATTAAACAAAAATTGAACACTTCAAAAAGTATTACACATCTATGAAGGTGAAAACAACCAATGATAAACCCAACTTAGCAATAACAAATCTACAATTTGACGATTCATTACCATGGATGTAGACTGCCTCCCATCCAGCTATTGAGACCCTCCATTAAATTCATATAAAATATAAACCTATGAGAATGGAAACTCTGTTCCACTAGTCAGCACACTTGATCAAATCTAGTCCCCAGATAACAACAACTGAACAACCATTGCATATCGTCACATATCATTAAAAAATCTAGTACTCAAATCTATTTATAACATTGTCACTCCAACACTTCCTTAACCTTCCTCATCATAAAGCTAAAAATTACCTCATTTAATATCATAGGATTAAATTCATCATTCAAAATATTTTAGTTGCATAGATGGATCAACATTATACAACAGCACATAATCAGCCTTCTGGAAACCAAAATACATAGGGACTTGTAAATTGATACCTGTGCAAGCAAGCTTTTTGTGCAATATCCAGGGACATCTCAACACCTTCAGCAAGTACTGGCTTAATTGTTGGTCCAGCCTATCCATTCATTTTTAAATTAAATTATACATATAGAAGCAAATCTATTAATCACCATGTTTCACCATTTTATTGCTGAACTTAACATTATATTTTATCTACATTCCACCTGATTCCACTATTATTTTATATGTAATTATTACAATTAACTCTGCTTAGATCCACTTCCAATCCAACAATACTAATGAGGATCTTCAAATGAACTATACCACCTTCACTTCTAAATGATTCCACCACTTAGCCCTTTCACTTATGAGCACTGATCTTTCCATAATAAACATTATGCTATTTTCATAGACCTGTGTTTCCACTCTCTCATGCTTCACCACCTTATTGACATAAATTCTTAACTCTTCTTTATTCTCCAACAATTCTGCATAAAACCCTTATGCTTAATTTAACTAATATGCAGATCATTACAATTCCTTTATAAAAGACAATTAGAATATTTCTCCCAATATCTACCACTAAAATTTCTGTTCTCTGAAACCTACATTATGCTGCATAAACTTAAAGATATGCCATTTGGTCCCATTCAATGATATCTTGCTTTCAGTAACATACTCTTATTCTGCATCAATCATTTAACACACACACACCCCAGTTACTTGTCTAGGCACTGAATTCCATAAGTGCATTACCATTGCAAGCCTGCACATAACATACACCAACACATATATAAAGTTACCAAAGCCTACAATAGCACATGCAATAAACTGAAAGACTTAACTACCTACAAAAAAGAATATCCCTCTTTCAAAAACACACTTGTATCCAAGGTTACATTTTTTGGACACTAGACTACCATAACACTTTAAAGTACCCATGAAATTAAAGGAGAATGATTCATTTGTACTGGCCACAACAGGATCTGTCTCATTTACCAACACTTCATGTGAAAACTTCAGACAATTGATGTTTTCACATCACCCACAGATCTCTTTGGACTATCAGAAACCAATATACCATTTCATATTGCTGGAAACTTTCTATCATCCAACAGTTCAAGTCATCTTGGACTTAGTGGAATCCAAATTTGTGTTCTTCCACCTCAGCCAATTCACCCAACAATACCTTTGTGATCTCATGAACTACTTAACCTAGAAATTATACCATATTTGGGGCATATATTCTTTTGCACTTGTTCCATTTATCAAAAAACCATCCTCTGCATTCACTCTCAATAAATTCAATCCATATTTATGGTTCTGCTAGGCATTAAGATTCTAAATATATAAATTCAACATTCCTTTTCTTTTTAAAACTTGTTTTTATTCCAACTATAATTTTCTTTCTCCTTCCAATACAACGTTTCAACTACATTCTGTAGTCATTATCAAGTTTCCTTAAAAAATAATAATAATAATAAAATAAATAAATAAAAATAAAAAACAAAAATAATAACACAAATAAATAAAATATTAATACATTCCAAATATATAATATTTAATTAAAACCATAATATTATTATAATCTACAAATACAATTATTTACCTCCTTCCCTATCTTTAATTATTTCTTTTAAATTACCTTTATAAATTAATACTCTTCTTATATAAATTTATTATCTTTTCTCTAAATCTTTACCCATTAACATTCTTTTTATAATCCCCCCCCCCCTTTTTTATTTTTATATATTATTCCTATATTATCTTATTTTTTATCTCTATTTATTAACATTCTATTTAATACTGGTTTATACTGATCTATATATACTTCCTCTTTTTTTATTCTCTCTTTAAAATTTGTAATGCATTCCAATGGCCTTATATCAAAATTTTCATGCTTAAATTCCTTTTTATGAATATATATAGCAGATTTTTTATCATATAAATGCTGCCTTAATCTAGTTTTTAATTTATTCTTACTTGTTCCTATATAAGTCATATTTATATTACTTTTATCACAATCCATACATTTAATTATATATACTGAATTTATACATTCTAAAATATCAATTTTATCATAATCATTTATTAACTCACCCAAACATTGTTTCCTTTTATAAACAGGGCAAATTAATGTATTATATCTCCTATTAAAATACCTAAAAAATTTCTTAATTTTAAAAAATAAATATCTTGATACCCTAAATCCTATATAAATTATTTTATTTTCTCCATTTTTATTCAATTTAATCTTTCTTTTTATATTTTCAATATTATAATTAGATATCAATTTTTTTACAATATATTCAGGATAATCATTTTTAATACATTCCCCCTAATATTATTTATTTCATTCTTAAAAAACATTTCATTTGAACATACCTTAACAGCCCTAATAATCTTATTATTAACAATATTAAGCTTGCAATGTTTTTCAATATCAGAGTACCAATTATTAGCTAATCCAAAATATGTATTCTTTCTAAATACTGTTGTATCTATACAAATTATTCCATCCATTCCAAATTTTTTAAAAATTCTTATATCCATATAATCAATTACATTGTTATTTTCTTTTTCCATTGTAAACTTTATTTTATCATTTTTTGTATTTATATACCCCAAAAAATTATTTGCTTTTCTAACATTCCCATTAAAAATCAAAAAATAATCATCTACATATCTATTATAAAAAATTGGCTTATTTTTTCCATTATTAAAAAATTCTTTTTCAAAATTATACATATATAAAAAGAAAGATTAAATTGAATAAAAATGGAGAAAATAAAATAATTTATATAGGATTTAGGGTATCAAGATATTTATTTTTTAAAATTAAGAAATTTTTTAGGTATTTTAATAGGAGATATAATACATTAATTTGCCCTGTTTATAAAAGGAAACAATGTTTGGGTGAGTTAATAAATGATTATGATAAAATTGATATTTTAGAATGTATAAATTCAGTATATATAATTAAATGTATGGATTGTGATAAAAGTAATATAAATATGACTTATATAGGAACAAGTAAGAATAAATTAAAAACTAGATTAAGGCAGCATTTATATGATAAAAAATCTGCTATATATATTCATAAAAAGGAATTTAAGCATGAAAATTTTGATATAAGGCCATTGGAATGCGTTACAAATTTTAAAGAGAGAATAAAAAAAGAGGAAGTATATATAGATCAGTATAAACCAGTATTAAATAGAATGTTAATAAATAGAGATAAAAAATAAGATAATATAGGAATAATATATAAAAATAAAAAAAAGGGGGGGGGATTATAAAAAGAATGTTAATGGGTAAAGATTTAGAGAAAAGATAATAAATTTATATAAGAAGAGTATTAATTTATAAAGGTAATTTAAAAGAAATAATTAAAGATAGGGAAGGAGGTAAATAATTGTATTTGTAGATTATAATAATATTATGGTTTTAATTGAATATTATATATTTGGAATGTATTAATATTTTATTTATTTGTGTTATTATTTTTGTTTTTTATTTTTATTTATTTATTTTATTATTATTATTATTTTTTAAGGAAACTTGATAATGACTACAGAATGTAGTTGAAACGTTGTATTGGAAGGAGAAAGAAAATTATAGTTGGAATAAAAACAAGTTTTAAAAAGAAAAGGAATGTTGAATTTATATATTTATTATCATGGAGCTATAATTTAAAAAGAAAAAGAAGTGAAAAGATGTGTATATAATTACATTAAGATTCTGTAAAAGTTTATTAAAAATAAGCTTGAATTACATTTGCTTCCTCTAATCTTCTTCATGTAATTCATTAGAAAAGCATCATACATGACTCAAGCCAGCCTCTTATTAAAAACAATACTAAAGAGAGTTCAAGACCACAAACATTATGCACCCATAGTTGTCAGGATTGATATTTAGGAGCATTTGATTTGATTTCCATAAATATCCTAGTAAACACTATAGTTTTGCAGATCCTTCTATATGTAATAACCAATCTGTTTCTGAGTCAAAAATTCACATTACACCCATTGGCTAAAACTCTCTGTCATTCACTCTGTTACAATTCATATAACAAACTTTGCCTCTAAGTTCTCTATTGTTCATGTATTACATCAATGTACTATTCGAGAAGATTTGACACAAAAACCTCAGTATTCCAATACCACACACACAGCAGCACATACTATGTATTGCATACATGAATGACGATCACTGTCTTTCTGGTCTCCCATAAACAGCTTTCCATATTCCAGAAATTCATGAAGAATATACTGATGACTTTAAGCTCAAGTTTAATCCAAATAAAACTATGGCATGGCTTCTACTCAATAAAAAGCCTTCCACAATCATCTATCCAGGTAAGCCAAACAACTTCCTAGGGTTTCCATCTTTCTTAGATGCCAATGCAATAATGCAAAAGATTTACAACTAGTTCAGAGAGAATGCAGCAAGAATTACCATCTCACTCCTCAAGACATACCTCTTTCTTTACTTTAAGATGCAACTATTCAATCTCTTTGTTATCACCAAAATTACTTGCTACTTCCCCCATTATCAAATTTTCCAAAGTTTTTACCCTTTGCAATCTCCTCTCTTCACAAGATTCTATAACACAGGTAGACAGTGGCTGCATCTGTCAAACACCTCAGGAACCTGTCCATTCATAATGTATCTGTCTTCATGATATCCACATTTCATATCCAAAAAATGGTAAATCATCTGATATTCATAATGAAATTGTTTCCATAACTTCAATGTCTGCTTGAAGTTACCCCCATTGACTGACCCTTTCCTCAGGTGAATAAATTTCATTGCTCATTGACCAACTTCAAAAAATTTGATCAGATATCTCTTCAGGAAAACCACAAATACACATACTGGAAAATGTATAGCCTACTATATTCTAATCAACACACTGGCACTTTCATCCTAATGATAGGCATCAACAATTGGCACCTCTGTCATTTCAAGAAATGGTCACTAGAACCTAAGTATTTTGATTTTATACCCTGGCTCAACCTTCATGCTCTACCTACCTCCCACTTTTTTTTGCTATTGACATTTATATCTGTAGCCTATATCGCACATTTGAAGAGACCCAGCATCACCAGTTCTACATCTTCTCATCAGCTAACATCCATAGCATCATGATAAGTACATACAGACAATCCAACATCTCTCTCCAAAACATTATTGACTCTTATTGAAATCATTCAATCCCTTCAGTTTATGCAGTTACATTTGAATTATTTGCCTTTTGGTGCACACATTGCACCTCTGCTGTGCATAGAATGTCAAAATTTCTCACCCAGACATTTTTGCCACCACTGGTCATTGCTTAAGCAACATGCCAAAACAATACCAAGTTCCCTGACAGCAAATCTGCAAATTCAAAGAACTTTGCAATATCATTTCACCAACTGATCTCAACAGAAATTTGAAATGTGCAACAAATAAACAATGAAGTTTTTTTCCATGAAATTCAGACTATGTATTTCACATGCAACTTGTATAACCTTTTTGTGTCTTAAATATTATATTTTGAAACCTAAAATATATGACTGTATATTTATATAAAGTTATATGTATTAAAAAAACAAAAGTTGCAATCAAATGTAAAAGAAATATAAAATAAAATATTTGTAATATTATATTTTATAACATGGAAAAAGTAAAAACAATAAAGAAAATATTTTTATCCATCATAAAACTTCAAATAAAATATGAGTACAATAATTAAGTATAAATATGTACATTTATTTAGATATTGTTACAGATATTTTGTATTGATTTTTTTAAAATCTAAATACTTAAAAACAATATGAAAGTGTATTTACTGAATAAGTTTTTAATAATTTATTGATTTCAGTTTTCTAAATATGAGGCAAACCGCAATCATATGTAATTGATTTTGGGCCCAAAGCTAAATATTTCACTAATTATTTATGAATGTTTTTGAACTATTGTTGCACCATAACTTTCTATCACTTTGTCATTTTAATTCAAGAATTAAAATAACCCCAGCCACAACATTGACATAAGCCATTCTACATAAATACAGTAATTCTAATTGATCATTTATTAAACTAGAGATTATATCTAACACAGACTTTAAACATCAATTAACAATTAATATGTCTGTTTTGTTTTAATTAAACACAAAGTAATTCAATCTCATTTCCCTTTTTCCATGTGATATCAATTTTAGATGTTCTTAATAACTACCACAGATTCTTGAAACACATGAATAAAAAGATTGTAAAAAAGAAAAGACTGCTGTTATGCTTTTTGTGCTGAAGTAGTACTCATCAGTAGGCCCTTGTTACTATCTCTCACATATATATTTATATCATGTCTTCAGTATTTATCAGTAATAAATTATTATATTTTTTATTTACAAGTGACAAACTTACCTCATCCATAATTTTGACATAATTCCTACTGAACATATGATAAAAATATGTGTTTAATGGTGATGAGACCAATTAATGACTTCTGATTTAGCATGAGTGCATCTCGGAAGTCATTTGATTTTTATAACGTCCTTTTCAAAAATGTGTGATAATGTGGATATTATTGAAACATCTATGGTAGATATTACACATGGTAAAAGAGAAATGAAGTTAAATTATTCCATGTGAGTGTATAATTAAAAAAACAACAGATATACTAATTTTTAAGTAATGTTTAAAATTTATGTCTGTGTTGGAAATAATCTTTGGATTAATAAATGATTAGTGGTAATCATTACTATATTTATCTATCATATTCAAGTTTGGTGAGGTGAGTTTATCACATATGGAACAAATAATATATGTGAGCGATTGTGATCTGGGCTAACTGATAAGTGCTGGTTTCACTAAATATTTATTGTCAATATAATGATATTAAAACTAAAAATTACCCATGAAAACAATCCCTAAATTAAAAAGTTCTATTTAAAAAAAAAACACAAGTATAATTTTAAATGTTCAACCAAATGCAATAAAATGAATTCCCAGTTGCTGTTGATGAAGAAAACTGGTTGTGAAATTAATCTCCTCAATCTGTAATTAAAATTTGATAATGTTAACTTAGAATCAATTTTATCTTATATTCAACAGTAAATAAATAAAATTGAAAAATGAACTGTTCAAGATTAAAAAAATTATTCCCTGGAAATACTCGAAATTTGAACAACCTTGAAAGATAAAATAAGAAATTACCAATCAAACATTATAAAAACCCTAAAGACGTGGTTCCAAACATATTTTCCAAAACAATAAAAAGAATTAAAATTTTAAATCATAATTTCTTGATAAGAAACCATGTATATTCTCTTAATATTTTCAATAAAAGAAAAAAATATTCTTGATAAATAGTTACATTGAATATGTAAATGAAAAGAAAGCAATATCCAAATCTAATTTTTTTAATGATTATATTATATAACTATTAATAATAAGAAAACAATTCTAGAAAAAAATAACTAGGTGATTTAGAATTTTGTCATATATGTTTTCTTTTCCATAAAACATACATTTCTTGAGTGACATTAGGAAGTCAATCACTCTACTATGAAAGAGCTTGTGTTCTTCATATTTCTGTGCCTTACAAAAAAATGCAAAGGTCTAAATGGTATAAGATTATAAATTGAATAAATATGCAGTATATTAAAAGCCAGACTATATATTACCTTAAATTAAACAAAGCTCAGTGTATATGTAAATTCCATTCCTCCCAGACTACAAATTAAAAGCACTCTAAATATTGAAGGAAATGATCACGAATAGAATTTACAGCTACATTGTGCATCTTACTAGGAGGATTTTTATCATCATAATTATTTTGTTTTAATTTATTTTCAGATATTGTTATATGTATTAGAAAGGGTATTATAATGTAGTAATTAAGATATTATTTTATCATAAATATGATCTGTAATCAAATTCAGGCCCCATGAAACTTTCAAGGTTTTTTCCACAATAGAAGTAAACATAGAATATTTTCAGGTTTACAGCTTATAGTCAATTCAAATAATCATCCAGTTGTCAGTAAATGAATTTCTAACTATTCTTAGTTAAAGAGTACATCAAGAAAAAAGGAAATTTTTTTTTTTTTTTTTTTTTTTTTTTTTTTTTTTTTTCTTCTCCCCCCCCCCCCCCCTTTCCAAAAAAAACCCCTTTTTTTTTTTCCCCCTTTTTTCTCTTCCCCATTTTCCATTTTCTAAAAAACCTTAAAAAAATTTTTAATAAAAAATAATTCCCCCAAGTTTTTTCCCCAAAATAACGGTTCAACCTCTCAACAAGATAAGTTAAGGCAATCACATCTCACTATAGTCAGATTTAAGGTCTTCATATAGGATGCCATGAATGATGTGATTTAATTTTGATATAAACTATAACTGTTCCCAACAAATAACTTATTATTAATAAATTATTATATCTAAATCACATCAAATCAATTTTCACCTTAATTAACTTTACCGTTATGCTCAGATTTCGAACTCAGGGAAGTTTAACAATTTACTCTCTTCGGGGATTCCTATCAATATTCTAAAGTAATATTAATAATAAATCTCACTAACTCTTTAAATTAAATAAAACAAAATTGAAGACTTCATTTAATTTAAAATAAAAAACATAATTATTTATTTAACAATTAAATAACTTAAATTTTACAATATATAAAAAATTATTTATATATCTACCTCCTTATATTAAAAATATAAATTTAATTCAATTTTGGACTTTGAGTTGCTTTTTTTGTTCTTATGAACGGGGAGATTTCTTTAAAAAATTTATTTCCCTTGGCTCAGCATTCATTAGAAAATTGACTTTGTGCCTCATTTCAAAAAAGCTTTGAATCCCCCGATTTAGTCAATAACAATGGAAGATGTTTGTATTAAAAAGCTTTTTTTTTAAAAAAAAAATATCTTTGTAATTTTATATTATTACTGTATAATTTGATGGTTTTATCACATTTTTACTTGAAATTTGATATTTTGACCACATTTTCTTATCACTTCTACTTTGATTTATTTTTTGTTATTATTAAAAAATACATAAATTTGAAAATATCTGATATCTTTTGAGGACCAAATAAGTGCTTTGTGATTCATTTCATAAAAGCACTATAAAGCAAAATATTGTAATGAAAATAATACGCAGAGCAGTCAGATAGTTATTTAGTAATGCTTATTATTTTTATAAGTTTATTGGACCGATTGTTATTAGACTAACTTAAAATATAAAGCAGATTAAAACAATTAATATATATTGTTTAAAGCAAAAAATTGTTTAATTTTACCTTAATTGGATCCATTGTTTTAAGTAATTCTTATAAATATAGCAAAGAGAAATATATAGAATAAATGGGATTAGAAATAGAATAATTAGATTGATGTTTATAAAATTATATATAAGTTTTCGCTTACTGATTCAACTTAAAATTTTTAAAAATTCAGACAATCATAATGTGACTATTTGTCTGTGTGTATGTTAAAATAATGTTTTTTGTGAATGAAAGATGGAAACACAGATTTTAGTTCTTGCATTTACTTTATTAAAGTACATTTGACTGGATTTCACCTGTGTCCCATGGGACATGTAGTCCAGAGTGAATGTGATTCAACACAAAATTGAAAATTATCTAAAACATTTAACATTTTGTGTGACTGTGAATTGCAATGTAACTAAAGTAAATATATATACACTCTTACTAAATATATACACGCACACGACCTCAGTTTTATGGTCGTGCAGAGTTTCCAGTGTGTTTTCTTTCAAGTGCAGACAGTAGAATTAACAACATCAGATATTGTAGTGGTGAGACAGCAATCATTAATAAATATTTTAATTTACCATTGCTACATGAAGGGTGTAGGATTATTTAGAAGTCAAGTAAGCATTCATATTTGATTAAGGATAAACTTCTATCCCTTAGTGGTGTCTTTCATGTGCTCCATGTAATATCTACATTTTTTGTATTAGTGATCACAAAGTTGGAACCTGCTCAGTAATTTTAAAATATTCCACAAACAAGCTATTACAAAATTAGAATTATTTTATGAGAACTTTTTTGCTAATCTGCAGTGAAAGATATCACAAAAATTATGCATGGACATTTTTTTTTTTTTTTGCTTATCAGCTTTTGGTAGCGTGTGTATATTTACCAGAGATGTCAAAAGGATGGACATCTTTGATCTAAATAATAATTGCCAGGTGATGACAGACAAGATTCAGTTAAACCTTTGGCTAATGTTGCAATAAAAGTAATCACAAATACACACGTACATAATGTGGTGTTTAATAGAATATACATTTAAATATTAATGGGATGTATTGGTCAATATGCAAATTTGAAAAAATTGCCAAATATATGCATTCATAGTTGATAATAGAAAAAATGTGACTAATTAAAGGACAAAAGTTTCTTTTATAAATATTTAAATATGAAAATGTGACAATATTTTTTTTATGTTTATTGACCAAAAACAGCTTGGGGATCAAGATAATAGGAACCAAGGATCAATACTTGATTATCGATGATATTTGGACATTGAATGCCATTTTAAACATATTACTTGTTATTCAATTGGGTCTCACAAAACAAATTTCATTTTGAATGTATCTTCAGATAAAAGATGACTGAAATTCATTACTATAACTTTTTTGTTTTGTTTAATAAATATATTTATATAAGGCTTCATAAACATTATTGAATCTGTTATGTCTGTGAGGTATATGAATTTATAATTATAGACTAAATTTTAGTTTAAAGTATACAGTAAAAATTATATCTATAAATATCAAAAATATTTTGATATAAATTATCTACAGAGGTAAGCTGAATCAAATGTATATCTGTATAAATTGTTGTCTGGAGAAATAAAATACAATTAATTCAAAAATGTATTTGTCTGAATGTTTCTGATGATGGTGTATTAGATGTGGTAATATGTTGAAGTTTCCATCATCTATCATTAAATGTTGAATGTCTACAAAATTTTAAACTTTATTTAAACTTTTCAAATACAAATAACTATTAGTAATAATGCATAAATTAGATTACACAGTATTTTGAGTAGTACTATTCTCCACTCTTCTTTAGGCAGTGCTGGCCTGACCAGTGATAATATTAAATAAGAGTCAAAGGTATATGTTTAGATTCTTGAATATTGAAATTTTAATTATAGAAGATGAAAATAGTCTAACATATAATCATATGTGATTAAAAGATTTGTACCATAATTAGAAAATGTGCTTAATTAAATGATTAAATGAATTGAGGTTTTGAACAAGTGTGGAGATATTAAATTTATTTTCCAGATAAATTGTTTTACTTTCTCAAGACATAGCACTGATTAATATATATAAAGGTCTTTCGGAATAGATTGAGAAATTTCAGAGGATTTTCCCAAAGAGATCTATCTCTGTTGGGGCCAAAATGTGGTAAAGGTCACTCCAACTTTTTATAATTTGTGTAGATCTTCATGTTCAAGATAGTAATTATTAATTATGTTTGTTATATTTGTAAATTATTCACATTTATATGTTGCAATTGTCCAAGATAATAGAAATGCTTATATTAATATCTGTTCCTGTTATTACTTTATAATAAAGTGTTATGTCACATGTTCTCTGGGGTCAAGATATGATTAATTTTTGTTTTCTTATTATGCATATTTGGCTGGTAGCTTTCTCACCCAGTTTAAATCAGGTTAAAAGTTCCATCAGTAATATAGTAGTTGATGCAATTAATGATTATTATTACATTTTAAAAATATATTTATGTATGACTTTAAAAAGTTAAACTTTCATAGTCTATATAAATAAAGTATTTCCTATGTTATAACAAACAGTCACTTTTTCATCACTACCTAAATATGACTATATTCTTTGATAGGCTGTAGAAAGAAATTTGCTGTTAATTGAAAGGAGACTCTTGGATTCCTCTTGTATGTCTTAAAGGATTGAATATGGTAAAATACTAATATCCACTCCATATATTTTTATTCTTGCAGCTATTATTACTATATGGTTATTCATATTGTCTATGGACATGGAGGGCTGCTCACAACATGCATTAGACATCATGGTGAGTTTATTGGTTTTTATCTCTTTCTTTAAGACCAAGAAATGTCGTGGTCTTTTTTCTCAGTTGCCTTATAGCTCTTAACTGAAAAATGTGTATGTGAATAAAAAATTTAAAACAGATATTTACAATCATGACAGACAAAAATTAAATCATATTTCCAGAAAGCTGTTAAATTGCAAGCCAAGACAGTAGTAGGTGGCCAATGATGGAGAATGCTAAGAATCTTCTGATTGCAGACATAGGATGTCATTTGATGACCTTTTATTTATGCCCTTACAACTGTAAATCACTTTCTAATGAAGGAAGATTGCAAGAATTGTAAGAACTGTCTAATATTAAGTGGGAAACTATAGGACTTTGCGAAGTTAGATGAAAAAGTGAAGAGTCAATTGATTTAAAATATGGACATGTACTATATTACAAAGATACATTTATTAGAAGTACAAATGGAATAAAATTTATTATATATAAAAATGGGAGATCAACATTGTGAAAATATTGGTGAATCAGATATTAGTGGCAAGATTAGTTATTCCACTTAATATTAAATATCAAATGCAGATAATTCAGGGTTATGCCCCAACAAATTCTCATTGTGATGAAGAAGTAGAGGATTTATATATGAATGCATTAAAAGGCTTTTGATCAGACCAAGTAACATTTTAAAATTGTCATGGGAGACTTTAATCCTAGAACTGTAGGTAAATTTGGTTATGGTGAGAAATGAGAGAGGCTATAGACTTGTGGAGTTTGCCAAAAAGCTATATTATGATTTTTTTTTTTAATAAAAGTATTAAACAGAAATGGACATGGAAGCATTCAAATGAATATACAGCAAAATTGTATTATATTTTGACTAACAGAAAATACATATTTCAAGATTGCAATGTTCTTAATAAATTTAACACAGGAAATGATCATCGATTAGTGAGAGTTAAGATACATGTTAATGCAAAATTAGAGAGACAGAAACTATTAAAAGAAAACAATATATTACAATTGACATTTCTAATCTTCAGAAACATTCCATTGAATTAAAATTAGAACTTGCAAATCGTTTTCAAATATTAACAGATTTGGAACATGATTCAGATTTGAATGAAATCATTAGGAAGATAACTGATACACTTTAAAAACTGCAACAAAGATAGCTGGTAGAAAAAAGCAGCAATTGACCAGTAAAATTTCTACTGATACAAGACAAGTATGAATAAAAGAAGGAAAATGATGTGAAAAAGAGTTGATAATGATATATGAAAGTATAATTGTGAATTAGCAAGGAAACTATAGAAGAGAATACAAGTTTCAAGAGTGTAAAATAATATCTTGGTATTGGTAGGAAACTTATTTCTGCAATAAGAAAAAAAGATGGAACTATTATTAAAAAGAGAAATGACATCATGAAATGTGTAGGAAAGTTTTATCAAACATTATGTAACAATAAAGAACAAGAGAAACTAGCTCCTACAACTCCTATATTTTCTGAATTGCCTAAGATTTTAAATGAAGAAGTGAGACATGCAATTAAATTTATGAAAAAGGGAAAAGTTCCAGGTAATGATGGAATTATAATCAATATTTTAATAGAAACAGGTGAAGGAATAAAAAGTTTTTTGGCAAAGTTATATAATAAATATTTAAATGATAAAGATGTATCAGATAATTGGAATAACACATTATTAATATTAATATAGATATAATAAACATCACACTTATCCATTCTTTTCAAATTCATATAAATAAAGATATAATAAAAGACAAATATTTTAAAAAGGTGATAAATAAGATATTAGAAGTTACAGACTTATTTTTATCTGTTCTATACAATTTTTTTACCAAAATAATTACAACTCATTTGCAGGGAACTTTGGATTTTAACCTACCAAAAGAATAAGCTGCATTTAAAAGTGGTATCAGTATAGTAGATTATATTTAACTATTGGGAGAAGTTATAAAAAGGACCACTGAATGTGAATTGCCATTATGCTTTGGATTTGTAAATTATGAAAAGGCATTTGATTTTGTAAGCATTTCTTCAGTGAATAAGCATTGGACTGTCAAGATATATACTAGTATAATGTCTTATTATGAAGAATATTTATAAAAATGCAACAGAAACAATTAGATTAAATAATGCTACTAGGAAGCTTAACATTGAGAAGTATCACAGAATAACTTCATATCTCCAAAACTTTTTAGAGCAGTTTTGCAAGTAGTATTTTGTGTATTAAAATAGGAAGCTAAGGAATTAAAAGTTAATGGAGATTATTTAAGTCATCTAGATTTTGCTGATGACATAGTTGTTTTTGAAAATATTGCTTTAGATCTTGAGGACAGGTTGCAAGAGTTATCACATGAATGTAAGAAAGTAAGTAGTATTAAAGGCAAATGTTAAGAATAAAGTAATGTTCAATAGATTTTTTTTAAAAAATAAAGATTGATAATGATGATATCTTGGACAGATTCTTACTACAATTGGAAACATAATGGATGAAGTTAATCATAGAGTTGAACTTGGTTGGAGTGCTTTTGATAGAAATAACTTAATATTAAAAGGGAAATATGCTTATGAAAAGGAAGGTTTTTAATAAATGTGTTTTACCAGTTCTTAGTTATAGATATGAAACTTAGAAACTTAATAGAAGAGCAATACTGAGACTCCAGACCATTCAATAAAGTATGGAGAGATGCATGTTAGAAGTAACAAGAAGATATCAAAAACAAAATACATGGGTAAGAGAACAAACAGAGTTTACTGACATTATTGAAAAAATTAAAAGACTGAAGTGGAGTTTGGTTGAATATATTGCTGGAAGTGATAATAATTGATGGACAGTTGAAATCTTAAATGGAATTTCACAGATTTAAAAGACCTAGAAAAAGACCACATGTGGGATGGATGGATGAAATAAAGAAGTGTATTTGGGTGATATGAAGAATAAAGATCGGAGAATGTGGACTGAACTTAGACCTTTATTCTATAGTGGATCAATAGTGGGTGAAAATGACGATGGTGATAATGATTCTTTGCTATTTATTTAACAAAAACATATACAACACATTTAATTTACTTTTTAATACTGATTTGTTTAAAGATTAATAAATTAGTAATATCTCAATCTTTAATATTAGTAATATCTCAATCTTTCCTATGGATAAACCTTAGTAGAGTATAAACGTTTCCCTTGCCTAATTGCAGCTTTTTTTATAGTTGTATGTTTTAAGTTCTTGTTAAGAATTAGATTGAAGACAATATATATTTTAGTGCAAAGCTGTTTGCTAAAAGTTCATTTAGAATAGACAAACTGCATTATAATTGGTCAGAATATATGCATTAGATGGTTTTAACTCAGTGGTTAATTTATTTCTAAATTTTGTTTCATCCTGCTGTGTCCTTAGACCAACAAGTAAATAATTGACAAAGGCAGAATTGAGATGGTAAGCTTATAGTTTAATTTAAGTAAATACGATTATTTTTACATATATACATTGCCTATTATAAGGCGTAATAAAATAATAAAAGGTCATAGTGACCTGCACATAATAACCCTAGTCCTGCATTTTTATTTACAGAGGCAGAAGTCTCTGACATTAAATACTCAGAACCCTGTGGACCTGGATCTGGGGTTTATATACCCCTCAAGACTTCTGGAGTCCTTACAAACCTTACCATATATGGCATTTTTACATACACATAGTACTTTTACATTCCTCACCATATATGATATTTTATACAGTTTTCTGACTCTATAAGGCCAGTTGTGCTCTCTATGATCTAACAGCATTGCAATTTAATGATAGTTACATTGCTACATTTTATGGTTATAATTATTTATACAATATGTTTACATATGATCATTATACATAATTACTATACAGTTATTATTCTTATTCTACATATTCATTATACATTACAAAGTTATTAGTTTTATTCTACATTCATTATACATTTATTATTTATTGTACAGCTATTATTTTTATTCTATTCATTATACATTTATTATTGTACAACATACATATGTATATACCTTGCTTGACCTTGAGCACCTGCACATCCAAAGTAATTATTTCACTAACATGAGATATCATGTCTTTTAACTTATTAAAAGTAGCAGCACCTGTGGGAGTTAACATTGTATTTCAGCACCAAAGTTCACTTCTCAATCTAAAAAAAAAAACAAGACATTTAAAGGGATTCTTAAGCTGAGAATTACCCAAGCCAAACGTTATCAAGATTTTTCCTTCATTATTGGCCAATGAAACATTTGAGACTTTTTAAATGTTAATTACTAAAACAAATTCCTTAAATATTGTGTTCAAAATATTAAGAGCAGTCTTCAGTTCATTCTTAGAATTGGGAAAAATAGGAGAATCTTCATCATGCTATAAATCTAGAAGTCAACAATAAAAAAAAATCTTCATTAATTTTTGGTTTGGATGGTTAAATTAGTGTGAAATCAGTTTAAATATTTTAGGCAGATATTTTTTATATATTACCATCATTACACTTTGATATAGAAAATAATGTTTTTTATATAATTTTTATCTCTAAATTGATTATAGCTGAGTTAATTGTGTTTCACTTCGAGAATAAATTAATTTATCTTGTTAATTCTTATATAAACTGATGTGCATGCCAAAGAAGGCTGTTAAACCAACTTCAGAATGATAGGAAAGGTGTGCACTTAAGGAAATAATACAGATGGTAGATGAAGCTATACAATGTAAAATGAGGAGTCAGTATTTTATATTTGGAATGCCAAAAGCAATTCTATAAAGTCTGTAAAATAGATTGTGCTTCTTGACTTTTTTAAAAATTTGTCAACTAATTCTTGCAAGAGATGAATTTGCTTAATAATGAAATCTCAAATAATGGAGGTGTAAAAACGCGATAAATGTATATTATAAAACAAAATTGTGGAGGATATTGTTTTAAAATTTAGCATATTTGTATGAATGACGTACTTAAATGGTTTTGTGTATAGAGGTAATTATAACATATCATTAAAAACATTAATGATATGAAACCATTTAAGGATAAAATAAATAGTTTTATCAAAGATAAATACTGACAAATATTCTGCACTATTATTTATAAAAAGCACTTTTCAAATAATAAATGATTATAGGATTAATAATGGTATTATAAAGTCCAAAACAACACAAAGACTTAGAAACAATTTTTTAAAGTAATAATTTTATTGTTCCTTAAGTCAAAAGAAATAAAAATTAAGACATAAACTCTTCATGTATATCTGTAGAAATATATATCACTTTTCTGAAGTTGCTAAAATTAAATTATTTGAGTCTTTAGTAATGCAGAGCCTTACTTTTAGGACCTGATCATAAATACAATCTCTATGTTAGATTCTTGTATTACTATAATAAAAAAAGAATTACAATAGTACTATTTTTAAAATAATAAGAATCAAAAATATGAGTTTACTTTATGACTTATAAAAAATAATTTATTTTAAATGGATATTCAGCAAAAGGATATTAGAAAAAGCTCAAAAATAACATTTCCAATGTAAAATTTGAAAAATATTAGAAACTTCATTTGAGCTGTTAAAAAAAATTAATAGCTTGAATATTGCAATTGATATTTTTAATTTGGATAAAACTGAATTTTTTAATACTATAAAAAAAAAATTGCATATCATTAGAATGTTTTTAAATGATTGTTATCATCATGAAGGTCTGTCCAAGTTTAATCCAGATTATCTAATCTTTGACATCTTCTCTCCATACCACACCAGCAAATATTCTCTCATTTCATCCATTTATCTCACATGTAGTTTTTTCTAGGTCTTTTACAATCTAGTGGAATCCACTTTAAGATTTCAACTGTTTGTTTATTATCTCTTTTAGTAATATGACTTCCTGTCTCCATTGCAGACACTTAATTCTTTTATTGGTGCCAGAAATACCTGTTTGTTTTTTCATCCATATGTTTCATTTTTGATTCCTTTTTATTCCTATCATACATCTCTCCATATCTTGTAGAGTGATCTTAAGTCTTTCCATTGTTCTGTTATTAAGTGTTCAAACTTCAGATCCATAAGTAAAAATTGATATGGTTTTATATTTAAAATTTTTGTAATTTGTATAAATATGAATAATATTTAGGATAATTCTATAAATACTAAGAGCTGTAAAAATTGAAAGACTAATTAAATTTAAGAGGCATTTCACTCTTATTAACATTCCATTTTATTTTGTTTGATTTTTATTATTGGTTTTTTTAATCTTTTTTTTAAATATATTTCAATTTAGTAAAATTAAGATTCGAAAAATTTATTTCAAGAAAATCTACCATTTTTATTTTTGGTATAAATATTGCTAGAAATTTAAAAAAACTATTTTTTTTTTTTTTTTGTTATTATTGCAAATAATTGTTATAAACAATTAAAAAGGGTGTGTAAGTATAATATCAATAAATAAATAAAAATCATAATTTTTATAAATAGTATTAATACTTTAGTATAAAGAAGCTAAGATATAGGATTGTGATAAGCAGATATTTGTACTTTCAGTTTTTATCTTGTGAAATGTATGTGTAAGATATGTATGATTTTCTATGTCAATCAAATGTTTGTTTAATCAAATCATTTTTTACATAATCAAATCTTATAGAGATAAATCATTCAAAAATTGTTGTTGAATTATTTTAAAAATATTTTATAGGTATGTCAAAATCTTTAAGTGGTCGAATATGTGTTGTGACAGGTGCAACTCGTGGAATTGGAAAGGGAATTGCACTGCAATTAGGACAAGCAGGAGCCACAGTTTATATTACAGGTATGATTACTGCTTTTATTAATAACATGTTTATAAACAAAATTTAGATAAAACATTGATATTCCAAACTACATCTTAGAAGTACATCTTTTTTTTAAAAAAATATACCAAAATTTTTTATCATGAAGTCATGCACATATCCATTTTCCTTATAAAGGTCTTGCAAGTGAATTGGATTCTTTTTCTGTATTCAGCTATTGTTTTAAAAATTAAATTATAAGCTCTTTATATAATTGTTACAAGTAAATTTTGCATTATTCCATTAACATGAACTAATTTCTATTGCAAGCAGAGTGTGTGTATATATATTGCACCATCCATGGTATAATTAAGGTTTATATGAGTTAATTACCTCATATCTGGTGAGCAAATTACGTTCAATCTATTAAATTTTTCATCAGAAAATTTCAGTGAATTTTATTGACGCAATTATCTTTCCTGGTCAGATGACCCCCTTTCAGTTAATGTAACTATTAGAATAATAGGGGAAAGCAAGCCAGCATTTAATTTGTTTGAATGGCACCAGGACTTTGCATGAAAGTCCACTGACCCATCCCTCTTTATTCTACCAACTGTTACTGCAAGTTATTTGAAATGACTGGAGGATTGTATTTTATGGTACAACATCAGCAATTTATTTATTCCGGTATTAATGGTTGAGTTTAATTAAATTTAAACAATTTGTAATTATCAACTAAATATTAATGTAAGTTATATTCAAATTTATTAATACACAATGAAACATTATATATCATTAAGAGAATAAATGTCAGAGAAATAAATTGTGGTTAAGAAATACTAATAAGATTTTATTTTATTTATTAAAATTTAATATGGTATTTTATTACATTTAAAGTTTGAGGAAGAATGATCACTTTAAATCATAATAAAGTCTCTTACCAGTAAGTTTGAAAGTTCTCATATCATCTTGTATATTTTGCCATGCATGGAATTATCCTATGAGGATCCACGGTTCAATATCCTTGTTCTATCTAGGTAGTCGAAGTTACATTGTTAGATGGCTTCACGTGGAAATTTCATGACTTCCAGGGGAGCAACACCAGCAAATGAACTTCTACTCACACATTTTGATATGACCTAACATATTAGTGAGAGTAGTTTTTTAATCATTTCCATGGATTCTCTGATGATTAATTAACCTTTTATTTTAAACTGCTTCACTTAAAAAAACAAAAACTCAGCAAGCAAGTAAGTAATTAAGCAAAAGACACCAGGTATATTCTTTCTTTTTATAGTCCCCCCCTCCCTTTTTTTTAGTCTCTGTACATCTCTGGTTAACACCTGCTATCTTATACAATATTTGAAATAATTTTGTCTTTAAAATCATGCTTTTTCTTCCCCTTTCTTTGGTGGCCATCTTTAATTATCAAAAGAATGTTATTGCATGTCTTTTCTTTTTTATTTGGTACCACTAATTGCTTGATAATAAGAATTTGTTTTGTCTTAACCAATGTAAATTTTTTATTCTCTTTGAAAAAAAAAATACAACACACATTATTTAAAATCATCACTTAGATATTTCAAAAAAAAATTCTACTTGAAATTTAACAGTTTAATTTTTAAACTGTCAATGTGAGTTATACTAACTCTAATAATATAGTACAATACCTCTACAGTTAATGACAAGAATAAAATAAAGATATTTACATTTTTTTTATTCTTCAATCTTAGTTTGGTGCATCTGAGGTCTTCAGGGTCTAAATCCATCCAATTTATTTCTTAAGGCTATCTGTCAAGATAATTTGTTTTCTATGGTCTTAAGGCCCTCGTATTGAAAGTCCTCTTCCTTCCTTTTCCATTCATGAGAGTAAATGCATTTGGACTATTTATCCTAACTATTCGATATGGTCCTTCATATAAATCCTAAAACTTTTTGCATATACCCTTCTCTCTTTGGCGAAGGGGATCGTTGGATCTTATACACCCTCTGTCTACTTTTACATCTGCTGCATGTCTCATGTTCAATGCTGCCTTTCTCTTATCTGCCTCTGCATTTATATGTTCAGGGATGGTTGGCAACTTAGCCTTGTAGAGTCTCAGCATGGGTTGATGGAATTGTAGCTGAAAAGGTGCAAACCCTGTGGACCCGTTCTCTGTCTAGTTGATGTAATTCATCACCCTAGGTAACTGATTCACCCACTCTTTATGGTTTGATGATGTATACACCCTAAAAAGTCATTCCAATTATTTATTCACAAGGGTTTGACTGAGAGTTATGGATAGATGACAATATGTGTCATACTGTCATTTTCGCTATCCACTCCCTCCATTCATTGGCCATGAAAGGAGTTCCAGGATTAGATAAAATTTCCTTTGGTTTGCCCATTTTGGGGAAGGGTTGCATTTTTGTATTAGCATGTGGCATAGGGTACACAGACACCCATTTTGAAAAAACATCATACACCACTAATATGTATTTCATCTTCCGGAACTTAGGTAGTGACCCATAAAAATCAATAGCCATCAGATCATTTGTTTTTTTTTTTATTATGGGGTTTACTATTCCTGTGTATGATTCATTGGCTGGCTTCATTTTCTGGTATGGTTAGCACCCTTTCAACATTTTATTTATTATTTAGTATCTTATGTTTGGCCAGTAAAACCAAGTTTTAAACAATCTTTCTATCTTGTGAACCACATAATGACCATATGGACAGTGTGTATACATAGTTAGCCTATTTTGGAGCATCTTGGGCACTATCATCCTCCACATTCCCTCCTTTACATCTGTCAAATCCCACAATACCTCTTGGTCAACCGGTATCTTCTTTCATCTTTTTCAGAACACATTGCTTTTGCCCCATTTTTACATTTTTCTCTTTCTCTATAAATTATCTATAATTGCCTGGCATCAGGGATCTAACCTCTCCTTATCATCTAAGTGGTTCAATTCATCTTCCACAGATGCATCAATTTCTTTGCTTAATGCCACTAGACATATCTTCCATCTGAGGCACCCCATGGATATATCTTCCATCTGCAGGCACCCCATGGATTGCGAACCTGGATTTTGGCTCAAAGCATCCACCACTACATTCTCTGATCCTTTATAATATTCTACAGAATAGTTGAAATTTTTGTAGGAAAAGACTCCAATGAATTAGCGTACTATTAGACAGATAACTGTGATTAATGAATTCCATACTCTTGTGGTTGGTTTTGACTTTACCACCTCTGGCTCTAAACAGAAATTGTCAAAATCTCTGCAATGTCCATACCACAGCCTATGCTTTCTTTTTGGTTGCAGAATAATTGACTTCTGGTCTCCTTAATGGTCTGCTAATGAAGTATATTAGCCCTTGACTACCATCTTCATGTGTTTGCATCAATGCTGCATCTAGTCCATATCTGCTGCTATCAACCTGTGCTATAAAAGTTTTTTTTTAAATCAGGGTATATCAGCATGACCTGGCTCAAATATTTCTCTTTGATGCTTTTGAATACTTTATTATGTTTGTCTGTCCATTCCCATGGAACATTTTTCCATAATAGCCATATTAAAGGTTCCATATCTATCACAAAGTTCCTGTAAAATTTATTATAAAAATTACACAGTCCTAAGAAGGACTTGATCTGTCTCATTGACTTAGGATCTGTCTCACTGAATTAGGGGGCTGGAAAGTCCCTTATGGCTTGTATTTTATCAGAATAAGGCTTAATCCCTGTTTTTCTGATCAAGTGTCCTAAAGAACTGATTTCCGCCATGGCTATGTAACTTTTTTAACAAATTAATGTGGATATCTTTGTCTTTGCATTTTTGTAAAAACATTTCCAAATATTTTAAATGCTCTCTTGGGTTTTTTGATGCAATTATGACATCATCCATATAAATGGTAACCAAACTCTTGATTTCAGTGGTTAATACTCTGTCCAGGCACTTCAACATTCCCTGGCCCACTATTCCTTTATCCATTCTCTTAAATTGATAAGATATGCCATTATATCTGAAAGCCATATATTGGTAATCTGCTGGGTGTAGTTTAATCTGTCAATAACTGGCTGTCAGGTCTAATATTGAAAAAATTTCTTTACCACAGAACTTGTTCATAATTTGTTCATCAGTGGAGGCATATTTTGGTCAGGCCAGGTGATTCTATTTAGCTGTCTCATGTCTAAGCATAACCTTACTAATCTATTTTTTTTCTTCACTATCACCAATGGGTTGTTATAAGGTGATGATCCCTTTGTTATAATTCCCCATTCTTCCATCTGAGACAATTGTTTTCAACCTCTGTTCAATATTGATAAGCTACTGGATACAATCATACCTGATACAGCATGCCATCAATAATCTTAATTCGATGTTCATTTCTCTTAATTATCCCCAGTCTATTTGGAAACTTTTTCACTATACTTTTCTAATAATTCCTTCATTGCCTTTTCCCATCCCCTTTTATCTGTTTCCTCCTTGTTCCATCCTTCCACTTGTTCTCTCTCTGTCTTGTTTTGTATACTACATACTTCTTTTGGCAGTGTATTTTCTTTTGATTTAAATTCTATTATCTCTCCCTCACATGTGATACTGCCTCTCTATAGTTAATCAAATACTCTGTTTTATGCATAAAATCTGACCCTGATATATCGTTTCATGTACAAGTTCTTTCAATATCAACAAAACATGTTGTATCTCTCTCTTTCCCACTCTTACTCATGACCATACTTCTTTTGTCTCTAGTTGCACCTTTTATTATTGGCAAACATTTCTAGGGTCTTTCTTACTGGTAGAGCTCAAATATCATGGGTTTGTTGTATTATCCATGCATATACAGTCTCAGACATGACTAATATTTGACTACCAGTCAAACAATGCATGCACTTCAATATTATTAATCCATATTGTAATTTTCGGGCATTCTTGGGATGCAAACTTTATGGTCTCATTATCCCATTCACAAATCAGATTATCTATCCTTTCATTTTACCTGTCATGGCTTTAATAGCTTTCTAATTCATATACTTTGTTTGGTTTTTATTTTATTATTTATATTTCACCAGTGCATTTGCTGGCATCTTTCTCTCCCTGTTGTTGCTTTACCTTTTGAGCTACTTTATTTCCTATCTACATACATGTATTTTTTTCTTCTTTGAGATGCTTCTATTTTGGGGGAAAAATTATTATTTTACTCTTATCTCAGGATGTGGTTATTGTTGAAGCCTTGAGTTGGGCTGCCATTGTACCGTCCATGATATAATTAGGGTTTATGTGAGTTAATTACCTCATATTCAGTGACCAAATTACATTCAATCCATTCAATTTTTTATCAGAAAATTTCAGTAAATTTTATCAATGCAATTATCTTTTCTGGTCACATGCCCCCTCTTTTACTTAATGTAACTACTAGAATAATAGGAATGAGCAAACCAGCTTTTAATTTGTTTGAAAGGTGGCCAGGGCTTCTCGTCAAAGTCCTCTGACCCACCCCTCTTTATTCTATCAACTGTTATTGTAAATTATTTGAAATGGACAGAGGATTATATGTTATAGTAAAGCATTGGCAATTTATTTACTCAGGTATTAATGGTTGAGTTTAATTAAATTTAAACTACTTGTAATTATCAACTAAATACTAATGTAAGTTATATACAAATTTATTAATACACAATGAAACATTATAATATCATTAAGGAATAAATATCAGAGAAATAAATTGTGGTTAAAAAATACTAATAAGATATTATTTTATTTATTAAAATTTAATACAGCATTTTATCATGTTTAGAGTTCGAGGGAGAATGATCACTTTTAATTATAATAAAGTCTCTTACCAGTAAGTTTGAAAGTTTCTCATATCATTTTGTATCTTTTGGCATGCATGGAATTATTCTGTGGGATCCACAGTTCAATATCCTTGTTCTATCTAGGTAGTCCAAGTAGGGTTATGAGGTAGCTTCACTTGGGGATTTCACGACTTCCAGGGGAGCAACGCTGGAAAATGAACTTCTACTTGCACATTTTGATATGACCTAACATATTAGAGAAAATAGTTTTTAATTGTTACCATGAATTCTCTGATGATTAACCTTTTATTTCAAACTGCTTCACTTTAAAAATGAAAACTTAGCAAGCAAGTAAGTAATTAAGCAAAAGACACTAGGTATATTCTTTTTTTTGTAATCCCCCCTCCTTTTTTAGGCTCTGTGCATCTCTGGTTAACACCTGCTAACTTATATAATATTCAAAATAATTTTGTCTTCAAAATCATGCTTTTCCTTCTTCTTTCTTTGGTGGCCATCTTTAATTATCGAAAGACTGTTACTGCATGTCTTTTCTCTTTTATTAGATACCACTAATTGCTTAGTAATAAGAATTTGTTTTATCTTAACCAAAATAGATTTACATTCTCTCCTTTTTATTTTTTATTCTCTTTCAAAAAAAAATGTATACAACACACTTTATCTTATTAGGTACCATTAATTGCTTAGTAATAAGAATTTGTTTTATCTTAACCAAAATAGATTTATATATATATATGATAAACAAAACAAGTTATAAATTTTGTAACTTGCTCTTAGCTTGCATTTTATGATCCCTAGATGAAGCTTTACCAATAGCTCCTAACAAACTTTTATTTACATAAATGCTGAGAGAGATAGAATTCAATATCTTTATCATTGTCTCCAACCTTTAGACCATGGTTTTGAGCTAGTTGGATCACCTCAGTAAAGGATAGAAATGTGTTTCATAAATGCTGATTGTAGAGTTAGTATTTAGATCTAGTTTCTGGTCTTCGTACCCTTTACTGAGGGGATCCAACTAGCTCAAAACCATGGTCTAAAGGTTGGAGACAATGATAGAGATATTGAATTCTATCTCTCTCGGTGTTTATGTGAACAAAAGCTTTTTAGGAGCTATTGGTAAAGCTCCATCTAGTGATTATATATATATATATTGTAACAGTAGCTAGGTTCAAACTCTGTTACAAGAAAGTGGAAAAGCACATACACATTACCCTCAATACAGGTATTTATTTGAGCTGTCATTAAAGGGTTTAAAATATATATAAAATTAGACATATATGTGTGTGAATTAAATTTTGAATTCTTTTTTTTTTACTTTTTTTTTTAGAAAATAAATGGGGAAGGGATTAGTTAGTAATCATTGTTTATTTTAGAATGTTTTATTTTTAAAATATTACAAATTGGCAAAAATACAGTTGTACACAAATATTTTATATATTGTTTAGGATTGTTTAAAATATTGATTTTAGTTTCAATTATATTTCAAATTAACGAGGGTAGCGAAAAAGAAATATTGTATATGCCTTCAAGCAATTCTGTGTGGTATAACAATCGTTAATTACTTCAAAAAAAAAAATTCCAAGAAAAGTCAAAGAATGTTTTGCGAATAAGAAAAGATACCAGGAATGACGACACCACCAAAACAATGGAAATGTAAAATAAAGAAGTAAAAAGTAATTTGGAAAAGGAAAACGTATTCAAAGAAAAAGAATTTTATCAGATCTCCGATAAAATTCTTTTTTCTGAGAAAGGACAAAGCAATTTTAAAAAAATTAATTAATTAAATGAGAATTGGAGAAAAAGAAAGACACATATACTTGTCAGTTAGATTGTAACTGCTGAGAAGAGAGAATCATAAAGATATATGAATGAAAATGTTTAAAATGATGGGGTAAGCACCACCATGTAAAGGGCTTCACCACCTGCAGCCGATGCAAACTGACTCTACACCGCCTGCCTGCAGAAGAACCTGGAATCTTGTTAATAATCCTGATTGCTTAACATAGGATGAAATAGAAGAGAATCATGCATCCAAAATATGAATTAATTTGTTTGAAAATTATATTATAGAAGACTTCAATTACGGCTCATCCATTACTTATGGACATCTAAATAATGGACTTTACAGAAAAAAACTATTGCGCTCTCATAAGGCAAACTGTGAATTCTACAAGATCATAGAACTCAACCTGATACACTACGTGATTCATTATATTCTGATCCCACACCCCAGGGTTCATAAGGTAATGTGAACAATATTTTTTATATATAACTCAGAATTGCTTATAGCTACCCTTGTAATGACTTTATTAAATTAGTTCGTAGCATGAAATTATTGCGTACAACTGTATACTAATTTTTTTTCTTATATATAAATTAATATTTGTTTGTTCTAGATTAAATATTTTATTGCTTCATTTATGGTTTGGGGAATTTATTATATATTTTAAATGGGAATGATATGAATTGATTTTACATAGATTATGTTTAAATATTAATAATAAAATTTTATACATATTTACCTTTGCATTAAAGTTACTTATTAATTATCGTTTACATTCTCCTATCACTTCACCTGCCAAATAAAATGCAAATGATTCAAATATGTCTGAGGTGAATAGATACATTTATGAGTGCAGTATAGGTTATATACAAACCCATATTTTTTTTTGTTATTATCTCCATTCATCCGATAGGTTTTCCTCCCCACCCTGGGAGTGAGCTAGCTTAGGTCAGGCACTTCGTTAGTTGGGAAAATATAATTCTCACCGTAATAGTGAGTTTGGCACTTGAGATCAGTGATCCACTGATGCTCATAAATGTATTGTTCCCGTAGATATTTTAATTATTTAGATCTTACATCAGATATAAGGGCTACCGGAAAACTTTTATTTTATTTGTCTTAAATCCTATTTATGCAATACTTAAAAATTGCGTCAAGTAAATAATACTTATATGAATAATTCGTATCAGAATTTTCTTTGGTAGGTAGTATTTAAATATTACCTACAGGTGTTATGGTGACTAGACAGCCATAGAAATTGCATCTAGTCTACGGTATGGCTCACGTGTCCATTTTTTTAAGATCTATTATATTGATTTAAGTAGTCAAACATCGAGTTAGATGGAAAGAAAGGGTGATCGGTTAAAATATATATATATATATAAATTTAATATATTCTCTGTAACAGGAACTGGGTTCAAACCCTGTTACAAAAAAGGAACGAAAATGTAGTTTGTAGATAATTTTTTTCTTTATTTATATCTTATTATTATGCGATAATTATTTGTAAAAGTCGCACAGACCAAGCGCACATGTATTTGATGGAACAAGGGATGTAGGCATATATTATGAATGGCATATGTATATGTAGGTAAATGTTATTGTTAAGAACAAGAAAGTAAAAAAATTTAGAAGATTTTAAAGCAGGTAAAAGAAAAGTTTCTTTTGTGAATATATACTTCCTGAATTAATTGGCAAAATGGATCTTATTGTTCAATAAAAAGAAGGAAAAATAAAGAAAGCAAAATACAACTGCTTGAATGGATATATTTTTTTGTGTGTGTTTGTTTTAATTAAATAGATTTTGCAGAAATAATTTTGATTAAAAAAAATGAACATGGAATGCCATTAGTTATTGAACTCTTTTTGATCTCTTTTGTTTGGTTAAAGTCAACAAAAGGATTTGTAATTAAAAGTTCAGGAATTTAAAAAAAAAGAATTAGATAAGTAAAAGTCACGATTGCTAAGTGTTTTTCCTTTTGTTGTCATTTTTATAAGAAAATCTATTTTTGAAAACAAAGGAATACCAGCGATAAGGAGAAAGGCAACTGGGATTGATTAATTAATTGGAAAAAAAATGGAGTTGAGCTCTGCTAGTCTGATGTGTAAGAAGTGCAGATATTCTAAATTATTATTGAAGAAAATTTATTAAGAGAAGCTAATACATTAGCTGAAAAGCAGAAAGTTGGAGAAGTTTTGTGTGAACTGAACTAAATATATAAGTGACCTCATGGATCGCATGGGGTAGAATCACCATCGTGCCTGGTCAGTGTTTGGACTTCAGCCATTTTACATATGCACATAAATATATACCACACTCAACATCTCCAATTGCCCTTCATAACTAAAGCTATTTGAATCCAGTGTAGATCGTCTGCCATTCCGAAATTTAGCCAAAAGAAGAAGGAACAGTAGATTGAATATGCCACTTTAAAGGGACTAAAGGAATGAAATGTTATGTGGAAGCGATGGACACCATATTTGCCTAGGTAGGATCCCTGGAATCGTTTTGCGAGTGCACTCGGAAACACATACGCAAGTTACTCATATTATATTTTACCGATAAATATACACTTATATGCCATTTAAAATTTTTTTAAGTTAATCCAACCTAATTGCAAGAATATTTCATAATATACCTGTATTATTAATTTTTTTGTTGTTGTTTTCTCCTTAATAATAATTCATTAAAAATATTTATTATATATATATATGTGTGTGTGCCATTTATTGATTAGGTTTTTTGAATAAGTATTAGTAGATCTGTAATTAAATTATTGATTTAGTGCGATACACATTATAGAATTTATATGTTCCAAAATCTTATACACGTGCATGCTGGTGTGAATTTAATGATAATTTAAAGTGAGACAGATTAGATAGAAAGGTATATGAGGATTGTAAAAAGTTTATTTTAAACTTTAATGGGAATAAAAGAAAATAGAAAGCTATAGAAAGAATTGATTTAAAACTTCATTCCCCTTCGTTTCTTCTCTGGTGCAATGCGCTACCACACTCTGAGCATTAAGGCAGGCAACTAATTAAATGGTTGAATCAAATAAATATTTAATAGGCCCTACGATTCTTGTTAAATAATGAGATTGGCACTTGGCAACGAACAAAAAAAAATATATGTTGTCCATAAACGTAGAGGTCTAATTAAAAGTTAATTTAAAGCTGGGAGGATTCAATTTCATTACCTGATGTGTGTGTGTTCTGCTGTTGGTTTCTTCACTTACCCCTTTGAATGACCCAAAGTTCGGGAAAACTTCGTATAAGGGGTGAATGACTCGATTTTTACGGGAAAACTTCGTATGGGAAGGGCTATCAGTAATTCACGTGTCACTGTAAAAATTCACCCTCAGAAAGAAAGAATAATGGTAGAAAAGTTGGTTTGATAAGGATAAAGGTTTGAATTCAGCTGAGTTAAAAATTTAAAAAACGTAAACGTACACTGACAATGGTGTAAATTGTTTCACCTCACATGTGATGTGTATATTTCATTCATAAATGTAGTACAATTTAATTGTAAGAATTTTTTCTAAATCATAAAAATCTTTATATACATATAAAATTGAAAAAATTAAGTTTTGTCTTTATCTATTTTGACTAACAGAAAATACATATTTCAAGATTGTAATGTTCTTAATAAATTTAACACAGGAAGTGATCATCAATTGGTAGGATGTAAGATACATGTTAAGATACGTGTTAATGCAAAACTAGAGAGACAAAAATTATTAAGAAAAACAATATTAAGAGTTGATATTCCTAATCTTCGGAAACATTCTAATGAATTTAAATTAGAACTTACAAATCAGTTTCAGGTATTAGTAGATTGTGAACATGATTCAGATTTGAATGAAATTAATATGAAAATAACTGATAAAATTAGCAATTGACCAATAAAATTTCTCTTAAAACTAGAGAATTTATGAAGAAAGAAGGAATATGGAGATATACAAAAATGATGCATTAAAAAGGATTGAATATCTCAAATTTTATAAAATGGTGCAGAAAAGAGTTGAAAATGATATAAGAAAGTATAACTGTGAACTAGCAAGGAAAGCTGTAGAAGAGAATAAAAGTCTTAAGAGTGTAAAACAATATTTTGGTATTGATAGGAAATTTATATCTGCAATAAGAAAAAAAAATGGAATTATTACTAAAAAGAGAGATGACATCATGAAATGGATAAACAACTTTTATCAAGAATTATATAATAATAAAGAACAAGTACCTCCTATATCTATTCCATCTTCCGAATTGCCCAGAATTTTAAATGAAGATGTGAGACATGCAATTAAATGTATAAAGAATGGAAAGGCTCCAGGTAATGATGGAGTTATAATTGATATATTAAAAAAAGCAGGTGAAGGAATAGAATTTTTTTTAGCAAAGTTATATACCACATGTCTAAATGATAAAGGTATACCAGATGATTGGAAGAATGCAGTATTAATATTAATATTTAAAAAAGGTGATAGAGAAGATATTAGAAATTACAGACCTATCAGCCTTTTATCAGTTTTATACAAAAATTTTACCAAGATAATTACAACTCGTCTACAAAGAACATTGGATTTCCACCAACCAAGAGAACAAGCTGGATTTAAAAATGGTTTTAGTACAGTAGATCATATCCAGGTATTGAGAGAAGTTATAGAAAGAACAAATGAATATGAGTTGCCATTATGCTTTGGATTTGTAGATTATGAAAAGGCATTTGATTCTATAAACATTTTTTCAGTGATTAAAGCATTGGATCATCAAGGTATAAATCCAGGATATTGTCATATTTTAAAGAATATTTATAAAAATACAACAGCAACAATTAGATTGCATAATGATATTGGGAAAGTCAACATTGAGATGGGTTTAAGACAGGGTGACTCCATATCTCCAAAATTTTTTACAGCAGTGCTGCAAGAAGTATTTTGTGGATTAAAATGGGAAGCTAAAGGAGTGAAAGTAAATGGAGATTATTTAAGTCATTTAGATTTTGCAGATGATGTTGTTGTTTTTGCAAATAATGCTTTAGAGCTGCAGGAAATGTTGCAAGAGTTATCAGATGATAGTAAGACTAAAGATAAATATTAAAAAGTTTAAAGTGATATTTAATGGATTTTCTCAAAATATGAAAATAAAGATTGGCAAGAAGTTAAAAGTTACAAACACCTTGGTCAGATTATTAATACAGATGGAAACATAATGGATGAAATTAATCATAGATTTAAACTTGGTTGGAATGCTTTTGGTAGAAATAACTTGATACTAAAAGGAAATATGCCTATGTGTTTGAAAAGGAAGGTTTTTAATAAATGTGTTTCACCAGTTCTTACTTATGGATCTGAGACTTTGACACTTAATAGAAGAGCAATACAGAGACTTCAGACCATTCAAAGAAGTATGAAGAGATGCATGTTGGGAGTAAGATGAAGAGATCAAAAACACAATATATGGGTAAGAGAACAACCAGGTGTTACTGACCTCATTGAATAAATTAAAAGACTGGAGTTGGGCTGGACATATTTCTAAAAGAGATGATAATAGATGGACAATTAAAATTTTAAACTGGATTCCAAGAAATTGTAAAGGACCCAGAAAGAGATCATGTGTGAGATGAATAGATAAAATAAGAAAGTATGCACGGGTGATGTGGAGAAAAGAAACTAAAGATTGGAGAAGATGGATTGAACTTGGAGAGACCTTCATTGTGCAGTGAATTAATAATGGTTGATATATATATTGTAGCCCTGGGGTTTGCCCAAGACTCCATTTTTTGAATTAACTATGCAAGATAAGGTTCTATCAAAAATTTCCTCATAGTTTATATATTTTTTTCTTTAATAAACAAAATTTTTAGCCAGGACTCGGTTCGAACCCATATTTATAGGGATTGTGTACGTTTGACCTGGTAGGCAATCTGAAAATTTATCATTAAAATATTTCTAACCAAAAGATTATTTTATTTTAATGTATGGGTCAATTTGGTATTGGAGATATATTTTAGAAAAGCAAGATTTATACATTAGTTAATGAGTTGACTGAGAAGAAGGAGATGTGTGACTCTTAAAATTACGTTAGATAGTGATAATGAATGGTCATAATTTTATACTGATGAGCTAGAAATAAATAGTTCATGAGATTAAATGATAAAAGAAATAATAGTTATAATAATTAAGGATTAAAGTATTAAATCGGTTAATTAAAGAAATGTATACATGCGACATGTGTGTGTATTTAATCTAATTGTGGATTTTAATTGTAAAGTTCGCAATTAATAATCATTCCTTGTCATGTTGTAAGGAAATCCTTAAAAAAAGAAATTAAGTCATTTTACTAGTTTATTATTGCAGCCAAATTTTAGTTCAAAATTCCGGGTTTAAAGCTGGGCTGTTATATATATTTTTAATGGAAAAAGTAAAAAGAGAGAGCTCTCTGTTATTGATTTTAAAGAGAGAGCTGTCTGTCTTTTGTTTTACCACATGTGTTGTATTACAAAGTAAATTATCAGAGCCATTTAAATGATATAAATTTCACCAAGGAAATTAAGTGTATAATTAATGGGTGATGGTCTGTTGATTGTGAAATTAATTGGCAGTTATGTCTGTTGAATATAAAATTAATTGGTAATAATCTGTTGGAATGCAGATGTAAATTTGGCATGGTTTTTCTAAAAGAGCAAAAGGTTAAAATTAACCAGAAAAAAAAGAAACAAGTCAATTAATTAAGAAAAGAGAAGGGCCACATGGCAGACTCCATAAAAGCTCTGTTTAGGAGAAGGGGGGCTTTTCTATCTGAAACTTTCTGCTTGCAAGTTTTTCTTTCATTGATTTAGAGAGAAACTTTGCTATAAAATTTAAAGAAATATTTTTCTTTAGAAAAAAAGGAAATCGTTTATTATTACTCTTTTGTCTCTTAAAAACAACTTTGCTAAATTTAACATTGTATCAAGAAAAGACAATGTGTATTGAATAAATTTTAAGTGGGTACACATTTTGATCTCCTGAAGTTAGCCAATGGTCATGATTGGATCAGCAAATGGTAAAAATTAAACCACCGAAAATAAATTCTAAGTTTGATATTGTATATATACGCGTTCAATTTGAATATAAAATGAATTTAAAGAGGGAAAAAGACAATCAGAAATGGACTTATATCTTGGAAAATTTAAGCGAGTGCTGTTTAATTGTAATCTACATAAAATTAAAAATGAGGAACTCATCTCAGCAGTATAAAAATTATATATCTAATGGCATAGGAATCAAATCCCATCACAAGAACTTTTTGCTACATAGACTCATGTGCTCATACAAACAAATTAAGGAGGAAAAGAAAAGGGGAAAATGGAAACCAGGAACTCAATGGACACTTCCAAAGAACTCTATATAAGTATAATTTTTTTTTTATTATTCGCTATTTATGTAGGACATTTAACCTAGAAAAAAAAATAATTTCTTTCTTTATGTTTTATTATGTATATCCATTTTAAAATTAATTCATGTTATAATTATAATTGTGTTATTTTGGGGGTAGAAATATTGATATCAGATGATTTTGTATGTGTTTATTTTAAATGCTTTTGCTATCATTGTCATTTTGGGGGTAGGTGAAATTGGAATCATGTCATTCTGATGTGCCTTATTTAAAATGCTTTATAAATATTTAAAGAAAAACAAAACAAGAGACATCATTATTAAGGGAAATGTTTTAAATGAATAATATCAGAAGTCATTGTCAAATACTTAGACTTATAAAATTGTGTGACTATTGAGCTAAAACATCATCATTTTCTTATAAAAGTGTATAGAAATAGTTTTAAAATTTTAATACACATTTCTTATTATTTCTTATTATTGTTATCATAAATTTAAGGCCAGATACGAGCTGATTAATGCTTGGAAAATTTATTGGCTCATATTCCAGTGCACTAATTTGCAAGAATATTAAAGATATGAAAGTTTTACTTGTAGAAGTTGATGTTTCAACCTGTATGTAATATGGATAGACAAAAGTCTCCACCAAGCCAGTGAAGTATAGCTCACTAAGATATTTATGCTATATTCATAGAGTATTTGAACACAGTGGAAGAGTTTTCCCACTTGATTATTCTCTACACCATAAGAAGGTTTCTTTATTAATGGCCAGAGGTAATAGGTATACCTAAGTCTTTTGTATGACTAGTGATAAAAATCCTAGCATATCTCAACCTTAGTGAAAAGGTTTTCTCTTATTCGGGTCACTGCCTGCCTCATGTTGATGTTGGATATTCTTTACAGGTGTATGAAAGATAGCTGTTATTATTAAGCATCATTTATAAAGGTTGAATACAAGGTCACAAACTCAATTTGATGTCAGGATGAATGCAGATAATGTATGTGCGATTGGTGTACTTGAATATTGTTTTGTTGATCTAGTTTGATTTATCAATTAGAGCCAAGAGTTATAAAGTTAATAAATGTTAAATTAAGGGTTAAATAAAACCTATGAATGTTTAAGTGTAAGCAATGCGTATATGAAATTATCCCATAAATATTTCCACAGCTAGCTGAGAACTTCGCTGGAAAGGTAATATTAAAATATTATTATGTCATAAGAACATGAGTATAGAGTGTGTGCACTATGATGATGCTTAATCTAGATGCCAATTTATTTGCATTGACTTAGTTCCACCATTCATAAGATATCTCTATTGTAAAGATTAGGGCAAAAGAATGTTCGATCAGAATGATAGGATAAGATTAAGAAATATGCGAATGAATGTTAATTCAAAATAGTTACATAAAATTATTAAATTTAATTAGAGGAGGAATTAGCTCTAAAACAAATCAGTAATTTAAAAAGCATTAAACATGGGAAGAAATTTGGTATTCGCTGTATTTAGGATAAAATGAAAGCGTAAAAATAACATATATGTGAAGGTAAATATTGTTTTTTTTTTACTCCATGGTAATCGTGATTCCCTGATAATGAGGAAATGAATATTGATATTTTAAACCTATTGATATTATCCATTGATTTAGGGATAGTTGTGTGTTTAAATATTTTTTTAATATCATAATATGGTTATGAAACAGGGGAAAGCCATATGAGTTATCAAGTGAATGGGTATATGTTTCTGTATTGAATTGTAGTCTGTCAATAAAATTTATTTGTTTTAAATAAAATTTGCATATGTCTCAATGTTTTTGTGGGTTATTATTATCTACACATCTCTCCAATCATACATCAATATATTATTATTAATATTTGAATTATCATTTACGTAAATAATATCCGGTAAAAAATCATTTAAAATGGTTAATTTCAGATACTTAGAATTACCAAATAATTTAATATAGTTGAAATATAAACAGTGAATAGAGATAGTTATTGAGTGATAGAGGATGCAGGGGGTGGACATAAAATCCTTTCTCCATCCGTTGTATTCAAACACCTCTCTAGACGCACTTCTTTATAATTTTGTTATAATTGTGAATATGTTTATGATGTGTTTATAAAAAATTTAATAAGCTTAAATTATTCCGAGCTTTAATGTAAATAGATATTAAACTACATTAAAGACAACCAAGACCATCTTGGAGGTGATCATGAGAGGAGTGTTTATCACTAATAATCTATCGCAGCTTATTCAATTTCCACACTTAATTATTCTAAAAACCCTGAGAAGAGATTATAATGGGAGAAATGAGCTAGCAAAAATGTAAATTTTAATAATAAAATAGATAATAATGTAATAGACCTATGGATGTGAAGTTGACAGAGGGGTGGATCAGGAAGGTAGAGATGGATATAGAACTTTGTAATTAGAATAAAAATTTTAATTGTAGCTTTAATGATGGTGAATGGAGAGTGTGCTGAGAACAACCAAGAATTTCCAAAGATATTAATATTATCAATTTTAATGCATTCTCAGTGTTCTCTGAATTGATTGATTATTTATTAACCCATTCATTAAATATTATTACTAAGAATATTGAAGTGAGATTTAACCTTTATATTTTATTAAAGTTACAATTTGGCGCCCTGGCAATTAAGATTATAGATGCTCTGTACCATCATCATCATCCCAGTAGGCTTTAGAAATAGTGTTAGCTGGGAATGATGAAGCATCCATCGATCCATCCTTAAAATGTTACAATTGGCAAGTATTTAAATGCCATATAGATTTGAATAAAGTTATAATTAGCTTAAACTGACCGACAAGATATGTTATGTTTGTAAACTCTCCCAATCACTTTAGTTATATTTGAAATACCATGTGGATGACCGATCGAAAGATTATAAAATGTGTTTTATATCAATTTAATAAGTTTTTATAAAGTTAACAAAGTAAAGCATAACTTTTCATTTGTTAGAATTGACTTTTATTTAGTTACAATTGGCTTGTAACGTGGTCGCACAAAGGAGATTGTACTTAGAAACTATTTAATTTATACTTATTACATATTTAATTTATACTTAGCAAATTTTCTAAATTTACAATATATATATATTATACCCTCACTTCTAGGAAATATGTAATAATAATAAATTGGTCTAGCTCAGATAAATAATTATGCTCATTTAAAATATATCTAATCAATAATAACTATATTCTCCAATACTACCTGTTATTAAATTAGCTCAAATTAATAAATAGTAATATGGTTCGGTTTCATAAATTAAATAAAAAAATATCTAATAAAATCATGAGACTATGAAGTGAGTTTACAAGTAGCAAGACAAATACATTGAGCCAATATCCCCACAGGATATTACCTCAATGGCATAAGAATACTATCCTCTTTTTTACTATCTCAAACACTAAATCTATAGCATTCCTACATCTTCAGTAATAATTAATTAATTAAGATTATTCTAATAAATTAATCTTAATCTCTTTATTTAAATAATCTAGCTCAAATAATGTCGGGTTTTCTTTTAAAATAATTCTAAGCAATTATAATCTCTGTAATCAAGCATGATAAGGGATTTAATGTCATTCCTAACTACATCTGACTAATACTAATAATAAATAAATAATAATAATAATCTTCAATGTATACTCTAATCTCATCTCTTCTCTTTGTAATACTGATCATGTGTACTACTACTAATAATAATATAATCTTTTCTTATCCATATGGCATCTTAAATAAATATGTGGTATAATCTTATAATCTGAGAATATGTGGCAACCAAAATAACACTGTAATTCTGTGTAAATATTTTATAGTTATTCTATGACTATAATAATGATATGATAAATGAAGTTTCTTAAAGAAAATCATATCAAGAAAATATTATAACTCTTAAATAATAGTTTTATTTATGTTGTGCAAATATTATATCTTAATTCAAGTTATCTGTGATTATGTAACTGTGATGTGGAGAAATTGAGTCACCACCAAGATTTATAAAACAAACTTAACAAATTTTATTAATAACTTCAACAATAAATTATATACATTATTTACATCATTAATGGGCTTTATCCAGTTACATTTTCTGTACTTTCCAAAAAATAAATTAAACAAAATAAAATATGGGATATGGAACGTTGTTTTTTTTTAAAAAAATCTATTATTAAAATATTATCATAGTATAACTCTATTACATTTTCATTAAGTTAATAAGTTTAAAATATAAGATAAAATTAATCAGTCTACTATTCATCTATTACTGGTACTTAATTCTTTTAAGATAATTTAATACATCATGTAGTCATTCCTAACTTAATAATGACATGAATAAATTTAATTAACAACATATCGATTAAATTAGACTGCTTACTATTTATTAATTTAATATCAGATAGAATGTATGTGCTAGTGTATTGTTAATACAGAATAACCTTAACAAAACTTATGATTATCTGTATCCTATTAATACTATTTAGTCTTATCATAGTACCCATCAAAAATATGCATCATAAGTAAGTCATTTAAAAATTCTTAATAATTAATCAATATCTTTATAACCCACTTTAATTATCACTTATCCATCTTTATAAAAAAAATAATCAATTTCAAATATGAAGTTTTATGATTCTTTTACTGATAAACCATATTCTTGTAGTCTTTGTATTTATTTCTATCTTTACTCCAAATAATATAACCTATCTTATCCTTTTCAATAACAATCCCGCACTTCCAAACTTATTCATCATTTCATGTTTTAAATACAATCCTACACGATGTAATACAAGAAATTTTGATAGTGAATAAATGGGTAGGTATATGGAATAAACTAGAGTTTTAACTCAATAGTACCTCTATCAAATAATCATCATGGTAACAGTGTATAAGAAATGAGGTATGACTTATTTGTCTAATAACCTCCACTACTCAATATAATGTCCAGGCTATTTATTCAGCTCTATGGAACCTTCAACTTCAACACACAGAAAACACTGCCATGGAAAATATACAAGCTATAGGGCTAAGTTATCTATACTTGCATAATCATCATTATTGATTACCCTTATTCCCATATAAATAAATCCTACATAAAATATTACCTTGGTTTCATTTAACTTACTACCAAGCCACTATCCTTATAACTTCCTTAGAGATCTATCACTCTACATTGCTAAAATTCTTCCCACATTTCTATAACAATAAATAAATTCATGTATAAATAATGACCTAACTGCTCAATAAGAAAAGATTACTTCATTTCTTTGATAACTCTTAGACCAAAATATAAATAATCAGTATCGATATAACACTTTAATCACTTAAAATAAATACTAAGTTCCAGTTAAGATAGAATCATATACTTATATTCCCATTACATTAAAATATACTTATAATATAAATAAAAGTATGCATATTTTAAAAAATAAATAAACTCCTATAATCTATGTGTATGCATCATGTTTTGATATACGTTCTCACACATCCACACACAAAATGACATATTTTGATCGTTTAAAAAAAAAATATAAAATCATTAATATCTTTACAATTATTGCCATAAGTGATCTTCACTGGTTAGCCACTTAATTGACGTTTCTGGTTCACAAACTAAATAATAAAACTTGCATAGTGTATCATTTATTCAATACTTTCATACCTAAAAATATTACGTTTTTTTTTTAAATTATTAAACATTTTTTTATAAGAATCTAAGCACTATATTAGTAAGTATTTTAATATTTTCATGTTCCTTTCCTACCTCTACCCTATGAATAAACATTAACATTAAGATTAGTAAAATAATTTGAAAAGACCATATTTATGACAAAAAGAAAACTCCAGTGATAACAGTTCATTAAAAGAAGAATGTTCATTTTTCCTCTCTTCAGCACTTGTTAACAAAAAACTTCGTTTGATACCAAAACCACGCATGCTCTGATAGTTCCATTTCAAAAACAAAATGTACGACAACTTTCAAAGGAAAAAAAATAAATAAATAAAAATAAGGTAAGTCGACTTGTAAAATATCCGGATTGATTTATAAATAATCATGGATTTGCTCCTAAAAGTTTTTTTTAAATAATAGTTCATAATCCCATCATTCAATAAAATAATGATTGAAAGTACTTTTCATATTAGATACCAAAATAATTTTTAAAAGTTCTGCTACTTTTATTCAACTTTCCCCTAACAGTTTATATTCTCTGATACAGCAGATAAGATTTAGCATTCCTCAATATTTACTACATAGTTAAAGGCTTCCGTAAATAATTTTGTATCTTTTGTATGACCAGCGTACACTAATTAATAATAGGATAATTTTAATTACCTATTTTCCAAACATATAAAATGTTCCAATACTGATCTTAATTTTTTTTTACATCTTTTAAAATTATTATAACAGCTTTAAATCGATTATAAAATACCTCTTCATAAAGAAATATTTCTGCGTCTTAAAATCATTCTTTTATCAAATTAAAAAAATTTTTTTTTTTTAAAATTTACAAACTTATTTTAAATAAGTCCTCCAAATAAAAGCATTTTTTATTATTTTTACTTTCCACTTCTGGCAAACTTTTCTAAATCTTCCCTGTGATGTCCAACTTGCTAAACTCCATAGCAAAATAAAATTATTCATTACAACAGACAAAATTATGTGCCCAATGGAAAAATCATAATTCTGATATTTTCCACATAAATTAAAATTTAATAATGTTTGATTCATGTTTAATGTGACGTTAAAATTTGGCTTAATAAATTAGCAGATAAGGAATTACTTAGCTTTTAGCACGGCATATCTGTATTATACGATCCTTATAATAAGTTACTGTACTTTCTTTTTAGAACTAGAAATTAATATAGTTGACTATTAATGATACACTTAGTTAATCGAAGTAATCGTAATAATGATAACAATAGTGATACCTCGAGAAATAATTGTGCACCTGTTTTATACCCGAACAAATCACACATTTGATTGGTTTAACTAAACAATGCTCTGCTAGCTTACTACATCCCTGGCTGACAACGCAGGATCAAAGTTAAAAATAAATAATAATTTATCTAATATTTATTATTTATTTAATTCTTAGTTAATTTTCATATTTTATTTACATCTACAAAACACTTTAACATAACTTTTAAAATCATATCGTAATATTTATTATTACTTTTGACCTTCTTTTAAAACTTAGTTATTTTTCAAAACAAAATAAAAATCTAATTTTACTTATTACATTCGTTTTAAAAATCCAACTTAATATTTATAACAGCTAATACTATTTTTATTCTGGGATAGACAAATATAATATTTTTAAATTTTACATTAGAATTTTAAAACAGTTTTGCAACTTTACTAAAAAAAACTCCGCAAGCACATGTGTGAATATCTACACGTCCCATGACTTACAAAAGAAATGAAACGCTTATAATTTAACTGAAAATAAAATAAATGATTTAATTTACAAAATATTATATAAAAATAATATTATAGCAAAATTTAGAATAATTATTTTAATATTATAAAATCAAATATGCACTTGTCTCCCATATTATCACTTTTAATTAAATGATAGAATTATTAAATATAATTATTATTATTAAATAGTCTATTTATTTAACTTTAAGTTATTACTTTTAAAATTTACTTTAAACATTTATTTACAAGACTTATTAATGCAGTATTTATTATGGCCAGTTTTCCCAACCATACAATATTATAATTTATCTTTAGTTAACTGTCTTTACAATTTTAACATAATATTCTACAGTAAATATTCTTATTTACTTTAATTAGACTATTTAAAAAGATTGTCAACACAATATATACATCATGCCCTTAAGTAGCTTTTAAATATAATTTTTTTTTTTAGTAAATTGATTTAAACAATTCATCCTAGCTTTAAAAAAAGGGTACAATATATATATCATCAACCATTATATATATATACCAGAGAATAAAACAAATAAATAGATTGAGTATACTTTATATACTTATCGACAAACCATGATTATGATACTTATGCATTGAAAATATCACTGTCTATTTGATTTGTATGTTCTCTGTTATGGTGTTTTTCATATTAATAATTATGACAGAATATCAAAGTAATATATATAGTCATCCAACCTTTCTGGACATTGCCAGGTTTCTTTTTTACTTTCCTTAATTTGATTATCTTTTGTGATTCTTCCTTTAGTTGATCCATAAATTGTTCTTTTGGGTTCCATTTTCTGTTATATCAGTCTGTTGGTCTTCATCATCAGTCTACTCTATAGGCTGCTTTATTTTGTCTGAATTTGCACTAGCTTTATTTTGATTTTCATGCAAATTATTTATGTTATCTTTGGTGAATATTTTCTGACTAAGGCATAATTTCCCTGTCTGTTGCAATTGGACATGGTGTAGGTGCCACCAGTATTCAACTCTGTTTTTCAAAATGGTCTGTAATCATTTGTGTGGATAATCACTTATAATTATATATTATGCTTTTTATTTTAATTTCTTTGTTATGATATCTTTATTGGAAATTAATGTTGCTAGTTTTATTTTCATTTTTTATTCTGTTATCCATTCTACCAGGAATTTTTCTGCGCATATTGACTGTGCTGTCAGCTGTTATAGGAGAGCTTCATATACAACTTTATCAATTTGAATACTCCATTTCTTTAAGAATTCTTTTAAGTTATTGAATGGTGTTCTTTGCAAGCCTATTCAATTTTAGATGATAAGGAAAGAAAAGGTGTGAATTGTCTTTCTATCAAAATATAATTTTATTTCTTGTGCCATGACTCCATGCCATTATTTATTATTATTACTTCAGTTGGGATATGAAAAGATTTTATTCACTCTTTCAATATCAGTAGCACTTGGCATTCTATCCATTTAGAGTATATGGAACTTTTTCCATGGCTTTTTCTTGTTGTGGTTTGCTTGGCAGGCTGCAATTTTAATGTATTATTCATGATATTTTGCCACCAGACATATTTGCATGCTAATGTTTTTGCATAGATGGTACCTGGATGTCCCTTACACTAAAACCTTTATCTGTCTTTGATTGGTATCACTACCATTAATGTCCAAGGTTTGCTAACAATTAATTTCTCTCTGCTTGTCCAAAATGGTTCATGTTGAGCAGTGTAGTTTTTGATTTGGTTATTTTTTCCACATCCAACTAACTAATTTGCATATGATAACTTCTCACCTTCATTTGTCCACCTTGTAACTATTTTACCAGACTTTAGTACATCAATATAATTTACCTCTTTGTGTTACTTGTGGTTCTTTCTTATCAGAGTTTTTTAAATAATGCATCAGTATGCTTAATATTTAGTCTTTTTCTTAAATAAGTTTATAATTCTCTACAGCTAATATATTTCTCCACCCATGCATGTGGGCGTAGATGGTTGTTTCTGTTTGAAATGATTGCATGAAAGGATTATAGCCTTTATATTGGACTGCTGTTATTTTTCTTGCTGATAAATAGAGAACATATCTTTTTAACTGCCATTTTATAATCTAATTTGGGCTATTTTGTATAACAGTGGGTTGGTCTGTAAACTTTCAGCTCAATTGGATGATCACTTCATAATAACTAAACATATAGTGGTAGGATGAATTTTTTCCTCATTATGTTTGTTAAATTTACAATTTTTTTGCAATAAAAAATGTTTTTGGATATAAATGCTCTTTTAACCAATTTGTTGAAAAAATGGTAAACCAATTTTTTAATAGAATAAAATTTTTAATTTTTTTAAATACTATAATACATTGACTAACTACTTTGTTTAACATTATTATCAAAGTGTTTCTTAAATTCAATGATTTTTAGAGCTGCCAAAGTTATAATTTATTTCTATGATTTTCATTTTCAATCATATTGAAAAATTTTGTGGAAAACAGATCTATTTTTATTTACTATATAAAGCTTTTGTCTTATTATGAAGTATTAATTTATTTTATGATGCCTTTGAAATATCTTATAAATAATTGTTATTGCTTGTCTATGGAGAATACTGATTTTAACAAAAATAAAGCCAATGAAATGTCTTTGAATGATCTGATTTACTTATCTATCATTATTACATATAAAAGACTTTCAGCAATAAAATCGACTTCACCTCTTTATTATTGTGAGACTTTGAACTGCATGATAAATTTGTTTAATATTGCTATATATGGAAGAGATCCAATGATAAATAAATGGAATTTATCTTCCAATAATAAATGAGATATTGAAAAACTAGAAATTTAAAAACAAGACTGTATATTTTGTTTATATAATTAGCACCTATCAATATTGGCTTGATTTAAATGTGTCTAATATAATCTAGTTATGCACTTAATTTAGCAGTAGAATAGGTTGCTTGGTGATGTAAACTTCTGAGAGAGAACCAAGTTATCTTTGTCTTTAAGATGAAACTCTAATCATACAATTACGATGAAAGAATATGTTGATCTAATTATTAACAGGATTGGCACATAAATTTCTGAGTCATAATTTTAACACAAAAGAAGAAAAATTCTTAAAGGCAACTATTAACTGCAGCTACTAATCTATATATTCGTAAAGGTCCATAAATCTGTTATGTATGTGTATATTTAAAATACACATACACACAAAATAATAACAGTAAATGTTTTAAATAGGGATTTAATATTTAAACATTTGTACGTATATAATTTATTGCATTTACATACGTAAGTTATATATATATGTGAAGATAAAAATACTTCGTTAATTTAAAATAATATTATACTTTAATAGCTGTGTTATTTTTTAAAACAGCAAGTAAACAAATCCTTTTAGATAGGAAGGTTAATTAATGAAGGAACTTTGCAGATAAACAAGTTGATTAAGTAAAAAGCAATTGGGCTGCAAAGAGTAATCAATCAAAGTAAAACTTAAGCCAAGAGGTAAACTGAGAGGTATTGATCTGCCCAGGATGGACAAGATTTGACCAATCAAATCCAGAAAATCAGGCTGGAAAAATGAGTGAAAGTGTAAAGCATTTGACACTTTAAACTGGGAGCTCTACCGATGCAGATGAACTGGGAAAGGTGCTGAACGTCGCTTATTTAGTACGGTAGCCCCAGAGTAGACAGCTGGCTTCCGAACGCCCAAGAGTCAGCATAGGCACTATAAAGTAGGTCGCATAGATCTTCATTATTATTTTGGTATACCTTTGGGTTTGTTGAGATAAATATATTATGATTGTTTTAATTTATTAGTGTAAATATGTATATATTAGTGTATTGTAATTAAATCTGTTTTTCTTATTCTACCAGTGTTAGTCTTTGTGATTATAATTATTGTATGCATATATAGGGAGTGTAAGGTTAGCTAACTGCATAGATTGTTCACCAGTGAGTATTATAACTGGTGGACTTAACATTTGGCACAGTCAAGAGTTTGAATCTAGTAAAGCTAGAGTAGTGGGTATTAAAATTGCTGTTATTCACCATTTACTCAAAGCAGAAATTTTTTAAGTACAATATTTGAGTATAATTGATAAATTGCATATGGTCATTGGTGAATTCAACATAAATGAGATGAGCAGTTGGCCATTGTATGTTGAACACATAGAAAAGTATTTTTTTATTAATAGAGTCGAAGACGATAAGTATAAAATAGTCACCATATTATGTTTCACAGGTAAAGTGGGTATAGAAATCGCAAATTGGTTAGTAGCACCTTTAACCCCTGAGTAATGCTCATATAGTGACTTCAAAGAGCAATTGGGTAATTATTTTAACCCTACTCCTTCATGTCACATTGCTAGACTACAGTTCCACCATGGTCTGCAAGCTAGAAATGAAATGATTAAGGATTTTGATTGTGCACTGCGAGTGTTATCTAAAGACTGCGTGTATGATTCTTACTTAGATGAAGCTCTCCTCGAACAGTTTCTGACAAGCATAAACAGTGACATCTTACAGCAACAGCTACTGCCAGTAATGAATCTCGATTACATGAAGGCAATCAAACATAGCAAAGCCTATGAGCTCATCTTGGAACAGTCCAAAAAATATGCAGAATTCAATAATGAGGGAAATAAGCAGACTGAAGTTTACAAAACTTTCAAAACAATGGAACAGAAATCCACAGAAACTAATGAAAGTAATGGCAATAACAGTAGAAACCCTGTTATCTGTTTTTGCTGTGGAAAAAAGGGCATAAAGCCACTGATTGCCATTTTAGTTGTGAACAATGTAAATTATGTAATAAGAAAGGAAATAGGCAACAAAATGAAACACTACACATAAGAAATAGTCCTAACTGTAAATTAAAGGGAAAAGAAAAACAGTTTACAATGATTAACAATACAGCAACCAGTCCTTATGATAAAATAATTATAAAAGTTAAAATATATGATCACCCTATAGACATGGAAATGGACAGTGGGAACTGTATAACCCTAATTTCACTACACGATTGGCAGACCATTACAGAAAATTATAAGCAAAAACCCAAAATAGTAAAAACTGATATGAAAGCATTAGACATAAATGGCAATGCTATTAAAATAAAGGACATGGTTAAAGCCCCAGTAAACAGAGTAGAGAGTAAAAATTGTCAATTTACCATTATATATAGTACATGCCCCGATAAATCCATTAATCAGCCATGAGAGGTTTAATAAATTAGGGATTAGATTGACATTCATACAAAATATGGAGATGGAAAAAGAAATGGAAAATAAATTTCCAAATTTATTTAATGGGGAGCCAGGAATTATTAAAACTGAGCCGGTATCATTAGAAATGAACACATCAGCTCTACCCATAATTTGCAAACCTAGAAAGGTACCGTTCACTCAGAAAGTAAAAGTAGAAAAAGAAATTGATGACCTAGTCATGAAAGGGATGTTGGAACCCATGGAAAAATCAGATTGGGCCACACCAGTAATCATCATAACTAAACCTAATGATCAGATATGCTTGTGTGGGTATTACAAAGTAATTGTAAATAAAGCATTAAACAAGAGCACATACCCTGTACCAAATGCTAGAGTGGTTATCACTTCATTGCAAAATCTAATTTCTTTGTGAAGTTAAACGTTAACGCTGCATTCCATAATACCAGTTATAGAGGAAGTGTCCAGAATACTGACAATTACTATGCATCTTGGGATATACAAATGTAAAAGTCTACCATTCAGAATAACATTGGCCCCTAGCATATTTCAGTCAAAAAACAAAACTCTCCTCAATGGATTGGATGGTGTCATACCATATTTTGATGACATCCTCATAACAACGACCACAGACAAAGAACTTAGAAACTGAATAGATAAGATATGTGAATGGCTAAATGAGTTTGGTGCAAAGCTGAATACTGAAAAATGCATTTGGAAAACTAATGAAATTCCTGGGCCACATTATATTGAGAAGCAGCACATCATCTTCTCCCTGAAAAAACTAAATCAGTAGCAGAAGCACCAAGATCCACAAACGTGAAGCAACTACAAGCTTTCCTAGGCTTGGTGAATTTTTTTGAAACTTTTTTAAAAGGAAAATCCCATGTGGCCACTCCTTTATATAATCTACTGAGGAAAAACCAGAAATGGAAATGGGACGAGCAAGAAGAAACAGCATTTATTTGCACTAAAGCACTGCTTACTTCAGAGAAATTATTAGTATATTATAACGGTGATCTGGAAATTATGTTGACCACTGACGCATCTGAATTTGGGGTCAGGGCAGTACTAAGTCACAGCCCAGTTGGAAGAGCAACCCATGGCATATGCTTCACGCACATTTTCCAGGGCAGAAAAAAACTAGCCAATTGGACAAGGAAGTGCTCGCAATTTTGTTCGGAGTGAAAAAATTCCACCAATATCTGTATGGGAGAAAAATTATTATTATACCTGATCACAAACCTCTGCTGGGAATATTTGGAAATAAACATACACCTGATCATTTAAGCCCCCAAATGTTATGTTGGCTTAATGTTCTCACGGGCTATGATTACTGTCTGGAATACAAAAAGGGAAAACAAATTGGGCATGCAGACATGTTATCATGCATGCCCAATCTTGATGAAGCACCAATATTAGAAAGAAAAATAAATTATATAGATGTACTTCAAAAGCAAAACCTAAATAGCAAAATTGTAGCTTTATGGACAGACGAAGATGACAGCTATCAGTGGATAATAAATAAGATCAGAGGAGGATGGCCGAAAAAACATCCATGGTTTCTCCACAAACAATTATGGAATGCCCATGAACAGCTATCTGTATATAAAGGATGCATTTTGAGGAGCAACCAAATGCTGATACCTGTGATGGGGAAACAACAAATATTAAACTTGCTTCATGAGGGACATCCGGGCATTGTGAGGGCAAAAGCCCTAGCCTGTAGCATCATATGGTGGCCAAACATCAATGTAGATATATAAAGAAATGTGAGAACTGCCAACAGTGTGCTAAAGCACCCCCATCAACTTTTGAAATATGGCCAAAAGCAAACAACCCATGGCAACAAATCCATATAGACCACCGTGGTCCATTTGAAGGCCATTTATTTCTGGTTGTAGTTGACGCATATTCAGGGTGGGCTGAGTATAAAATAATGAAAAATACCAGCACAGCATTAACAGCTAGCACTCTGTATGAGATTTTTGCTCATCACGGATTCGAAACTTTAGTCTCAGATAATGGAAGAAGTTTCATATCGGAAAAGGTCGCAGAGGTAATGCAAGATTGGGGAATAAAACATGTACTCACCCCCAATCAAATGGACTGGCTGAAAGAGCAGTGCAAAGCTTCAAGTCAGCTCTAAAAAAATGGCAAAATGAAAATCAACAAAGCTGTATTGACTGCTCTTCTCCACCAGCATTCTACCCCGGTGGCCAAATCTGGCAAATCACTGGTGGAAATATATTTAGGCAGAAAACTGTGAATGAAACTTGCAAAAATAGTGCCAACAAAACAGCGAGACAAACAACAGAGTTGCTTGTACAAATTCCAGCCGCAAGAGAGAGTGTGGGCAAAGAACACATGAAAAAATCGATGGTTTTCAGGGGAAGTTATTTGCCAGCTGTCAAAACAAGTCATGACAGGTCGCATGGGCGATGGTAAGGTATTAAAAAACATGTGAACCAGCTATGGAGAAATGAAAGTGATGACTGGATTCCAAACCTCGGCACAACAGAAACCGATGAGACTCTAAAAAATGATAATAAACCAGAAATTTGCACCACTCAAGAAACTGATTTTCAATTAAACATTTTGCCTACAGAGAAGTCACCACTACAAATGAAAAATAATTCATGCCAATGACTAAAAAGGAAAATAAACCCTCCCAAATATTTAACTGATTATGTTTTAAGTTTGAAGACTAACAAATAATCTTCGAACTTGGGTAGAGTATTGTTATGTATGTGTATGATTAAAATACACATACACACAAAATAATAATAATAAATGTTGTAAATAGGGATTTAATATTTAAACATATGTATGTGTATAATTTATCGCATATACATACATAAGTTCTATATTATATAAACGTGAAAATAAAAATACTTTGTTGATTTAAAATAATATTATACTTTAATAGCTGTGTTATTTTTGAAAACAGCAAGTGAACAAATCCTTTTAGATAGGAAGGTTAATTAATGAAGCAACTTTGCAGATAAACAAGATGATTAAGTAAAAAGCAATTGGGCTGCAAAGGGTAATCAATCAAAGTAAAACTTAAGCCAAGAGGTAAACTGGGAGGTATTGATCTGACCAGGATGGACAAGATTTGACCAATCAAATCCAGAAAATCAGGACTGGAAAAATGAGTGAAAGTGTAAAGCATTTGACACTTTAAACTGGGAGCTCTACCGATGCAGATGGACTGGGAAAGGTGCTGAACGTCGCTTATTTAGCACGGTAGCCCCAGAGTGGACAGCTGGCCTCCGAATGTCCAAGAATCAGCATAGGGACTATAAAGTAGGTCGCATAGATCCTTATTATTTTGGTATAAATTTATAATGATTGTTTTAATGTATTAGTGTAAATATGTATATATTAATGTATTGTAATTAAATCTGTTTTTCTTATTCTACCAGCATTAGTCTTTGTGATTATAATTATTGTATGCTTATATAGGCAGGGCAAGATTAGCTTACTGCATAGATTGTTCACCAGCGAGTATTATAACTGGCGGACTTAACAAAATCTAAAAGAATAAACATAGTCAGGATGTTTTTAATTCTTATAAGCTATCAATCTCCTAAAAGAAATGGCCCTGTGACAACCAAGAAAAGTAATTTATGTGTGTATTTTGACAGCACTTCCAATAATATTATTTTGTCAGTGTTTTTTTTAATTATTTATTTGCATTGTTTTTATTTTCCAGCTATTTGAAATCTAAGCTCTATAAAAGTTAATTTTAGATTAGCTGATTTTTAATGGTTTATTTAAAAAAATAATATTCACTTTTTAAAAATATCCTTGACTAATATTTGCTGTTTATTATGCTATATTTATTTTTGTGTGACACAGGAAGAACTTCTGTTCCTGGAGGAAGTAATATTGCAGGATCTTTACAAGAAGCAGCTCAGGAAGTAAATATTTTACATTTTAACTTAAAATAGATTGTGTGTGTGTGTGCAAGTGATTAAGTGTATTGTACCTGGTGATAGATGTGCAGAAAATTTTATTGTAGATTATTTTTAATATGTACTACTTAAAGTATAAAATCAAATCTTAAATTGTGATTAAAATATCTAAAATATTTTAACAATGTATTGAACGTAATTTTTTCATTTAGTTATAAAATGAATACTTATATGAATAAAACTACAAGTTAAGATTGATAATAAACATTGAACAATTTTATCATAGTTAATAATATATCAAGTAAGGTTGGACATGTTGTGTGTTGAACAATTTTGTCAAATATGTTTGTGAAAAAATATAATAATATATATGCTTCAGTGAAATATAAATATTTATATGATAATACATGAAACAATTCAGTCATTAAAACATTTATTTTTTATGATCTATATACAATATTCAAGAATCAATGGGTTTTAGAGAGAATTGATTTTATAATTCTTTCTCTGGACAAGATTTCTAAATTGTGGTCTGTAAATCTTTAAATGCCATAGAAAGGCTGGGATTTTTTTAAAATATGACAAATATATTCATCTCTATCATTTTCAACTTTTATGTATAGTTGAAATTTTAATGCAGTTTTTCTTATCCATAGTGTTTTTTGTCTACATCAATTTGATCATCTTCTTTATCTGATAAACAGTTCTTTCCTATGTCATTTACAATATCCAACTATTATTATTTTTTTCTAATATGTTCAATTCAAGTCAATCTGTTTTGACTTCTTCTAGCAATATATCCAGCTTCATTTCATCATTTTTAATTCTTTTAATGGTGTCTGTAATATTGTTTTGTTTTTTTAATTCATATATTTGCCCACATAGTTGCACATTATGTTTCCATCTATATTAATAATAGGTACTTTTTTTTATTATAAAGTTTTCTTTTTTTTCTTTTTTGAAAAGTACTTAATCTTTAGTACTTATTTTAATCTTACTTTTTCACTTTCATATGATTGTTCTTAGAATATTTTCTGAAAATTTTTTCACAAAAACAGTCTCCTGATTTGCAAAATTTTATTTCATCATAAATTTCCCTGACTCAAATATTTCTAAGAGAATTATAACCACTGCGTAAACTTTCAGCTAAAAAATGGTTGATTCATTTTTTGAAAAAGTTGCTACCATAAGGAACCATATATTAGACAATTTAACACATTTTATTAAATTCTATTTCTTTGAACATAGAATAAAGCTGTTTTTGGTAAAGTACAGAAATTTTCCTGAAGGATTGTGATGTTGATATTTATATATTGGACTATTTAAATAAAGTTAAATTTTCTAAAGACATTCAATACTTAATATTAGATGATGGAAATAGTTCAATATATACATACTGTAAGATATACTTTGCATTCTGACTTTTTGATAAATAAAAAGCTATTGAGTTATTTTAAACGTTATTATTGGACATAGATCAAATAAACATGATGTAATTAACTATGTCCCTTAAAAAAGATTCAGTAAGTTGAATCATATTAGATAGGTGAATTATAATTGAACTTCTAAAATGTTTATACTATATATTTCCAACAAAGTATTCTATTAAAGTATTTTTTATTTATTTAACATCTTGTAGGGGGGGGGGTGTAAGACCACAGTTAATTTGATTTGATCAGATGAGTATTAATGCGGTGACTTTAAAAATAAAATCATGTGACTATAATACAATGGTGGCCTTCATTTGTGAAAGTGTTTTAATAACGTAAACAAATCTGGATACTAAATAAATGTTCAGAATGAAGCATAGCATTTGTCATTGGAAATAAATTTAATACATCATGGTTGTTTTGTTTTTTTTTTTGCGTAAAATGAAACTAAAAAAGCTTTCAACAATATTTTATTGCTTTCTTAGTGTAACATATATATTAATGTAAATGTTTATGAATCATTATACATAGTGGTATGTAAATTTTTTTATAATTAGATTTTTTTCTGTTGAATATAAAGTATAAGAAGACGAGAAACATTTTCTTATTAATTTATAAATTGTGTTTGTATTTTTAAAAAATCAAAAGCATTAATATTACTATCTGTTGAGTGAAACAGAGGTGCATAAATAAGTATTTCATTTTATAAAGAATCTCTCAATACAATTAACCAGATCACAAGGAATATGGTTTTTAAATCTAAAATTTTCAATTTTTTTATTCCATCACTTGAGAGAAAAGAATATGCATCACTTACCTATGAAATTTAGTAAACTTCAAAATGGTTTTTTATTTATACAAGGAGTATATATGTAATTTATGCATGTCTCCATATGTAATTTGGATATATAAGAATGTTGAATAAAAGTAAAAATTGTTAGCTTTTTTTTCCTACAAAAAAGTTGCTTTTCTAATGATAAGAATCCTGGGCAAAGCTTCATAAATTTAAGCTGAGTAAAGAAACTTAGCTATTTGAAAGCCTGCAGAAATGAAAAACAATGCATAGTGACCTCTAGTGTACCTTCTGATATCATATTTTAAAGAGATTCCCCTCTCCAATAAATTATAATTGTATATAATTGTAAAGATTTTTAAAAACATATTTTATATTATTTATATGTTATTATACATTGACTTTTATATATTTTATAATAAAAAGATAGAATGTCGTGGTGGTAAATGTATTCCCGTGAACTGTGATCATAGTAAAGATGAAGAAGTTAAATTATTATTTGATCGAATTGAAAAAGAACAGGATGGTCGTTTAGATGTACTTATTAATAATGCTTATTCAGGTGTTCGGGTAAGTTTCTTTTTTAAATTTTTGTTTATAATTATAGTTTATGTTATTGTTTTACTCTGACCAAAGCATTTACACTTCTAATGTATAAATGTTGTAAATAAAATTTCATGAGTGTGTGTATATATAGTTAGAAATAGAAGACATTGAGAGCACTCTAAAAATATTAGTTATTCATAATAATAAAGATTATACAAATGTGAAATTTATACTAAATATGTTAATTTTCAAAGAAGAAAATATAAGAATCAATTATGCAAATTAAAGAAAAGAACAAAACTGAAGAACTGTATGTATGTGTGCAAATTTATTGGAAGTGCATAAAAATGTGCCGTTGATAGTGCATTACATTGCAGAGTTAAAAATGAAAGAGTCACCAGTCCTATGTGTAAGTGCAGTAAAGCACATACAACTTTATAGTTCAATACTATAAAACTTGCATCTATATACTATTTTAGAGAAATATACAAGTTAGTTAATAGGAGAATTCAAGTATTCCCTATTCATATCTGCTAGTTTATAAAAGTTAAAACAAGGAGCAAGCTGCTAGTTGATGAAACTAATATTTACTAATATTTTATACATTTAATTCATAATAAATAATCTCTTTTGTTAAATTTTAAATTGATTTGTGTATTTTTTAAATATTTATACTGCTGGATTAGGTCAATATGACCTTTGTATGTTTTATTTGGTGCAGAAGAAGGCTTAAAATAATCTATGCAAAGAAATAAAGTAAATCGGGACTACAATCGGGAAAGCGTCATGGAAATTAGCAGTTCAGATTCTGATATATCATTATCATGTATTAAATTGGTAATAATTGAGAATTTGCAAGTCTTTCACATGTGCAATTATCTCTCAGACAGCTAATCAGATTTTAAACAGCTGTCTTAAGAGCGATCAGGTTTCAACACACGACAGAAATTTTGACAAGAAAAGGACGATATCAATCTTTTCTCAACTTAACTATTTATATATATAAGCCAGTCTTAAGCATCTTGGCCTGAAAGTTTGAATATATAAACATATACACCTATCATTCATTGTGTATTAAAAAGTAATGAACTTTGTTTTGCATAAATAATGCAGAGGAATAGCAAATATATGTGTCACATGTTGAAAGATATGATAATAAATAATATTGTAAGTAATGAACTGAAAGTTGCAACTGTAATGAGGATGTTAGGCAATGACATGCTTCAAATAGCAAATTGTCTGTATGACTTGAAAATAACCAAAGGTGTACCATATGAACAGTTGTTACAAAAATTAAATGTATCCATTAAACCAAAGACTTCCAAACACATAGTGTATCTTTACTGCTGAAATAAACTGTAGTCACTAAGTGAAATTAAGAAATGTAAGTTTAAAGACAAGCTATCCATGATGATAAGCTCAAACAAATATTACTGAATCTGCACTTAGATACAACATGACTATAAAAAGAGGAATACCATAAAGACTATTCTGTAAAATGTATCAGAATTAACAAATACAGCAGATGTGATCAAACCAAAAACATCGGTAAATAAAGCACATGCAAAGATGACTAATAGAAACACAATGAAGAATGTTTACATTTGCTTTTACTGTGGCCACATAAAAAAATGACATAATTGTGGACTGAAAAAGCATTTATTTATAAAAATAAAAAGTCTAAAATAGATTTACCAGTGAAAAATAAATCAAGGTGAGGAGCTGACAAGACTTTAGCAAATGTTAACAAAAAATATGCAACCAAATTGTCAGGATGGAAATTGTTAATGGTGCAGGTGTATCTTTCATAACTCAAAAGGATTGGATCATCATTAAAAGAAGATGGAAAAATAATATACTAATTAATAAGATGAACATTGTTGCTATGAATGTTAATGGAAATCACCTGATATTAAAGGGTAGTCACAGACTTGGTAAAATGTAATTTTAAAGCAGTTCATTTATACTGATTGTTTCTTATATGTAAATGGAGGTATTTGAACTAGGATTTTTTTAGTCTATTCAATCTCCATTCCATCTCAAGCAATTGATACACATAACCACATATATGCAAAAAAAATACATGATAATTGACAAATAAAAAAAATTACTGCTTTATATTGTATTTAAAATTTAAGCACTTTTTAAGCCATCATACCACATCACCAGTTCATCCATTTTCCATTCCATTCTTTTTCTTCATTGCCCAGCTCTTCAATTCCACATAATTTTTCCCATCTCATATCATCCAACAATATCTATCTTTTCTATCCTTTTTTTATGTTACCACTTACCATTCCATCTAAAACATCTTTCATTAAATTATATTTTCTTCTTAATATATGTCCAATCCAGTTTCTCTTTCTATTTTTAATTTCTTCAATCCATCTTTTTTTTTCATTTACTCTTTTCAAAACTTTTTCATTCATTATTTTATTCATCCAATTGAGTTTTTTTTATTCTTCTCCATGTCCACATTTTACAACCATACAATAGTACACTCCACACATAACATTTAATTAATCTTTTCCTTAATTCTTTCTTCAAAGGTCTGCCAAATATTTTCTTTCTCTTAATAAATCTTCCTTTGTCAATGCTATTCTTCTTTTAACTTCATCTTCACTTTTTCCATTCCCACTCAATCAACCACCCAAATATCTAAATTCTTTTATCTGTTGAAGTATGTTATCATGGATTTCAATTTGCAGTCTTTTTTCATTCCTCTCTATTCATAAACACTTAATCTTCTTAACATTAACCTTTATTCTATATTTCATACATCCTTTCTCCAATTCTAATGACAGAGAAGACCATAACTGAATTAAGTCTCTGGGAATAAGGATTAAAATTATCAAGAGAATACAACTAGAAACGGAAATATGAAATAAAATTACCTTAACTCTTTAACTCCAGTCTAGCAGAGCTGGAGAAGCAACCAGTGAATGTTGAGCTAATTTCCAATGCCTAGCCAGATGTATCTAGACCAAAAAAAGTTCCATTCACTCAAGCCTAAAACTGAAGAAATAGTAAATAACAGCATAATTTCACTAATGAAAGAATCTTCTTGCTTGACCAACACCCTAACTGTTATTGTATAAACTGATGGTAATGTACAATTATGCAGTGTATAATGTAAGAAAATAGTTTATCAAGCATTAAAAAGGTATTAGCTTTTACAGAAGGCTTCATATTTTGCCAAAATGAATGTGTGGGCTTCATTTTATCAAATCTCAATTACTGCTAGAACAGTTGAGCTACTTGCCATAAATGCACACATGTATTTGTTTAAGTTTAACAAATTGCTTTATGGAACAACCACAATGCATATTTTGAGTGGAATAAGAGTTATACCATATTTAGACAACATTTTAATAGTCATGGAAACTGTAAATGAGCTAAGAAAAAGCATGAATATCATGTATAAAAAGCTTGATAAATTTGGAGCTAGATTTAATGTCTCAAAATCTATAAGATGTGTTAAAGAAATTAAATTTCTCAGATATATTATTATAGATAAGGGCAAATATCCCAGCCTGCAAAGATTCTCCAAAACCACGAAATGTTAGATCCACTAAATTTTTTTGAAAGCTTCCTAAAAGTCAAACATCATGTGGCTACTTCATCTTCAAAAAGGTCAAAGACTTGCTTGCATTTAACCAACTTTTGGTGCATTATCATGAAGATGATGTTTTTATTACTGCAGATTTTTCAGAATTTGGAATTGGTGGTGACCATTCTATAGCATATGTGTCCAGAACACTATTTTCTGAAAAAAATAAAGCCAACTAGATAAAGAGGCATTAGCAATCATGTTCATGATAAAGAATTTCCATCAATATGTTTATGGACATTCAGTTAAAATTTCTACTGACAATAGACCTCTATTAGGGATATTTGGAAAGAGTTAAAAAGATTCTAAACCATGTTAGTCATTATATGTCACATTGGATTGACATTTTAGCTTACTGATTTTGAATTATTATGTAAGCCAGGAAAGCAAATTACACATGTGGATACTCTTTCTTAAATACTGGATATATACACTCATGAGCCATGTATTACTGAAGTCAACTGGGTAAACATTACCTTTAGTGGGCCGAAACATAGTGCTCTGATGGAATAATTTCAAACTACAATGCATAATTCTCAGCAATACATATAATAAATTCCACAAAAATAGTGTCACTATTGCAAAGAGTCCTAAATAAAATTCCTGCAGATAGGATGAAAATAAGGAATTGCTGGAATCAAATTATTTGCCCAATAAAAGACTATAAGCACAAGGATTTGCAGTGACAGATGACTTCTGGATAAAAGAGCCATATCTGATAAATATATGGAAATAACATAATCTGCTTTGCCATCTGTACTTTCTGCATATCTCACAAGTGAACACTTCATTACAATGCTGACAATAAGACATTGTTCTTTAGCAATCTCCCTTTGCTGACAACCTCATTACTATTTCCAGAGTTCATAGTTATCCATCAACTGCATGAATGCCATGATTCTGCACAAACAGCCAGAAGATTAACATTTCATTTGCTGGCACAGTATGTGTTACATGATTTATGCCTGTCATAGCATTATTATAGTTAATTGTGAAATAATGTGATTTTCACACAAGTTTTCTGACTGGATTTCAAACATCAGATAGCATACATGCAATTATTTTGTCAAAGTACCAACTTTACAACTACAGGGAAAAAAAGTAACAAAATTTTAAAAAAAAGTTTAAAATTATCCCAATAGAATGTGCATGTTTGGCCCACTAACTGTAATGTTTAACATCAATTGCATTGATCCTTATGAAATCTGAAGCAACAAATTTTGACATCTTGGTCAAATTGATGGTGAACAATGCTGGATATCAGTTAGTTAAATGGATAAAGCAAGACTAACCTAGAATTTGATCAAATTATGTAGTTCAGCAAATTTGGAATGCCCATGAAAATTTATCTATGTGCAACAAATGTAAACTCATGACCAAACTTGGCAGAGGAAATGTGTGTTAGAATTATTACACAAGGGACATCCCAGAGTAAACTGTAAGGAGGAATTAGATTGCTCTTATGCTTGTCAGACAAACATGAACAGCAACATTGAGAAAAGCATTAAAATATGCACAGCCTTCCAATCAATAGGAAAGGATTCATCTGAACTATTCCATGAACATGGATTTTTAGTCTTGATTGGATTTTCTAACTAACAAGGAAGTATAGTATTTATTAACATCCTTTTATCACCCAAATCCAATGGATTACTGGAAAAAGCCATTCAACAACTGGAGCATGCACTTAATAAAATTAAATATTCTGATTTGCATGAGGCATTAACAGCAGCAATATTTTATCAGAACTTAACATCAAGCTCAGTGACTGAAAAAATCCTAAACCATATTTCAGGACATGCCTCTACATTGATACCAGACAATATTAGATGAAATGTGAATATGTTAAATTTAATATTTGGAGAAACTGTTTGAATATGGGATATGTTAAAAAAGTAGCTACCTGGGATTATAACCATAAGTATTGTAGAAGCAAATATGTATACATGAAATAGAAAATAGTAAAGAGATAAAAAGATAAATAGAAAATAGTAAAGAAATAAGGAATCATATGGTGAGTTGTTAGAACTAATAAAGAAAAAAGCAAGTTCATCTACTACTGATGTTGATGATCATATACAAAATAGTGAAGATCTTAGAATGAATGCATTTACTGAAATCAAACTAAATGAAAATCTTCAAGTTCACTTTTACCAGATCTACCTGTAGAAGTAAACTAGGGAAAACAGATTATAGATGAAAGGCTGGAACACTCAGTGATAAGTGTGAAAGAATGACAAAAATCTGAAAAATTATGTTCTGACTAAAAAATTTACATTGCTAATATATAAATTTAAACAATGTTTTATGAGTGTGTATGTATATAGTTAGTCAGAATAAAAGACACTGAGAGCACTTTAGAAAAATTAATTGTGCATAATAAGAAAGATTATGCAAATATGAAAATTATACCATGTGGGTTAATTTACAAAGAGGGGGTTATGAGAATAAATTATGCAAATTTAAAAAGGAAAACAAAACTAGAAAACTGTATGTAAAGGTGCGAGTAGTGGACAATACATCAAAAGTGCACAAAGTAATGTGCAGCCAATGGTACATTAGATTGCAGAGTTTAAAAAAAACAGTTATTAGTTCTAAGTATAAGTGCCGCTAAGCACATACCGCTTTATTTCTATATCAGGAAACTTGCAGAGAATTTGTACAAGTTAGTTAATAGGAGAATTCAGAATTCCCTATTTATATATGCTAGTTAATTAAAATGAAAATAACCAGTAAGCAGCTTCTTGACATTATCAATATTTACTAATATTTTATACACTCTTTTTGTTTTCCTGAAGGTTTGTGATGATGGTGTTTTAGTTGTATTTTTATATTGGAAATAGTCCAATATAAAAATACAACTAAACTCTTTTGTTAAGTTTAAACTTGATTTATGTAGTTCACTTTTTTTTATTAATTATATCTCCTTTTTTATACATTTATTCAATGCAATATCTTATTATTAAGATTTTAATTGTTCATAGTTTCAATTATCCACCAAATCTTCATCAGAACTACAAAATATGTACATATATATGAATACAATAGAAATAAAAAATATAATATTATATTTATATATATACATATTTTATATTTGAATTTATATATTTTTTTTTTATTTTACTTAATATTATTTAATTATATCTTAGGATTTTACTGCTGACAATTCTTTATATGTATATGAACTATATTTCTATAATTAAATTAAAATATTTTGTATATTCTATATTTTTATAACATTAATTTATATTTTAAAATTCAATATAACTTATTCATAATTCACCAAAAATGGGAACTAATGAAGTCCATTATGTTATTCTTTTATACAAATTATAATAAATAAATAAAAATTTATACAACAGCTATATATATTTATTAACAATAATTGCACATAAAAAGACTCTTTAGTTCATAGTTTTTGCTCTTTTCAAATGTTAAACATCTATTTTAATGTTAATCAATTATTGCAGATATAATGCCATCTAGTGCTCTATAATGGAAATAAATTGATTCAATATAAGTTAACTGGCAACAAATCTGAGTGTAGCTCGACTGTGGTTATATTACAAAGCAGCATGAAAAGAAAAATGTTTAATAAATATTTGTTGAAATTGACTTATAAGTATTTAAATTGCCATGCCCATGTGTATGTATATACATTTTACTTGATTAAATTGCATAAAAAATTAAAAGGAAAATTAGTTTATGGATTTGATCATATTTTTTATGTATTTATTTTATAATATGTGAGAAACCTAATGATGAATTATACTGTAAAAGAAGAAAGAAAAATGGTTTTGGTGTGCACAAAGATTTGAATTGCATAGGTTATAAAAATATAAAACATTTCAAATCCTGTTTAATCTGCATTTTTATTTAAACAACTTATCAATTCTTAAAGTAAATCTGATGGCAGATCTGAAAATATTATTTAAAAGTATGGATTAATAAAAATAAGTAAATTATCAATCTGTATTTAAAGGTGGCAATGATTTTTTCTTTCTTCCTATGTTAATAAATGGAGATAAAAAAAGAAAAAAACTATTTTTTTTCTTTATGTATTATATTATGACATAATATTTATAAATTTGGATCTACAATATGTTTTTCCAAAAACATGTTATCAAGAGAGGTCAAATCTTAGTAATCATCTCGTGATGAATTCATTGTGTGAAAAACATGTTGAACAATATCAAATAGATCTGTAACAATAAATTTCCATTCCAGACAATCAAATCTATTTAAGAAGCAGTGTTACCATGACCCAATGATACACTGCTGATTAAAATTGTTTTCAAACATAACTTGGATGGCCATATTTGCTAATTGTTTTAAAGTATTTTTCAATTGTCATTATAATAGCCAGTATCATGATTTTATTTAGCATAAGACTGTCTACAATGTGGTTAGGCAACAGAAAACCACACCAGCCAAAATACCTGGAAAATGCAGCCAGATCCAGAAAGTAATGCTGAAGTTTGCCAAAACCAGCAAGTGCCTTTATAATGCTGTAAATGAAAAAATGGACAGTTCCCTAAGAACTATTTAAGACCTACTGTTATTTTACCTTATATAATGCTATTCTCTAACATCACCAGTGCCCAAAAAGAAGAACGATCATCTTCAGAGGAATTAATGAAGATAATCAGAAATGAATTAAAAGAACAATATGTGCAGAAAACTATGGTTTGGAACTGCTTAAACATTTAACATGGTAAGATCATATCTTATAAGACCTTAAAATTAAATGTAAAATACCTTTTATTACAATAATATTTAGTATCTTTTATACATGTTAATAGTTGTGAGTATATATGCTATAGTTTTATTTATTCATTATTAATAAATTGTTAAGTTATTTATTATTATTATTATTAATTTATTTAGTTTGTGGTATAACTTGATCCAAACATTGTGATTTTAATATCCAATATACTACTTAATATCCACAATTCTAATTATGCATTTCTCTGGCAGACTTGCAGGATTGATGGTAATAATTTCTTAAATAATGGTGATCATGCATTAATAAGTTTTTCAAAAGTAAAATTTCTAGTTAGAAAGATAGGCACCTGAGAATTTCATTTTTTATTTTATTTTATTGAAATTGAAAAACAAATAAAATATTTTTGGGAGGATTTGTAATTATGTTATATATCATCATCATATTGCTTCGTTAATATTATATATATTTGAATTGAATTATTTTTTAAATTTTATTAACCATTCAACTTCCGTATTTAATATTTACTTGAATTGAAACTTATTGTGCATATTTGTATATCTTTCGATCTTTGTTCCCTGATGTATTGCTCATATTTACAATTACATATTTGCAACAACCAATGATACGGATCTGAACATCCCTTTTCTTATGTTCAATTTCACTCTTATATAAATACATATTTGCACAACTAACTTTTTTAGTAAACATTCCCTTTTTTATGATTAAATTTTACTGCTGCAGTAACATAATGTACTGGATATTAAGGCTTAAAGAAATTTAGCATATTTTGTTATAATATATAACAAGCAATAAATGTTTAAAATAAGAAATAAGATTAGTATTTTAAAAAAATTATGTTAATATTTAGCTTTAGTGTAAGTCTGAATAGGCAAGGTAATATTTAATAAACAGCAGTATATAAAAAATAAAATAAACATTAAGGCAGAGGTTTATCATGTTATTCTGGAGAAGACTGTTTATAAAGGGAGATTTGTAACTCTGCTAAAAGGATAATCAGCAAGAGAGAAGAATATAATAGAACATTTAGCTTTATATAAATGATCTGTAACAAGAAAGATAGAAGCTCAATTGAAAATGGATCCAAAAGCAACACAAGTGCCATTATTGCCAATAGAATCCAAGAGCAAGAATCTATTCAGATAGTGCAAAAGTCTTCAGAAGAGAAAATATCACACAATTAAAATTGAAATGCAATATGCAGTTATGAGTGAAATGCAACAAAGAAACCAGGAAATGCAAAAATCTGAAGAAACACACCAAAAAAATCAGAAAATGCTACAACAAAACTTTAAAGAAATGCATTTAAAACTGAAGAAAAACAACAAAAAAGAGATAAAGATAATGAAGAAAAACAATAAAAAAGAGATAGTGAAATTAGAGAAAAGCATTCAAAATATGAAGAACTGCAACAAAAATTTGAAGAAAAGCAACAAAAAAGTCAATAAATTTAAAGAAATGAATTTAAAACTTGAAAATAAGCAACAAAAGATAAATGGAAAATTTAAGAAAATGTATCAAAAAGAAAAATTTGAAGTAGTAAAAAGACATTATAAACAGCCTAAAGCTGAAAATAGCAGGTCAAATACAAGAGCAAGTAGAACAGAAAATGGAGTATATAAAAAAAAATTACATAGTAATTTAGAGAAAATGGTCTAAAAATTCACTGAATTTACTAAAACTTAATTGCAGGGAAGTGCAAAGTATAGCAGAAAGAATAAAAAATATGGGAGAGAAGTGAGGAGAGATCTAATGCAAAATTCATTATTAAGAAAAAACTCAGCCATTCAAGAGAAGATGGAGAAAACTCAGTAGTTGGCATCATAAATGACATAAAAATGAATTATGCAAACATAAAAAAAAATCCAAAAATAGTTTGTAGAAACTGTAAAAGAATTTAATGAAGATAATAAAAGTGATACCACAAGAAATATGAAACCAAAAGAAAGCTATGAAAACACAACAATTACAGAACAGTGCAGAAATTGTGAGACTTTTAGTTGTATAAATTAATTTCTAAAAATGCAGATGTTCAAGGTGAAGCAGAAGAGAATTCCATGGAATACCGTGACAGTTTGGAGAATTATTTCCAATTGAACTGGCTAACAGAAAGAGTGACAATGGCTATTGCTATAATCATTTACAACGATCTAGTAAGGAATAGTGGGACTTGTTAATAAAGAAATCAATTTCCTATTCTACATACAGAACAAACTTTGAATAGTTTTTGGTCAGAAGAGCACCAAGAAGCAATAAGATATCAAATTATGCAGGAATTATTTCACATAAAAGGTGTCAAAATTAATACATGATTTTTTAGAAAGCAAATGTTAAAATTAAAGACATTGTCTGCATGTGGCATGACAGAGAGTCATATCATCAGACTTATATGACATAATTTATCCCTTTGTGTTAAACACATAATCATAAACACTGACTGAGTTTTTAAAGGCCATTGACATGAGCCTTCAGAATCAGGAAGGAGATGGCAAATTCCCACCAAACAAGAAATCAAACAAAAGGAGTGAGGCATCTGTTGAATTAATCTGAAAGATAACAATATTCCAAATTTATAGATGGTGGCAAAAAAAGCTCTGATAATATAGAACATGCATAATATATTATAGAAATTTTCCAAGCCCAAGAAAACAGACACTCCAAAAAAATCTGAGAATTCACCACATCCATGAACTAGTACTGGAATAGAAAAAGATGTAATTAAACCCACGAAATGAAGATAATGAGATCCAAACCAGCATGAAGAAATCATAGTGACCCAGAAGATGGCAGAACATATCTAAAATTCACTTGGATGAGGACTCCATTACCACTACACAATTATTTAAACAGATGTAAAATTTGATGTTAGAAGAATAAAGGCTGGATCATTCCTTGTAGACCCTGAATCTATGAAAAGGAAAATGTTTTAAGGAGAAATGAAATTAATTGTAATATTTTAAAAGTTAAATTATATGACAATATCAAAAGTGACATTAAAATCACAAGAAGAGAAATTACCAGATTTCTAGAAAGCAAATGTCACTTTCATAGATAATATTAATATAAAAGATAGTTGTTATGACTTAAATGACAAATAAACAACTATGAAATATATGACTAAAATATTGATTTGTGCAGAGAATGAAAAAAAGTGATTATAATTCATTTAGATATGTTCTGCTTCTAATGATGTATTGGAATTTAGTCATTTACATGAGACACTATATTGTTTGTGACATTTTGAAATGTATATTGTCTTAGGTGCTACCATAACATTTTCTTCTCTTTTTCACATAGTTTACTCATTTACCTACAAAGTTCAGAGGAAGAAAGGTACAGTTTGAATTATTGTTGAACTTAGCAGCCTTTTGATTTAAAAGGGAGTAAGGATTTGTTTTCAAGTGTTATATCCATCAGCCTCTAACATTCAAAAGGGAACAAAGCTTACATTCTATTTTGATTTGGTATGGGTAACTTAACAGAAGTCAAACTGAGATAATCCTTCTAGTGCCCATGCTTCATCATACATCTTAATGTCCTAAGATGGAATTTTATAGACCCTAGAGTTGAAATTATATGCATTTTTTATAGTGTTCAATGTCAAGCAAATCTCTGCACATTATGGACATATGTATTTTGTAAACATTATTTATAAAAAGGACTGGCATATAAAAACATGATTAGAGAAATAAACAAAAATCAAACATTTTGCAGTAAATATACAAATGAGAAATGAAAAGTTATACTATCCATTGTCTCACTTAAAGAGAGGGGATTTGTAACTATAACAAATCTGAAAGCATTTCAGATGTGGTTATATTACAAAGCTACTTGTTGAAATTTACTAATAAATATTTAAACTGTGTGCACACATATACATGTCACTTGAATAAATTGCTTCAAAAATTAAAAAAAAAGTTAATTTATTAATGTGGTCATATTATGAAGTATTTAATTTGTAATATGTGAGAAACTTGATGATGAATAGCACTTTAAAGGAAGAAAGAAAAATGGTTTTGATGTTCACAAAGATTTGTATTGCTTAATTTATAGAAATATAGAAGATTTCAAACCTCATTTAACCCTTCCAAATAGAAGATTTATTTAAACAATTATCAATCCTTAAAGTAAATTTGATGTCAGGTCTGAAAATATTTAAAAGTATGGGTTAATAAAAATAAGTAAATTATTTAAAGGTCAATAATGAATTTTTTTTCCCTATGTTAATGAAAAAATAAATAAATAAAGAGGAAAAATTTTTTTTCTCTTTATTTAATAATCATCTGGTGTTTTTTTGAATAACATGTTGAACAACATCAAATAGGTCTTAAACAAACAAATTTCCATTGTAGTTTATGCCAAGCAGTTGATGCTACATTTGCTGGATTATTTTTAAAGTATTTTTCAATTCTTGTTCTAACAGCCACTATGATGGCTTTATCTAGAAGACTATCTATAATGTGTGGCAACAGAAAAACATGGCAGCCAAAATACCTGTAAAATGCAATCAGATCCAGAAACTAATGCTAGAGTTTTCCAAAATCAGCCAGTGCCTCTGTAATGCTATAAAGGAAGAAGTGTACAGTGCTATTACAATTACCCAAGGTGTATTGACATTATATCTTATATAATATCACCAATGTTGTGGTATTTTCTTTTTAACAACCCCAGTGGTCAAGAAGAAGAACTACCATCTTCAGAGGAATTAATGAAACCTACCAAAAATATATTAAAAGAATGATATCTGCAGAAAACCATGGTTCTAAATAATTTAAATATTTAATGTGGTAAATCTTATTATTATAAATATTAGGCCTTAAACTTAAATTTAAAATATGTTTTATTACTATAATATTTAGTAGTTTTTATATATATTAATAGTTGCAAGCAGGGTTTCACAGAGGGGGGAGGAGAAGCCGATGTCCTGGGTCCCATAATATTGGGGCCTCAAAATGGCAACTGACTATATTTTAAAAATATAGTCTTATAGTGAATCATTGACTTTCAAACACTGTAGTCAGCCATAAAATGTATAAATGAACAAAAACCAGTATTTTCTGTTATTTCTGCTAGATTGTTATATGCAGCGCTTGCAAAATAAGCTCTTAACGAGCTTTGAGGCTATCCCCAACCCCAGACCAGTTTCTGCTACTGACTTCCTCAGTGAGGTGCTAGGATATTCAAGCATTAGATTAAAAATACTAGGACAACCCAGCACTTTATCTAATGGATAACTATAAAGTAGAAAATCTGAAATTTACAGATATTTTCCAATCCAGCTATCTAACTTAAATAGCCATATGGGACTGAATTAAGTTCAGATATACCATATATTAATAACTTTGGCAATATAAAATTGCCAAAGTCTTAATTGCAAAAAATAAAATTACAAAAAAAATCAAGTTAGATGTCATATGACCTGATTTAATAAGCTTGTATTTACAAAGGTTATATATAGAGCTTGCAAAATAAGCTCTTAACTAGTTTTGAAAATATCCCCAACCCCAGACACCCATAGCAGAAACCGTCTGGGGTTGGAGATATTCTGCAAAGCTTGTTAAGAGCTTATTTTGTGAGCTCTATATATAATATTTGTAAATATAAGCTTATTAAATTAGATCATGTGACATCTAACTTGATTTTTTTTTTAATTTCTGCTAGATTACAATATCTCAAAATTCAAAATGCTGTCACCCGCACTCCTGTTTTGTCATGGCATTAGGTCTTCCCTAAAATTTTATGTGTTTTAACACTGCACCAGCTTTGCTGTGTAATTTAACACTACAGTTTTAATACTACTACATGCCTATTAGTGAGCATTAACATTCTGTGAAGTTTATTTGTGCATTTTTATTATTTTCAGTAATTTATTTACATTTTATAAAATGTTTTAATATTATTACAAATTATATTGGGAAAATCATCATTCTGATGTGGAATATTTTTTAATTCTTAGACCCAGTAAAAGTAGTAAATGTTAACTTTAGTCTCCAAATTAATTTTAATGTATTGATAGTGTATCTATGATGAAGAGTCATTATGAAAATGGTGCAAGCAAAAGCCAGAAGAAAGAAATGAGAGTGGCTGCAATAGAAAAATTGGGTCTGAGAATGAGTTTTTTGCAATGAAACATCAAAAAAATCCAGAAATGTTAATTAAAGAAAGCAAGCAGCAGTAATAATAATGCAACTCTGGCAGATCATCCAAAAAGAGTAAATGAAGTAGAAGTACAAAATCCTGAAAGAATAATAATAAGTAGTGAAGAAGCTTTACCAAATGAAGATAATAAGCATTGCTACAAATCCGAATAATGAAACAGTTAATTTCAGAAGAGGGAATGGAAAATATTGAAATCTTAATTGTTTCTGATATTAAAATTCTTGATAAGAATAATCCAGACCAATTAAAATTATTTTAAAAATTAAGAGGTCTGAAATTCCTTAAAATATTGAGAAAGATGCATCGAACTGTGCATTTCCATATAGTTTGCTTTCAAGAAGACTTCCAAACAGTGGATGCTATGGAGATTGGTTGTGGGGGAGCATCCAAAATCAATCAATTCATTGTGCACCGTGTTATATTTTGAATAAGAGCATGCATTCATTTTCATATTTAACTGATAAGTTGAAATACACTATTCAAATTGGTTGGAAAAAGCTGTGTGACTGCATACCATCTCATGAAAATTCTATTACACATCAAGAAAACTACTTTTTATAAAAATAAAAAAAAGTCACTTAAAAAGACTTTTGAAGTTTAAAAAATAGAAAATTTGTTTCTAAATTAATTGTCAAACTTTGAAAAAAGTTACTGGAGTGTTATCTGGATGTAATATTTTTTCTCACTGAAAGAGGACTAATGTTTTTTTAATCTGAGCATTGGAAGTCCACCTAATGGTAATTTTTATGGAATAATTAAATTGTTAAGTAAATATGATCCAATACTGCATGTTTTGAAAGTTAAAGCTTCACAAGAAGAACAAAAAAAGTTTTCTATCTTTCGACAAGAGTACAGAATGAATTTATTAATATTTGCGGTTCATTCATTTAAAGTTTCTATTATTGCTGATGCAACTCAGATTCATCCCATAAGGAACAGACAGCATCAAGTTTAGTGAAATGGCATTTTCAGTCAAAGAAAAATTCATATACTTTGATTATTTCTCAGATAAAATGGGCCAAAAAATAGCTACTCGACTATTAAATTTATTTCTTGAATTAAAATTGAATTATAAAAATTGTGTGGAACAAAGCTATGATGATGGAACTAATATGGTAGGAAAATATAATGGTTTACAAGCAGTTTTTTAAAGAGAAAATACAATTGCACATTCTCTGATTGTAGAAACCACATTTTAAATTTGGTAGAAGTAGATTCCACACAGTATTGAAAAGGTGCAACGACTTTCTTTGGTACTGTTCAGTAAATTTACAATTTTTTCAGTGGAAGTCCAAAAAAATGGGAGATTTTAAAAAGCATTTATCAAGGTATTCATTATATAACATCTTATAAACAAAATGGTCAGCAAGACTAAATGCAATAAAACCAATAGCTTTAAATTTGAAATCTATGCAATCTGTATTGAAAGAAATCGACATCACTGATTCCAGCTCTTGAAAAATATTGTCAAAATTTGAATGTTTAATTATGTTCACATGTTTATTGAAAATAATAAAATTATTGCATCAAACAAATCTTGTAATTAAGTCTCATAAAGCAATATTGGATGTAGAAAAAGATAATATTGAAAACCTAATTAAAGATATAAAAGAATTTTAAAAAACATAAAAATTAATTCTTGAGGAGTGCAAAAAGTAACAATCAAAAATGATACAACTGCTGATTTTGAAATAAATTATAGACTAAAAGACCAAAAATTTGCTGAAAAATATTTCCATTTAAATGTATTTGTTAATATTATTAATTCAATAATAGAATACGTTTCAGTGTTGATTTCAAGCTAATTTCTTCAATTTGCTCTTTCTTCAAGGTTTTATGGAAATTTAATGAAATGAATGAAGACAACATGACTTCAAAGGCAAAATTATTGTGAGAGAAATATAAAAATGAAATAAATGAGCAAATCATTAAAGAAATAATACTTTTAAAGTAAATTTACAAGTCTAATTTCAAATTAAGTATAAAGCCAACAGAATAGCTTAAAGAAATTATTGAAATGGGGTTTGCCTTTGAGTATAGTAGAAGTTGAAAGATGGTTTAGTGTTTCAAAAAGAATTAAACCTTTCTGTAATCATCAATGTATTAGGAGTGATTAAACAGATTGGCAATCCTTAATATTAATTATGAGATTGCTCTCACTTTAGATTACTCTGACATAATTGCTGAATTTGCAAATGATAAATCCCCCAAACATATGTAAAATAAAATATTTTGAGTTAAATTAAAAATTTTGACCAAAATTTTATTTTAATTTTTGAGGTGCTTTAAAAATATTAGTTGCCCTCGGTCTTGTAATTTCTCTGTGAGGGCCTTGTTGGGAGTATATATTCAACTGTTTTATTTATTCATTATTAGTAAATTGTAGTTTTTTATTATTATTATTAATTCATTTTATTTGTTTGTAACTCATTCCAAACTTTAAGCTTTTAATATCCAATATATTATTTAATACCCACAACCCTGAGAAATCATGCAATCCATGGGGGAAGGAGCATGCAGAGATGGTTGTAATAATTTGTAAATGATCATGCATTAATAAGTTTCTCAAAATAAACTTTCTGTTTAGAAAGTTTGGTGCCTGATGGTTTCATTTTTATTTTATTTTATTGAAACTGAAAAACAAATAAAATACTTTTGGGAAGACTTGTACTTATATTATAAATCATCATCATTACTTGGTTAATATTATATATATTTGAATTGAATCATTTTTTAAACATTTTATTAACCATTCAACTTTCCTCACATCAAAACTTACTGCGCATATTTTTGGATCTTTGCCAAACCTATCCACCATGAGAATTTTACTGTTAGAATGCATTATACAACTTTATCTTTACTATATTATATAATTTTCCATTCACTTTAATTGTTCACTTGTTTTATTGACATTTTCTAAATATTCATACAATTATTTGAATTATGCTTAATGTAAAATGTTTCATACTATGTCTTCTTTTTGGGACTTTAATGTAATTTAAAGATTTAATATTTTATTATAGTACTGATTTTAAATCTATGTTAAGGAGTGAATGTATAAAGCAGATTTATTATCTCACCTATTAATTGCATTGTTATGTTCTTTAGCCCTTACCTCTAAATGTCTTCTTGTATGTCCATAGTAAATCACATTGCAATGGACACAATTAATTTTATATATAATTCCTTTTTTTGTATTTTAATAAGTAATTATAGATTAAAAGATGGTATAAAGTACAAAAAAGGAATCATATATAAAATTGTGGTCATTGTAATATGATTTGCTCTAATCATTTATGGAAACAATTAGAAATAAGAACCAAAAAACATAATGTAACTAATAGGTGAGATGATAAATCTACTTTATGCATTTTTCACTGTATAATATATGGATATAAAATATATGTTATAAAAATATTAAACCTTTAAATTACATTAAAGATCCAAAAAGGAGACAATTATATGAAACATTTTATATTAAGCATATCTTATGAATATTTATAAAACTAATAAATTTAGTTAACTATTCGTCAATTAAAAATTAATGGAAAATTATATAAGGTACTATATATAATGTTGTATAGTGTATGTATTATTAATCTGTATGTTGTTATGTATTACAGTCAATTTTTGAAATTATATTGAATTTCTATATAAAAAATTTTTTATTCAATTTTACTGTTTTGTTATTGTTATTTTATTTCCATTATAGAAGACTAGGTGGCAGTCTGTCTGCAATCATTGGTTAACATTAAAATAGATTCTTAATATTTCAAAAGGGCACAAAACTATGTGCCAAAAGGTTTTTTGTGTGTAATTATTATTAATATATTTATTATAATTACTTATAATTATATAACAATAATAAGAGTAGGAGAAAAGGGATATAATTGATTGTTCGTATTTGTGTATGTATAAAGATATAACTAGTTCTTTTAAATTAGAAATTTTTTATGTAGTTTTTTCTGAATGTATATATATATATTGCACACATTTTGTTGACAATTACAGTATTGGTTTGTTTTAATGTAATAATAAATGTTTTTAGGCAATTGGTGAGAATGAAGGCAAAACATTTTGGGAATCTTCAATTTCACTATGGGATGAAATTAATAAAGTAGGATTAAGGTAAAAAAAAAAAGTCAATCATATTGAATAAATTTATGTTTTTGTTTAAAGTGATTTTTTTTTTAAATTTAAATTCAGATAAGCAATGCTCCTATTCTTTTCTCTGTTTGGGTTGCATTTCACAAATATACAGGCACATTTTCTAAAACTAACTAAATATTCAGAATAGATTCCATAAAATAGCTTACATTGGATAGCAGAGTAAAAGCTAGAATGTTGAAAATTAAGAAATTAATGTTGAATTATTTTACCAAACTATTATAACGATCGAAATGAAAGTGAAGATCGAATCTAACCGCAAAAACAATATCTGCAACTACCAGGGCGCCATCTGGGCATTTGAGCCTAGAAAAATTTATAAAGTAGGCAGATACGCGCTGTTAAGATTCCACTTTATTTAAATATTCCTATCGTTAGCCCAAGTCACTAGCTCAGCGGAGACGCAGAGAGAAAAAATCTATATCTTAATTTATATCTTAAGTATCAATAAATAAAAGCCACTGCCAGAAATTAACACATAAAAATATTTATTTACGCACATATAAAATAACATTTAAATTTTGAGGAATAAATTCAACATTTTAGATTTTTCTGTTAATCTTTTAATTTTACATTTAACTAAGTTTCAATGAGTTTAATATTTTATTTAGATAGTCAAGTGGGAATAGACTACATAGATCTGCATTTGAAAAGAAAATATTCTTCCCTGATTTAACCTTAGGCAACAAATTTCGCAACCAAACTGGCGCCAATCCATCTGATACATTCATGTATTCAATGTAGCATGATACGACAACACAAAATACTATACTGTCAGGAATGTACATCTGAACAATAAGTAGAAATAGAGAAGACATTGACTCTCCACCAACAGGAATGTTACATCTGTTGGCAAGTAGAACAATAAACAAAAAACTCTATAGGAATGGACTGCGGTCTTCTGCCGACTTACAAACCCATCCATAGGCAAACAGAGGGTGTGTGGCGTATATCTATAATCCTGCCCATAGCGGACCTCATACTACATCTACAATTACACAAATATATCCAATCCATTGAACCAATTCAGCTACGAAATGAATAACCTAAGATTACCCTCCCTTAATATAACTTTACAAACTATATAGCCATTCACGCCCGACTTAAATTTAACATTTAGATACGTTCGCACAAATGCATTTTATAAAATTTGTTTTAAAATGTTGAGTACAGATCAGCTGCACAGATTCCACGGTCAAAAACATTCCAAATTCAACACAACCGATCAAAATACAAAGTCATCGATAAACGTCACTTGCATAGGGAATATACAAATCCCATTAGCATTCATCGTAAGATGCTTGCAGTGATATCGTTGACATATATTCTAATCGAATGTGAAAACCACAACATTATCAACCGCTAACGAATCTATGCAACGTCTATACCCAACCTTAAATGTAATGCATTTAATAATTTCTACAATAAATATTACTACAAATAAAAATAATAAAATGGAAATGATTTTAGCAAAACTTAACTATATAAATTTAAACAATCAATTATTAATTTGAAATCAAATAAGAGTTCATTTTAAAATTTAAATTAGCTGAATCTTTAAAAAAAAAATCAATGACGAAAGTTCTTAATTACTTTTTTTTGGTTGTTGTTAATTTGTAAAGTTCATAGCTCACGGTAGAAGAGCCCAGGTTTCTGCTTTTAATTCCCGCGACGCCTCCATTGGAAGATAATGTTCTGGAGATGGCAATAGCTGGTTCAAGGTATCACCGTCTTTTCATTTTATAATTTTTTTAACTAGAGAGTGTGGTATGTGTGTCCTACCACAACTCTCAAACACACCACGCTGGAACTCCCGAAAAAACTGTATTTCCCTTTTTATATTAATCCACACGGATTCAATCAACAAAACGTCACTAATCCATCACTTTCGTTAGGGTCCGAGCCAAGGCTTAGTGTTTCTATTGGTCAAGCTAATTTCTCTTTTCCTCTTATCTATCTTTCATCAGATCATTTTAATTATACAAGAGCCCAAGGCTAGCTTGCTTTTCAAACAATTTATAAACAATCATTTCCATTTACAGATTACAAGAATTAATTAATACCTGTTTTTATTTTTAAATCTTGTACTTTTTTTTTTATAAAAAAGTACGTTAAAATACTTATTTATTTGTTTTTTAAAAAAAAAATATTTTTAAAGTTTGGCATCTGTGCGAATGTATATATGTTTAACAAACATTTTAATTTTAGCGTTTAGTTTTTTACTTTTATTTGCGAACTTTTAAGTTTTTATTTTAAATTAATGTAACGATATATTTATATATCGTTACACTATATATGTATATATATATTATGTTTAATAGCAGTTTTTTTAATGTGTTATAGAGAATTAGATTGTCTAGAAAGATGATGAAGTAATGTTTCTTCAAACCACAGTTTTGTATCTCAGTTTAGTTTTGTATTTGTTTATTAAGTCAATCATTTGAATATAATATATATTTTCATAACATTTACTATATGACGTTTTCTATAGCTATCAACCCAGTAATAGTATATTAGCAGGTTAAATAAAACTGCCCTGTTTGACTTAGCTCAATAGGAGATTGATGGACTCAAGAGATAGAAGCTCTTGGATTGAAGCTCTACTCTTACACTTCTGTTGTTCAAATGCCCCATAAATGACAAGCCTGTTGATTACTTCTTATGAAATGATAGCAACATTCCTCAAGATTCCTTGTAAAATTGCACTGGTATTTATTTATATGATTTCAAAGAAAAAATCATAACTGGCTATGAATATGAGAAGTACATTTTCTTGAAAGCACTCAGCCATTTAATTTAGTTTTCTATTTGTTGTTACAGCTTTACGTTGGAAGAGTTATAGCACAATTTAATATTATCATATTGAAGACAAACGTAAAGTATAAATCTACAGGTTATTACTTAATATACTAATGTTATAAGTAATCCATTAATTTTCAAAATAATTCAAAGTCACTAATCGTGCTTAACACAATGATTTTTTATTAATTTTTGTTTCTATACACAGTTATATCTCTAATATTTAACACAGTGTACTCTCAAATATCAAATGCTTCCATAAGCAATTGTAAACATATTTTCTATGGCAAAAAAAAAATATTTATTTGTTATTGTAGATTCAGAATATGTCATAAATTTTTATATCTTATTTTTAAAAATAATTTAAAATTCATGATAGTTAAACATTGAACTAAGCATGTTATTAATAAGAACCCTAAACATCATATGATCACTATTTCTTATGCTAGCACATTACTGTTATTAAAACAGGCAAAAATCTCTATACAGTAGTGCCACTCAGTACTAACCAGAGTAATCAATGAATGCCAGAAGGCTTGTGCATAAAATACCTATCTAATGCTTATCCCCAGACTAGTTTCAGGCCTGTGGTCTTCGTCAGTAAAGAGCTTTGGATCTGAAAGCACTGCACCTAGATCTTAGGATCTAATGCAACTCTTTAGCAGCCACCTTTTATCTCTACTTAACTACAAAACTATGAAAATAAAATTTAAAACACAATAATATTTTCAGTCTAAGATCAATAGCTTATATAGTCATATGTGTATGGAGAGTTTTGCCTGTTTTAATAACAGTAATGTGCTAGCATAAGAAATATTGATCATGTGATGTTTAGTGGTTTAATACCAATCCTGCATAATAGGATAGTGGTGGATATGGTTGTTAAAGAGCCAAAGACACCAAAATATATGGGTACTGAACTGTGTTCAGTCCCATATGACTTTATAAGCTATTGAGCTTAGATTGAAAATATTATTGGGTTTTCAATTTTATTCTCATAGTTTTGTAGTTAAGTAAAAATAAAAGGTGGCTGCTGGAGGGTTGCATTAGATCCTAAAATTTAGGTGCAGTGCTCTCAGATCCAAAGCTCCTTGTTGATGAAGGCCACAAGCAGAAACTAGTCTGAGGATATTGGATGAGTAGGCAGTAGATAGGGATTTTATTCACAAGCCTTCTGGCATCCCTTGATTACTCTGGTTAGTACTGAGTAGCACTGCTATATGGAGACTTTAGCTGTTTTAATAAGAACATTCATTTGACTTTAAGAAACTGCTTATTTATAAACATAGTAAATTTTACTGTTCTTTTTTTTAATCATAAATGTTTTATCAAAAGTGAGTAGATCTATTAATTAAAATAATGCCCACATCCTATTCAAAGATATTAAATATAATGAAAGAGAATAAGAAAATATCTTTTAGATAATGTTTTATATATATATATTCTCATTTTATAATGTGATTTAATTTTTTTTTAAATAATATAAAGAACAAAATTCTTAACAAATAATTATAAACTTATTATCAACTACAGTAGCCATTGTTGTTAAATTATTCCATTCTAATTATGACTGCTTTAAACAAAGTAAGTACAAATAATATAAAAATAGTTTATAAAAAAAAACACTTATTTATTGAGTAATGCATTAAAAACAAAAAATATTTTTTTTGTCTTCAATCATAATTTTGGTTAACTTGAAATAAAAGGGTGGGGCATCCAAAAACTAATTACTTTTATCACCAAAATTTCTAACTATATTTCATATTATTTGATGCTATTTAAATTACCTTACATATATAATTGAAAGAGAAGCAGCAATATCTCTGAAAGCTGTGTCTAAATGACCAATAAATGATAATATATAAAATATAGAGCTATATTTAAAGGATATAACTAGGATGAAAAAATACTGAAAATAATCATTCCACCTCTAGTGAAACCTGTTGAGGAATGCTTCTTATTTTATTGATCCTTTAGATATTTACTTAATAAAAATTATTTAAAATTTTATTCTATTATTTTGCATTTTGTTTCTGATGTTTTTATTATATACAATGAAGCCATGATATTAATATTAATGACATCAATTATATGTTATTAAAAAATGTATACAAACAAATAATAAATACATTAAAATTTACAAACATTAAATTTAATGTATTTTAGTACTGTGGCTGCCATTATTTTTCTCATTAAATATAACATCTTAAACATGAATTGACTTGACTACATTTTTATTGTGGGATTTAAGTACAATTCAATACTATACTTGTAAGACTCATTAAAATTTATATATTTTATTGTATAGTGGCAGTTATTTTTTCATCTAGAAGCTACATGTGATTAAGTTGCTTCAACCTATGTTGAAAATTTAGTTTTATATTTCTAAATGAGATATTTTACTTATTTATAAAGCAATGTGCATACTTGTGTATACAGGCAATAGTTAGAGCTGCTGTTAATAAGCGTTGTCTGCAATGGATCTTTAGGTTTACAGTTCGGATAGGAGTGTTAGGAAATAGGTCATCCCATCCCTTTCATCACAGCAATAGGGGGAGAAATCAGTCCTTATAAGGTTAGAATTATCATACATAGAATGAAATGGAACATCTTGAAACCTATATTTTTAATTATTCCCAGATCTGAATTGCCAACAGGTCTGGGCAAGTTCTCTTGATAATCTCCCTAGCTTTCCATATGAAACTTATTAGGAGGTCCTCAGGTTGATGGTCAATCCCACTTTATACTTTACAATGTATAGTCCAAATCCCGAAGTTGACAAATGAAGCTAGTCATATTTTGGTAAAAAGCCCTTTTTTAAATGCCAGAAGAATCATTATACAAGCCAGGTCAGAGACAGATATTCTCTTCAGAACCATGTCTTGGAGACAAGACCATGAATCACAATGGAATAGAATGTGGTCCATCTTCTCTTCCTGCCTACCACACATTGGGCACAAGATATCAATGTTATAGTCTCTATGATGGAATAAGAAGGACCCTGTGGGAAGGGCCTTGAGGTTGACCTTGAGCAGGAAGTCCAAATACTTGGGCTCAAGTCTGAGGAATAGTGTCCATTTGGCAAATCTGGAGATAGAAATTGAAGAGCAAGATGGAGTATATGTTTTCTCCTCAAACATTAGTCGATATGTATCCCAGTAGATATGTTTTGACTGAAATGGAGCTGGAGGTCTTGATTCATGTCAGGACATCCATCACTTGTTGTTGAATCCAAAGTCTTCTCACAGTCTGGGTGGGGGTCTATTGGTAGGTTTGACTCTTTCTATGGGAACAGGGCACTCAATATCAGAATGAGAATTCAATAGCCTAACCAGAATATTGTGTGCTCTTTGAATTTGGAAAACATTAATGGCATGTAAGACCAGTCCATTCAGGGGTTTAGGCTTCTGTAAAATGTTTAAGCTGGTGACAGGGGCCCCCTTTCCTAGCATAGCTTCCTTCAAAGTGTCTCAAACCTTTTAATGAAGGTACTGATGGGTGAAAAGCTGGCCAGATAATATGTGATTTTGGGAAGTACTACAGAAGGGAGAGGCTATTTTGGATAATGAGTTAACTGTTTTCTCAATTTTGGAGAGTAGCTTCTTCTCCATGTCTCTCCTCATGTCTGAGTGGGGGATGCAAGATGGAATCCTAGTAACCCCTGGGGAGCCACTTTGAATCTGCCTCACATTTGCTTTCCTGTCAAGATAGGCAGCATTGCCAATTTGCCTTCATTGATCCTTAGACAAAATTCATGAGCAAATTGTTCTAGGAGCTAGTCTTGTGAGCAGCTCCCTGCCAGAGGAGAGAAACACCACCACATCATCCATATAGGTGATGTGGCATATGCTGTCTCCAAACAGGAATGGCTATCCCTGGGAGGGCTGCCTCAAAGCTTAGGAGCAGGGGGTTCATATAAGCTGCAAAGAGAAGGGGGCTCAGTGGCAATTCTTATGGGATGGAAACACAGGGCCATACTCAGCCATCCAATGAGAGAAAAACTTCCTGATTTTGTAGGAGGTTCTCTATGATCTGAAGGTATACCTTAGGCACATTGAGCCTCTCCAGTACACCAAGCAGTATGTTGATTGTGACACAGTTGAAAAGTCCAGAACAGTCAAGTTGAACCATAACTGAATGGGATTTCCTTCTGCTTACATGGTCAATGATGAGGCAAAATTGACTGGCAGTCTTGGCAGTTGAGCAACCTTTCTTTGTGAATTGATAAGATGAGAGGCATCCAATGATGTTGCCTTGGATGTCTTTTTTATAAGGCTCTTGATAATCTTTATCTTAAGCACCACCATGGAAATAGGTCAAAGATTCTCGAGAACCAGTGGACTTTCAGGTTTCTTGATGAGGGTACCATAGTGATTGGACATATGGCCAAGGCTTCCCAACTGTCATCAACAAGGAAATTTATGATATTTGGTATAATTGGCACTGTAAATGTGTGCAGATGGTATAAAAGAAATTTTGGAATTTCATGCAGGCTAGGATGGGTCTTTTCTGAGAGGAACCTTAGTCTCTGTAGAATTCACCCTTCTGTAATCTTGTGGGAGGCAGTGTTGATCAAGGAAATTTTTTTCCGGACATTAGTTATCCCTAATGGCTGAAATTTTAGAGAATAAAACTTCGTGATTCTTGCAAACACGGAAGAACCATAGTAGCAGTTTCCATGTACCTCAATTAATTTTGGGGCCCTGAGATATTTTGCCCAAGCCAAGAGCCCAGTAAAGATACCCTGTTATTTAGCAATGCTGATGTTGTAGGTATTGTCAGGCCCTCTTAATCGCAAAGTATTCAGCAAGAGCAGACTGTGCTGATTTATATTTTGCTTTCAAGTGAATCCCATTCAGCTCAGCCAATAGCCAGATGGGACCTTTGGTTTTAAGGGTGAATTGATGTAGCCTAGCATTTTAATGAAGGCCATCCATTTCTTCACCAGAGAAAGAGATAGGATCCCTACATTGAAGAATGCAATATAGGCCTCATAGGCTTGTTGGGTGGTAATATTCAACCTTGTCAGCATCCTCATGGTGTGAGGGAAGTTGATTGTTGGAGTTATGGTATTCTAACACCTGAGTCAGATTTCCAATTCCAGGTAGTCAGAAAGGGCATTGGGACAAAGATGAGCTTTAATCGATCTCAGCATCACAGGAAAAAAATACCAGGTTTTTTAGAGAAAACGTAAATGCCTTGTATAAAACAAGAATGCACCTTCAGGAAAAGACCTTCCCCACTTATTATGGGTGAATTAAGGAATTTTATGTACTTGTTACTGAAGGAAAGGTATGATTAATTGAAATTGACTGTATTTTATGTGGGAAGCGGGCTTGTTCTGAGAGTTGCATTGATGGAGTGGATCCCTTTGATTATAATCTCTGGTTTTTGGGTAGATATAGATCTATTGGATTGAAAGACCATCCATGAAATTGGAAGATCACTATAAAGCAGTGAGAGTCAATGTATAATATTTTGAATAAGCCTATTGATGACTTCTTATTAATTATGAGAGCCATGCCTCCCAATGCAGTGGAAGAAAATGAGAAGTGGAAAAGGCGAATTTTTCGATTAGTTTAATCACACAATGGTCTGTCCGGAGATGCATCTTCATTTCTGATAAGCACAGAACATCTGGGGCCTGTCTATAGAACCAATGTGACAAGGCATATGCTCTATCCCATGAGTTCAGACCCCTTACATTGACAGAGAGTAGCTTCAGCATGATTATTTGGTCAGCAGTTCAAGAGGTTCCAGGAGACCAGTTGGACTTGGGGACACAGGGGAAAACACTGGATTCTGGAAGGGTTCATCAGGCACTGGTATAGTTCTCAAAAGAATTGTCATAGTCTGGATCGGGGCTGTCATAACAATTTCTATTATTAGACAAGGAAAATAACCCTCAGCCTAGAGAGTGAACTCATTGCATGCACCAGGAGTAAGAGAATTAGCGACAGCAGTCTCACTAATTGTTATAGAGAGGTCTCCTTAGTGATGCCTGACCATCAGAAGGGAGAAATGCTGCACCTTTTTTTCTGGAGGGGAAAATTGAGTTGCTTCCTGGATGATTAGAATCATTAAGGCCCAGAAGGTCATATACTGTCAAGAATTCAGAATCCAATGATGACTGGTCAAGAGAGTCTTGTGATGTTTTTGGTTTCCTTCTCCATTTCCTTTTCTTTAATATTGCTGTAATGAATCCTTCTGCATCTGGAGAGTTGGCCATCAGCAGTCATGAATCACCCATTGACACATCTACAGGCAGATTAGCAGGTCAGACCTCCTCTCCATCTACAACCAAACTGTGTGAAGGGCCTTCTCCAAAACCTCCAGCAAATTTATCCCAAGTGGGGTCTGGAGAATGGTGGATTCTGTTGGATTGAAGGCCAGGAAAGCATAAGGATTGGGGTTAGAGGAGGGCTGGATGGGTGACATACTATTTTTGGAGGAATATTGATAGGGGCCCTGGCCAATAAGTCCACATTGTATGCAGCATCGATCTCTGCAGTCCTTCATAGGGTGTCCCTTAACCCTGCAATGGAAACACTGGGGGAACACCTTGAAAGATGATGGAAATTGGAGAGTCAAGGAACTCAATAAGCCCAGGTATATTGAATGAAGAAATATCTTTATTCAATGCAATGCAAAGTCTGCTATGTTGGAGAGCATCTCAGCCCCTCCATACCGGATTGTCTGATATTTAAATGCTATGATGTTCCCAAAAAGGGCCAAGGCTCTCTAAAGATCTGCCTTGCTGAAGTTTATGCCACAGTTCTTGACATAGATAATAAATTGTTTTCAAAGCATAATGCCAAAGATTTTATACAATTTAAAATTATGTTTTAATAAGGTTTTATTTTTTTATTGTTAAATTTCAAAGAAAGTCAATTACTTTATAGAATTTAAAAAGTAAATAATTTAATGACTTCAAATTGCAACTTTATATTATATCTCAAACATCAACTATGCTATATAAACCTGTCTCATCAAAAGATTAGAAGTTCATTTTTAAAATGTTTTTTTAATATTTTGCTTTAAAACTTTTGATAATATTTAAGATATCTACATGAGCCAGATTGACCTAAACCAATTGTACATTCAGTAAATTATTTTAGAAATAATGCACCAGAAAAGTTTTAAACTTAACAATGGGTTTAGATAGTCAGTATTTCAACTAGTGGCTGGCTAATTGGATTCCATAAATCTCAATCATACACACATCGTTCTTTATAGAGCTGGACTCTAACACTAATTTTTTTACAGTACTTTACTCTGGTAACTCTTCTCCAATAACTTTTCACTATAATGCTCTCTTTGATATGTTTCACTGCTGTTTAGCAATTCCAATAATGCTCACGCACACGTGAACTGAACTGCTCATGCATTTCTAGATAATCAATCTTGTTTAATTTGCATAAATAGTTTCATCATTATCTTTTTAAAAATTAGCATATCTAAGACATTTTTGTATTTGCATAATGTTACTTATTATTTTTTTCCCAGAGTGAATCTTTAATATATTTTATACTGATTGATTTTACACACACACACACTCGTGCAATTTTAGTTTCCTTTATAAATTACAGTTTTAATCATGTGTAATATTCAATTTTTTTTAAATAGTTTATGAATTTGAAAATATAATTCAATTTTGAAACTACCATTTAATTATGTTTATAATTTGGGATCTTTTTGGTTATTTGACCATCTTTTTAAATAATGGAAAGATCAGTAGTGGACACAGATAAAAGATATACTTCAAATAGTAATTAATTTTGTATTTAGTTATAAAATATATAGTAATTTTATAATTTAAATTTTCTGTAATGTTTTTGTTAAGAAAATATCTATCAGGATGTCAGAAAAGAAAACGGGTTGATGAGGGGGAAAAAAGGGAAAATGTGGAAAGTCATAGCCAGAATTATTTCTATGATTGAAAAATAAATGTCATAATAAGAAAACAATTTTGATAATTCAAATAGAAAGCCATTATGAAGAAATTATATCATCTAATAATGAAGATGTTTATCTTGTATTAAAAAATGTACATGAATCTACAATATATGAAGATGGCAGTGAAAGTAGTCTATTTAATATAAGCAATCCAGATTTATGGTCACATATTATAAATTCAGATTATCACATGTTAAAATTGGTTCTAAGCAAGAAGATTAACATGTTTTTTCTAAAAATACTGATAGTAGATTTTCGTTTGCATTTTATTATTTTAAAACTTGTCTAATGGAAAAAAACAGTATCTTGGATGGTTAATAGAGCCACATTATGTACGTGTTTTAGAAATGGTTTTAATAAGTGAAGAATATTGGCACTGATCATAAACTATTTCATATTTCTATAGTATAATTTTTACTACATTACTCTCATGCAAGGTGGAGAAATGTAATTTTAATCATGTGACCAATGACATGTGAAAAAGACATATGATCATCAAGATGCACATTTCATACTAAACCAGTACTCATCAGTTGGCTCTGATTACCATCTTTTAAACATTATAACGTTTTTCGTTTTGCTAGGCCTCTACACGCTAATATAAACTGCGCATGAGTTGATCAAGCTATGTCAAAAAAAGAAGAAAGTTATATTTTTATTCTAAAAACATAGCTATATTTCCTGATCAACTCGGCCTATTAATTGTTGAGAATTGTGCTATTGACGAAATCAGCTTTTAATTTATTTAATCTGGGTGCCAGAATTCCTAAGAATTCGCTGAAATCGTCATATAACATCTCACAAATAAAAAAAAATGCTTTTAAACTAATCGGTATTACATCATACCGTAACGAGAATTAATTTTTTAAGATTATTATTCCTGGGCTTATTCAAACATATTGGCAAAGGTAAATTACATTTTTAAATCTTATTAAACTACTAATAGATTTAATAATAAATAATAATAACTATTATTAATAACGCACAAATGAAAATTGGTATTAGAAATATTTTTATTCTAATAGATAAAAAATGTTTGAAATAAATTATTTATCAAATAAATTGGAGAGAACACACTTAATTCTGACGTGAAACATTAATAATAAAAAAATAACTGCTGAATAATTAATTACAAAGTTCTTGGTTAAATAAGAGTCTCTATCGGGATCCTATTATAAGCTTATTTTTAAGAATTGTTTGCAAACGTTACTTTTGTCACAATCAGGATAATGAAGCATAACTTACCGGTAAGTTTTGTGAATTCAGTAGTAGATAACTATGCATAGTTTTTCGGGGTTGAATTGAGCTCACGGCCTTTGATTATTAGTTGATCTTGGTGCTGGTTCCATAGGCTAGTCGCGTAAGCTTCTCTGGTGTCCATCGGTAATGATGTCAGCTAAAGCTCCGGTCTACTCTCGTATGAATAACTTTTTCATCGTAGAGTGGTCTGGATTCTCTAATCCAAAACCAACCAAAAGAATATCAGCTAAACCAAGACGTTCTTCAAACTGATCTCTGCCTTTTATACTCTCTAGAGGCCCAGTTTTCCGACTTCTGCGCATATCTTTTGTTTGTCAAAATATCCGTTGATAATCTTATATATTCTTTACAAAATTTATGTTACAAAGTCTCTATTTTTTTTTATCAAGTTTTTCGGCCATGTTTAATTAGCTAAAATATTTTTCTTTTAGCTTATCTTTTTACTTGCTTTTGGAATTCTTTTGTTCTCTCTAATTCTACTTTTTTTTCCAGTTAAGTAAAAAAAAATACGAAAGAAAAATTTAACTTTCATTGTACGTTATTTTTTTAAAAAAAAATTAGTCAAAAAAAAAATCTAAATTTACTTTTATTTTTTAGCTTTTACCAAATGCCAATATATTTGCAACGTATATAAATAAACGTTACAACATATTTTATCATTGTTCAGTATATATAGATAGACAATTCACCACAAACCACTTGATGGAAGTATATTAATAATTTGTATTAGTTATTCATTAGACTAAAGATTATCCACTTAATGGATATTTCTGTAGGGTAATTTTTATTACACCACTTTTACACAAGGTAGGGACTGATTTCTATCCACTTTAACATCTTGTGGAAATAGTGTAATTTTCATTATACCACTTTCACATTAGTCCTTATGTGGATAATTTCTAGTCTAATGAATAACTATTAAAAATTATTCATAAACTGTTTGTCACATGAACTCTTATGTCAATTAGCAAGATTTTTTTTAACAGTAGCAAAAGAAACAACATTTTTGAAATTGTGATACCATTACTAGTAGAACATTTAAACAAGATTAAAAGCACCCAATAACCCCAGACTACTTTTTAGTGTATGTAGTGCTTTCAGCTCCAAGAATTCTCAATGATGAAAACCACAAGCTAAAATCTAGTCTGGGGATATTGGATAAGTAGACCCTAGATGGGGATTTTATGCATAAACCTTTTTGCATCCAATGAATACTTTGGCTTTCATTGAATGCCACTATTCTATGGAGAGTTTGTCAGTTTTGGAGAAAGATGAATAAATAATTATTATTAAACTTCATCATAAAATTGATTTATTACTGATATGAAGGGATAAAAATATTGTGACTAAGAATGTATATTATATATATGTATTTAAAATCGTCTTAAGTGTTTTTTTCTTAAGATTATGTTCTGTAAATCAGTGGTCTTCAACCACCGGGCCGCAGAAGTTTTCTGTCAGTCTGCAGTTAGACTAGCAAGAAAGTTTGTAATAACAAAATAATAAGATTTTAAACTTTTAATTAATATGAACAATTTTTATTTATTTTTTCATCGCATTTTTTCCCGATTTAAAAAAAAGAAACAGAACAAAAACAAAATCTAATCAATCATACATAAATTAATTTGTTTTTCTATTTATCACAGATGTTTATGGGGGGTAGAAAAAAGTTTTTTATTATACAAACTCCGGTTGTCTTTTGATAGCCAATCATGGCTGCTTATCAGCGTTGTTAAAACAATAAAATGTAACGTGACTTTTTTTGATCTCTTAAATTTTTTCTATGGCGATTTTTTTTTTTTTTGGCTTTAAATCAATTTTTATTACCTTTTTTTAAAAATAAAAACCAAAAAATAAGTTCTGTCTCTAACTTTTACAAAGTATTTCTCAATACACCCCCACCACCCCAAAATAAAGTAAGATCAAAACTTTTGACTTTTTCAAGTTTCGTTTTCTTTTTTTTTGTTTTTGTTTAAAAATATGCCCACTTTTTTTTGGCTTTATTTGTATACCGCTAAAATACTAAAACTTTTATTTTTAAAACCAATTTCTGTTACCTTTTTTTAAAAATAAAAACAAACAAAAAATAACTTTAGTGTCTATCTTTTGTCTCAGTATTTCTCACCCCCCCCCCCCCAAAATAAAATAAGATCAAAACTTTTGACTTTTTCAACATTCAGGTGAATAACATTTTATTCTTGCACATTTTAACAATGAAATAATAAATGTAAAATGCAAGCACATTAATGAGAACGATTGTTATTGTATGTTTTCTGTAGCAGTATGACTGCGCAACTCGAAAAAGAGTGTTTAGCATGTGAAGGTAAGTAACACCATTACAATACACAATAACTAGTGTGCTGTTTTGGTCAGTTAAAACAATTATGCTTACCTAAGGCTAAGCAGGTTACATCTTTAAGAAAATTTATCTAAACTTCTGCCAGTCCGCGAAATCTTATCCTTATTTTTACCGGGCCGCAGGTGTGAAAAGGTTGAAGACCACTGCTGTAAATAATGGTCTAAAGTTTAAAATAATTACTAATGTCAAATGGAGATTTGTACTGTGTGATTATTTTTAGTAATTCACTTATGATGGAAAATATAAAGGAGGGTAATAAAATCTATTGCAATATATAATTTAGTGTATTTAATTATCCAATTTTCCCATTATTTTAAATTAAATTTAATGGTAGTTTGAAATGTTTTTAATATGAAATGCTTGAATAATATTTTACATGTTAGTGTATAAAATAGATATAATGAACGAACTTTACATTCCAGTCCATATCTTGAAAAGTTAGATTATATTAAGTTGTTTGAACTAAATGTAACATTTTCAACGAACAAAATATTATGCCCATCTTAATACAAAAGAATTATAATTTTAATATTTGGTGAAGTTAATATTCTCCTAAAGATGGGAAATAAATTAGAGAAAAATTGTGGAGCATTTTTGACTTATTCTTCTGATCAAAACATTTTTTAGAATATGTATACATTGTGTATGGTAACTTAGTATACTCATTTTCAATCAATATATATTGATTTTAATATCAAGAATGGCTGGCCATGTTGGTTTTGATTTCAGTTCATGCACAGTTAAAAAGATTATTCTTTTTTTTAGCATGAATCTATTCATGGAATAAACAAGTCTGAACATGTTGTCACTTAGATAATTTATAAGCTAGATTCCCAAAGATTATTGTAAAGTAATTCCTAAATTATACTCATTTTTTGTTATGACAATGTTAATTTATTTTGTAAGATAAAAGATATGCAACAATTAAATCTGAATACTTTAAGGTAATTCATAAGCTAGATTCCTAAAGGAAATTTTTTAATGAACTTCTAAATAAAATCCATCTTTTGTTATGTCAGTACAATCTGATCTTTGGTCTAACAAAATAGATTGGCATTCATATGACAAAAGGTGGGTATTATTTACAAGTTCATTTAAATCAGGGGTTTCCAACCTTTTTCTTCCTGTACCTCCTTGTCTTGTAATAAATTATCCAATACTTCCTACTTTTTATAATAAAAATTAAACAATAATTAAGTTTTTATAAAAGCTTGAAAGCTGATCCCCCCCCCAACATAGAAGAACCATCAATACACATATATTGTACTAATTCCCATGAAAGGTCATTTGAATAAAAAATTATTCACCAAATGTTCACTGCCTTTGTTGTTTCTTTCCAGAGTTCACAAAAAAAGAAATTACCTTTTATTTTATTCTGATATGTAAAAACAAAAAACTGTTCACAGTTAAAAACATCAGTTGATTTGTCCAATTGTAAACTAAACTATTTCTTGCCAGACTTTTCTTGATTTTCTCCACTACCTGGCAATTTTACTAGCTATCAGAAATTTTAACCACGCATTTTGTGTTATCAGATCCTGAAGTGGGGGAAAAGTCTATGCAATCTCATTATGTCCGTATCTGAAAAAAGACCTGAAATGTTGCTGATAAGGTTGACAGACAGCACCAACATGGAATAGCCAGGAAAGTTGATAACATAATTATTTTTTGAATATATTAATAGCATAATAAACTTATTTATCTTCTATTCACATATCCCCTGGACAAACTTCTCATATCTCCTGGGAGTATTCTAGCAGGAATATTTGATTTAAATGATTCTTTGTTAATCTAGCTTGTGAATTATTTTAGTCAAGCATTTGAATTATTTTTTGCATAAATAGGTTTATATTCTCTATATTATTTATTTGATGAACCTAAAAGTAATTCTGAGTAATGTATTTGGAATGAGAATGTTTTGTGCATGACCTAAAATTATTTATGTGGTCATTAAAAATCATTAGAATCATAGTGCAAAATATTGCTATGTATATAAAATTAATTCTAAGTATTTTCATTTAGCAGCATATATTGTGCCTATTATGAAAAATGACATATTAAATTAAAAGTTTTTGGTAGATTCTCTGTGTGGATTTGTTTTGCATCACTCTTCATCTGCCCTTTCAATTGAACCCTTTTATTTCTCAGTAAATTTGTTTTACTTTTCCATAATATGTCAAAAGTGTTCTCATTAAAATATTTTTAGAATTTTTTATTTGTATGCATTTATTTTCAGTTCTTTACACAGTTTGCATTTTATGATTCTCATAAAATAAGAATCTGTTTATGATCTTTTTTGCTATCATTACCTATGATGATCTTCTGCTAATGCTGTTGCATTAATTAAGTACTATATGTGGAATCTATTATTGTATGGTTGTGAAATATGGTCCATAAATAATTCTCATTAAGAATGGATTGGAGGTCTTTGAAATGGGACATGGAGAAGAATGGAGAAAATTAATTGGATAAATAAAATGACATGAGAAAATTTTTGAAAAAGTAAATGAAAAAAAAAATATTGAGAAATTAGAGATAGAAAGAGCAACTGAGTTGGAAATATACTAAGAAGAAAGAATAGTTAATGAATGATGTTTTTGATGAAATGGTGAATGGAAAGAAGTAAAGAGAACAGAGAAGATTTATTTTGCTAGATGATATAAGAAATAGAAAGAGGTATGTGGACTTGAACATCTGGACAATGAACAGAACAGAATGGAGAAATGTATGAATTTGCAATGTGTGGATCTGCTCATAGGAAAAAGCTTTATTGATTGATTCTTTTTTGCATGAGTATATCATATGGATTAAAAAATATTAATGATTTTAGCCAATTTTTCAGTTTATTTAATATAAAATGAGTAATTACTTTAAGTATTTTTTTAACAATTGCATTTAAGTAGACAGAACAAGCATCTGGTTTGGTTTAACAGTTCTGGTGCAAGAACAAAGAGAAAAACCCTTTCAAAAAATTTTAACGTACAAATCTTTGGAAATGAAATTATCAAATATTCAATTAAACTTAATAAAAGTAGAACTAATTTATCCAAACCACTTCAAATACTTTTTAGCAAAACTCTTTATTTGTACATATATGTAATAATATTACTATTCGATGTCTGTATTATTTCAAAGTAATATGTGTAACATTTTGAAAAGTTCCCACAATTCCGTGATCTTAACATTTGCTGCCTGTTAATTAAATCATGTTTGTATTTGTATATTAGCATAGCTTCCTTTATTTTCCTTTTATTGTTATTTTATACATACACCCTATGTTTTGACTGTTCTGCAGTCTTCTTTGGAGCTATGATATAATGAACAAAATAAAATACATAACTATATAATAATACCATAAAAAACAATAAAAAAAACTAAAAACAACAGAATATATTTTTAAAAAACTAATAAAACAAATAAATAAATCCAAATAAAGTAATCCAGTTAATATAAAATAAAGTATACAACATAAATAGTAAATAAATATAAATTATACTTGTGTATTCCTAACTGTATACATATATATATATTGTACCCTCACTTCTCGATATATAATATAATTTAAAATATGACTAGCTCAATTAAATCATTATGCTCGGCTGAAATATATATAACTATCTTTAATATATTTTTATAATACTATATCTTATCAGATTTATTATAACTTATCAAAAATTAATATAGTTCAATATCATGTACTAATTAAATAAATATTTACTAAAATCATGAGACTGTGAAGTGAAGTTACAATTGGTAATTGAATTTACATTGAATCAATGTCTCTCCAAGACACTGTCTCAATGGCATAAGAATACTATTACTTCTTTATTATATCATTACTAACTCTACAGCACTCTTATGACTTTTATAAATGAACTATCTTTAATAATAATAGATAAATAAATCTCAATCTTTTGTTAAGGAAATATAATTAAAAATCTCAGGTTCTTCTAATTATCTTAAAGTAATAATAATTCGTGCAGATAGGAATGATAAGGGATTTAATATCAAACCTAAATACACCTAACTTATTCTAATAACAATAACTAACAATAATAATCTTTAGTGTATAGCTTAATCTTATCTATTTTATTATACTATTAATCATTAAGAAAATAAGTAAATCATATACATGTCTTTCATTTCCATATAGTATCTTAATTTTAAAATATACTAAAGTCTTATAATTTAACAATCTGTGGCAATAAATAATATTATACTCTTATATTGTGCATTATAATTACTTTGTGACCATTGTAATATTATATGTTAATGTCAATCAATTTCTATAAATTATATTAAGAAAATATTGTGTTTCTTTCTCAAATAATAAAATAATAAATTCATATTGTGCAAATATTATGTACATTCAAATCATCTGTTGTCAAATGCCGTGGTGTAAAATAATGAATTCGACACACTTTTAAACAACTTAAACAAATTTATTTACATCAACTTTAACAACTAACTTATTTACACTATTTACATTACAAATGGAACTAAAGAAAATAAAACAAAAATAAGAAAAATAATAATACAAGATTTTACACTGTTACTATTTCCATAATCATAAATAGATAATTTATACATTTCTTAAATGTTCTATCAATAACATTTAATTAAATTTATGACTTTAAATTTTAATAAACATCATTTGTCATCAATTAATACAAGAAAAGGTTTTATGTGAAATATCATTCATGTAGCATATATGTAAATAAACAGACTTTAATAATTAAAATGCTACTTCACTTAAGTCTTACTGCTATTTATATTATAATGTACTGGTATGTATTACATTTACTATCAATATTACTCAAATATTAATTAATGTATAAACTGATATAACTTTGTAATATAATAACAATTATTGATTATTATTTATTTCATTCCGATATAATGTCATACTACATGTCTTATCAAAATATGCAATACGTATATGTTCTTTTAAAATAATATTTAAAATTATTCAATAATTTCAAATTTTTCTAAAGTATTATATCAAATAAAATTCTATGATTCTTTTCTATTTAAAATTATTACTCTTCTTTACTTGTTATTCCTATTTCTTCCTAATAAACTTCTATCTACAAATATCATTTTAACCTTATTTAACTTCAGAAAAACAGATGACCAATTTTTAAAAAAAAATAATAACTATCCAAACTCTCTTATGCCTTATCATCTATATGCGATAAACCTTCAATCAAAATATAAATTTCTACATAAAATTAACTTAATTTATCTAATAAAATAAAATAAAAAATATAGATTTTTATACCTCTTACTAACTTGAAAAGAAAAATAAATAACTTACAATAATATAATAAATCTAATTCCTAATATTGTAGCAGAAACATTAAAATTTATTCACGAAAGAATCATATAATTATTTCTAGGTTCTCATATTACGTTGTGCTAAATTTACATCATCAATTTAAAATATGCATATTAAAATAAAACTGTTATTACTAATATTATGCGTGTATATTCTTTAAATATTTATACATCCATTCAACAATCAAACAACATTTGGTTGATCTAAAGAAAACATAGCAAATACATCAAATTATTATTATTACATAATTTTTACCATAAATGATACTTTAATGTACAGTCCGTCACACGATGTCCTCCAGGATTACAGTTTTACAAGATAATTTCACATTTACACTCAACAATTATTCTTTAAAATATTACGTGTTGTATAATTATAAAATAAACTTTATGCAATGAAATGTTATATTAATATTTAGCTTTTTTTAAAAAAAAATGTAAATGTACCTTTCCTATCTTTAATAAATCAATAATTAATTAAATATTTATGTTAATTAATAAATAAAACATATTACATAAAATCCAACGGTGTCTTCTTTTCACCATAATTGTTCTTTTTCCTAGGCACAAATTTTTACCAAACATTACTTCCTTTTCCGGTACATCACGTGTTTTAAAAGTTTTTATGAAAAAAATGAAAACGTTTTTTTTTTTAAAAAATAAAATAAAAGTTAGTTCCACCATAAAAAGAAAATAATAATTAAAATAGTTTATATGATCCGGATACATTTCTTTTCAAGAAAAAAAAATATTATTATTTAAAAGTTATTATTTTTAGAATTAGTCTATAGTTTATAAAGTTCTTATTTAATTATTTTTAATTGATTTGGATATCCACGTATATTTGATTTGCGCATTCCTTAACAAATAATTTAGGTAAGATTAATTTTTTTAAATTCTTCTGTACGACCAGCGTTCAGACTTTCTAATATAATAATTTTTACTTATATGTACTTCTCTGCCAATTAAACTTTCGATTCATTTGCCTTTTAAAACTATCAAAATTTAGTCTTTTAAACCATAAAGACTTAACAAGGCAAGTATTTATATAATTACTGTTAATTATCATATCTTTATCAAGGTATATACTTAAATTTATAATTCACAAATACTTTCTTCATAAAGAAGTATTTCTCATTCTTTTAAATATCTGTTTTATAAAAATTAATTACCATCAGCTTTTAAATTTATATAAGGTCCAACATATTACTTTTATACATCTAGTAACTCTCCTAGTTAATCCAGCGTTTGTTAAATTTTTAATATAAAGTCTCCAATACATTTTATCCTTATACGATGTCTTCATGACTATTTGATAGTAAATTGAGCTTCAATAGAAATGATCAATAGGAAATTATAATTAAATTAACACTGCATATTTGACGGTAAAACTTGTTATAAATTATTTAAAACCACTCTCTTATAATTTTAAAACGATTTTGAGAGCGTCTATAATTTTTCTTAGCTATCTCTAATAGCACACTTTACTTTAAAAATTACAATCACAATCCCCCTCCGAACAATTGAACCTTGGTTTTATACCCGAAGAAACTCCCCACCTGATTGGTAAATTAAACAATCAACTTGCTAGCTTATTTACATATTTTACCAACAATACAGAATTAAAAATAAATAATGACTTATTTAATATTTATTATTTATCACATTATTAAATTCTTAAATCAATCTTTATCATTTATTTAAATCCATTAAACATTTTTTTAAAATATACTTTCTTACTTAATTTCATTTTTAACTTTTATAAGATTATTTTTATAAACAAACTAAGTCTATTTTTATTCGTTATGTTTTTAACAGTATTTTTTTTTAAAATCAGATTTAATGTTTCACATTAATTATCTTTATTTTTATCTCATGATAGCCAATATAATACTTATAAATTTTTATAACAGAATTTTAAAATAGTTTTGCAACTTTACTAAAAAAAACTCCCAAGCATATGTGTATGTGTCTAACTAACATCTGTTTTACAACACAGCTACAAACGCTTGTAATAATCTAACAATTTCATTTTTAAAAATAAATATTTTTAAAATAAATAATATATTATAACAACTTTTAAAATAATACTTCGATATTATTAAAATCAAATATTAATCTTCTATTATGTATTACTAATAATTAAAATATTTATATTCACTTATTAAATATTAATCTTTATCAACAATAAATATATGCATTTAATTTTAATTTATCTTTTTAAAACTTTTAGCTTTAAACATTTATTTATTAAACTTATTAATGCAGTATTGATTATGGCCAGTTTTCCCAACCATATACTATTATCATCCCTATTGAAACGTCTCTCTCAAACATCAGCACAATTTTCACATATCAAATATTCATAGATTACTTTAATTACACTTTTTAAAAGATTGCTATAAATAAAATTAACATCATATAGCTAAATATATCTTAAATTTAAAATTTTTTAACAGATTGATACAACAATTTATGGAGACCCATACAAAAGGGCACAATATATATTCAAGGACAACTATTAATCTAAATATATTATCTATTTTATTTTTATTAACAATCTCCTAATTATTTCTATTCTTTATAAACTTAAACTTTATGGTTATTAACTAATATTCTTTTAATTTTATAACATATAATATCTATTATTTTCTTACATATTCATCTGTTAAAAATAATATTTTATATTTATTATTATTTTTTAATATCTAAAACCTATAAACATTATAATCTTTGAACTTACCCAGTTCACTTTAATCTCTTAAAAAAACATTTTTTTTTTCAAAAAATTATTTTATATCCTAGCTCCCTTTATTATATATTATCTAAACCAAATATATATATATATATATTATTTATATATATATATATTCCCTACAACTCTTTATTTATATATATTTTTAAGAGATTGAAGTGAACTGGATAAGTTCAAAGATTATATGTTTATAGGTTTTAGATATTAAAAAATAATAAATATAAAATATTATTTTTAACAGATGAATGAGTCTTACCAGAACTCATGAGGCAGGCTAATCAAGTGTATCAGTAGAGAGTAGTGGGTCATGTGAAAGTCTGTGCTCATATACCCTATATATTACATATATAGACATAGGTATATAACAAGCCTGTTTCAGTTATTACATAGTTGAGATGTCTGACCATCCCTTGTAGATGTATTAAATGGATTATGTCCTGTACATGAGAGATCATATTGACATTAGGTCAACATGCCTTTGAGCATTCCATCATCAGATTTTCAATTGGATGGATGGTTGAAGAGTTGGAGTAGATTGAAGCCTGTCCATTAAAGTATGAAGATTGGCTATCTTAATATATATCTGAGCACTTATAGCATATATGTGTAGAGATGATAATCTGGACCAACTGATGATTACTGGTGTAGCATGAAATACTTATATTGGTGATTATATATATTTTCTACATATATGTGTTCAATTGTATTAGTATTATGAGATAGAGTGGATAGTGGTGGGTCATGTGAAAATCTGTGTTCATATACCCTATATATTACATATATAGACATAAGTATATAACAAGCCTGTGTTTGTTATTACAAAGTAGAGATGTCTGCCCATCCCTTGTAGATGTATTAAATGGATTATGTCCTGTACATGAGGGATCAGATTGACCTTAGGTCAAAATGGGTGTGAAAAGAATCTCAGCCTTAGGGTGGCCTTTGAGCGTTCCATCATCAGATTTTCAATTAGATGGACAGTTGAAGAGTTGGAGTGTGGAGTAGATTGAAGCCTGTCCATTAAAGTATGAAGATTGGCTATCTTAATATATATCTGAGCACTTATAGCATATATGTATAGAGATGGTAATCTGAACCAACTGATGATTGCTGGTTTAGCATGAAATATGTACATTGGTGATTATTTATCTTTTTGACATATATGTGTTCAATTGAAAGTAAATACAAAGATATGAATTAAAGGTTTTTTTTTATAAATAATTTTAAAAAAAATTAAGTGTTAACAACTATGTTAGAAAATAATTTGTATAAAAATATTAATGTATTATGTAATGATTGTATTGTCATATGTATTTAAATTTTTTGTAGATCTGATGAAGACTGCAAAGTACAGTCGAAACTGTAATATTTAATAAAAAAAATTTTGCTGAAAAGTGTAAGAAGAATTTTTTGGAATTGCAATCTTTTAATTGACTAAAAATATACGTTCAAATCCTTTTTAAAAATGTATCTTTAAGTCACTCTTTATTGGAAAGGTTTAAGGCTTTTTTGATGTACTTTTCTTGAGTTTTCTCCAGATCAAATGAAGATATGACTGGATTTTGCTTACATCATAGATAGATTGACAAAACTCATGTGAAATACAAGAAGTATTGATAGTTCTAGATCTGTAATAGTTTGTGCATGTAGGAATGAGATACTTTTAAAATTGGCAGTCACAGGAGGCTATGTAGTTCCAGATTTTGTTGTCCAGTGTATTAATAATTTTCACCCCAGCACAGTGATGATTTTTACTATTGACCTGTTTTCTATTTTGGTTGTGGTTAAATATTATTCAAATTAGCTACTTAAGAAACTGAAAATACCATTCTGATTAGCTTAAATTTTTGGAATGCTGTTGAACAGTTTTTTGCCAGTTGAAGTGATCTAAAAGTCCTGGACAACTATGGTATTATAGTTTCTTAAAACAATAAATCTAAATAACAAAATCTAAAAAACTGATATCTCACACTTTTTCAAGAGTACACATAATAGATCAGGTACCTTTATCTATTGATAATTACATTTTTTAAAAAGAAAACGATTCTTGCTAATATGAATAAGAATGAAAGAAATAAATAGCTTGCAAGTTTTAGAAAAAAAAATTCAAACCTAAGTATTTTTCTTCATAAATTGAGCCCTTAAAAAGCTTTATTTCTTTCTCTTTTATAAACCTATTTTAGTATCAGTGAAAAGCTCAACCCAGCTTTATTTTAAATGGAACTGGGCCTAAACAAGTACAGTATATATTTGATCTTCATGGAATAAACAAGTTCGAATATATTACTAAGATAATTCACAAATTGCAAAAAATTATTTATGCCCACCATCAATGCCAATCGACTTTGTTAGAAAAAAAAATTTTATTTTTGGTTTATATGCTAATAAATCAAGCATTGATACTTGAAAAGACAAATGGTGATTTGTTTTTATATTATTCAAACTGTTTCAAAGTTTCAAATATTAATTTCAATAAAATTGTAATGTTTTTTTTTAATGAACACATATATAACACACTGAAAATATAAATCTATTCATGGGATAAACAAGTTCATTAAGTTATTTCAAAAACTAAGTTCTCAAAGAATCAATAACAAATCATTAGAATTTCATTTCAATTAATACTGATTAATATAAAAGCAAAAGTCACTTTTAATAAAAAGTTTCAGTTTTTGCAAGTATCAATATTTGATTTATCACCAGAGATAAAAGCATCATTTTTATCTGACAAAATAGATTGCATTGATATAATAAAAGAAGGATATTATTTTCAATTAATTTAAATGATTTTTTACGAATTATCTTAATAACACATTCAGACTTTGTTTTGTGAAGAGATTTTTATTCATAGCATTATATATTTATTAAACAATGAAATTATTCATTAAAAATTATTAGAATCTCTATTTATGTATGTGAATAGTTTTGTCTTCTGAAAAAGGAAATGTCTTTCAGAAATCATTATATTTGTTCGGTATATGCAGCTAAAATGATGGTTCCTCGACGACAAGGTTTAATAGTTAACATTTCCTCACCAGGTGGCATTTCATATCTTTTCAATGTGCCTTATGGAGTTGGCAAAGAAGCAGTAAGTTAAAATAATAATAATTTCTTGTATTTAACTTTTTTAATAAATAAAATTTATTAACAAGAATGTATGAAATATTTTAGTGTGATCGAATGGCAATAGACTGTGCTCGAGAACTGAAAAAAAATAATGTAACTTTTTTAAGTTTATGGCCTGGATTTGTCAAAACAGAAACTATCCAAAAAGTACTACTGGATTCTGATTCTCAGAAAATGCTTTCTGAAACTAGAAAAAAGGTAACTTTATTGTTACTGTTATTTTAAAACTAAATTAATTTTGTCTCATATAACACGATGTTGCTTAAAATTTTAGAAATGCTATTAATTCAGTACATTTGTTGTTGTTTGTTTTTTTTTTTTGGTGTTTTAAAAAATAGTTTGCTGCAAATTATGAATTTGGTGAAACACCTGAATATTCTGGAAAGTGCATTACACATTTAATTAAAGGTAAGTATCTATTTATTCTACTATGATAATTTTTTTAAATCAAAGTTTCTTTTCTCCCACCATATTTATGATACTTAATATAAGCTTTAATAATCAATAGATTTGTTTAATAAATCCATATCCTGTCCAATATCCCCAAATTATTTTTGAATGTATAGTTTTCATCAGTGCGGAGTTTTGTATCTTGGAGCAGTGCACTTAGATCTTTTGAATCTAATGTATTTTTCTTCTAAATATCATGTGATGTTTTGTTGGATTTTATATCAGTCTGGACCAGGAAATATAAGAACTTAAGGACATTATAATAGGTTTATGCTAAACTGGTTTCAGATTCCTATGACAAGACATTCATGTTTTTCAATGATGGCTAGTAATTTTATAATGAAACAAAGAACTTTATATATATATATATATAAAATATAATTATTTTTTATTTTATTAGATAGAATAAAAACAGCTTCCTACAGTGGTATCCTCCATAATAAACTTATGCAATCATTGAATACCACATTTTAATACCTTTATTTATATTTTCATTTCAGTCTGTTTAGATAATATTATAATAGAAAACTGCTATTCTTATGTCATATATTGTGTAAGCTAAGAAATTAACTTGTTATTAATTTTATTTGATAATGAAGTTAAAATTATTAAAGTTAATATCTAATAATTAATTGAAGTAATCTTTTATAATATATATATATATATTGTAACCGGATGGGGTAATAGAAGTGATGAAAAAAAGGAAAGTGATCCTGGGTGATAGAAAATCATCATCAACCCCATGTCAATATAAATGAAATAATTTACATAAGTATCTATAAGTATAAAATATTTAAAGGAGCATAAGATCAAGAGATCTCTGAGATCATTGTGAGATCAGCCAGCTAACTCAGAAGAGCAACTAAAACATAATTATACATCATATATCAACCAGCATTATAAAGTAAATATCAGTATAAGTAAATCCTCGAGAAAAATAACCATCCATCATCATCATTGATGGGAATAAACAAATCAGTACAATAAATCAGAATAAAATCAACAGTCAACATTGTGACTGGATTAAAAATGGGTCTTCTGTAGACCAGGCTAACTATTGAGCCTTTGCCACCTTGGACAATTATTTAAACATAACTTGGATGCACCAGCTTAGTGCCCATCCATTAAAATATACAAAAATCAAAACAATAATGCTGGGACTTTAAAACATGCTGATCATCATCAATGCTCAGGCCACTTGTACTGGCCAACTATAAACTTAACTTCTAAACTAAAATAAAGATAATAATGCATGTGCTTTGAAGAGTATCCTCTTTTGCACCAACTAGGATGATGATTGATCATCTCTGGATGCCCCAAAGCACTATATACACATCCCCATATATGTATTCATCCCATGCATGAATCTAGCTCAGAGAACACAAGCTCTATTACTGTATGTGACCAAGAGATGATGGAAATGATTTTAACAATTAAATAAGTTTATTATTAACAAAAAAAATTTAAGATCTTATAAAAATAAAATTACACACATATAAACTTTCTGATTTTGATTACAATACAAAATTTCAAATAACTACATTGTGATTTACATGATTGATATTCAAAATTCAAATTGTTACATTGGTTTACATATGATGCACACAGACGCGCAATTTATAATACACAATTAATATTCACTAACAAAAAAAATGATTATAATTTTACATATACATCACGTTTTAACTTAACAGCAATAATATTATATTTTCATTATTAAATTCTTTTGAAAATATGCACCAATTTCATACATATATGTGTGTGTATAAACAAAATATAGATATAATTTAAAATTAGTTTCAATTTATAAGTTCTCAAAAGTATAGTCAATTTTTGACAGGTATTTGTTGATTAATTATCAACATTTTTGAATTAAATTATTGAATCATCAATTCTTTACTTTTTTTTTTAATATAAATTTTTCAAAATAATGTCCAAGAGAATTATTGTTCAAAAACATCTCTTTTGCCTTTAATGAACAATGAATTATTCTTGACTCTTAATTATAATTCAAGCAAAATTACTTTATATTCTTTTAAAATATATAAATTTTTAACCGACTTTAAAATAATATTGTTCTATATATGTCTTTTTAAATGAATTCTTTTAAAATAACTCACCAGCTATATATATGTTTAGGTGTGTTTTCCTGTATATATCTGATGCAGCATATGTGTAATTAATTCTTCAGCAAGCTGGAAGATTTTTCTTGGTGAGTTTAATTTTTAGTGACTGTCATAATCAGGAAAAATGTAATCCATGTATAATGTTGGTCAGTAGTTGGTCTCTCGTCTGTGTAGAACTGTTCCAGGCAAGCAGCTGTCTTCTCCACATTTAAGGCTATGAATTTCAGCACAAAGAAGTGGGTCATTTTCTCCATGTGAATTCAAACTCCTGTGAAAGAAATATTAGCAGCTCCTGAATCTAATGTCCTGCCTTCAGCTATATCAGTTCATGGTAGCTATTCTGCCAGCTCTATGATCAGCTAAAACCAACTGCTGCAAACTTCAAGAAGCTGCAACAAAATATTATAACCAACTTTTCAGCTGACCCTTCTTACAAAAAACTATTATCTAGACTGCTCTCTTCAAAAATCTTTACCCAGACTTTGCAGTTGGTCACTGCTTAAAATATTAAAAACTCTTCTGACCAACTCTTACAACACTGCAAGCAGAACTGTTCTCTTCAAAAAATCACTATCCAGACTGGAGCTAATTTTGTTATCAGCCCTTTTATAGAATCATCTAAGGTGATAATAACACTGATTGAAAACAGAGTTTTTATTTTTATCTCTCTAATCCCTTTGAAAACATATACATGTTTTCACTTAGACAATAAAAATTTACAAATTAATTAAAGATTTCAAAAATAGACATTTTTTTTCAAAATTATCAAAAAAAACATGCTTACATTTAAATTTCAAAATCAGAATTACAAGTAATATTTATCAGACCTGTTTAATTTATAAAACAATATTTATTTTAAATCAGACTTATTATTTAACCCTTTACTTATTATTATTATTTTATTTTAGGAAATATAGAAAAATATCTACAATAATTTATGTCTGTGTTTATTTCTACTTTTCCTTTACTTTATATATATATATGCACACACACTATATTATTATGGGTGTACCATGTAACCCAAACAGTTGTAATATATATATAAATATATATGAATGTTACCATAGAATAACATTGGTTTGATAAAAAGCTCCATTTTAGAAAGATTTGGATAAATAAATCAATATTGTATCAAGTTTGGCAACAGTAAAATATCTTATATTCTCTATCAGGAATCTTATTTCTAAATTTCTCTTCATCATTCAAAATCATTCATCAATCAGTGTCTTCCAGAATAACAAAAAATAAATGACTTTTGAAATGTCTATACAAGCATAAAACATAAATATATCTAAACTTATATTACTTTTGTACTTTACTTATTTGATATCTTGTGATGTTTTTAAATATCAATATTATTTCAACTTGTAAGCCACCATTGTATTTTATAATCTCTCAATTAAAGAGATCAATAGTGCCACTTTTAAAGTTATTTTAAGTTAGTCTTTTTAATGGTAATGGGATCTGCTTTATCTTTAATAACCATGTCTATATTTTTTTAGTACATGTATAGATTGTCAACACTATCTTCTGACTACTGATGGGGTCTAGAGATGGTTATTGCTGTAAAGATCATCAGATAGGATATTTATTTGTGAATAACAAATAAACTACCCAACCAAGAGTCTTATCTGTTCACTTGCAGGATAGGATGTTGGTTAAATCTAAATATTGCTTCCAATACTGTCTTTTCTGTTTTTGTGGGTTTTTTTTCCAGATATTTATGGTAATATAGTGACCTTTTATCATATCATGAGTCTTTCATTTTATTAGTCTTTTCCCTATACTAACTGTGATACTGGAGTTATATATTTGTGCAATCACATTTCCATACTCCAATTATATACATATTTCTCATTTCAATTCTTTTTCCATTTTGTTTAGCTCAAGCCTTTTGTCAATTAAGAAGGCTATGAAAGGGGCATTGATAGTCCTTAATTGTGAGTTTTCCTTAAGGCAATACAGTCATTAATGTGTCAGATTGGAAATAGAGTTGAGGAAAGAGTTTCTGATGAATTACAGGGTATATTTAGGTAGTCCTATTTAGGATCTTTTGACTACCAAAGTAGTGGAAGTTGTCTATAAAATTACTAAAAATGGCTGATCTCATTGTCTGATTAAGTTATTTGGCTGGTGGATTATTCATATAATAATATTATTAATAATAATGGCAAACAGGAAGCAATGGTAGTAGTAATGATAAGTATTGTAAATCTAGTTTTTTTTTCTAAAAATAGATACATGGAATGTGTAAATTTTATTTGATATAAACTATTCCATATGAGAATGGAGAATAGCACTGATGGTTGAGAAACTGTTGACATTTAAAATCAATAAAACTACTCTTAGCGAAAACTCATTTTTGAGAGGAAAAAAAATAAAATAAAATAAATAAACGGTTACAAGATTTTTTTAGAACGGCACATGATTCAATGAAAGAGGAATGTATAATGTTGGATTTGCTGTAAAGTTTAATTTACTAATTTCCATTCTTAGAATTCCTAGTTGCTTCAATGAAAAGCTGATGATATTAAAACTTGCAAGATGGAACCAGCATTTAATTTATTAATGCAATTACTGAAAAATAAGAATGAGAGAATCCAGAGAAAGTTTTTTACTCTTTGTTGAATAATATTATTATAGCAATACTATTAAAAGACGATTGTTTTTCCTTCTTAGAGATATTAACATAAGTATTGGTACAAATGGTAGGCTCTAGTCAAAAGTTATTGAAAGTAATGATTCAATTTTTGCATATCAGACAAATTAATACAAATACTTTGTTTAGGCAGAAAAATCATGAAAAAGGGAAATGGAGAATAATACATTCAAAACAATGGCATTTAAAAGATTATCTTATATTAAGATTCAGAATATATCAGGAGAGCATCATTTACAAGTACAGTTTATTGGATAGATCATGAATTAATATACTCCAAGAGTGAAATGATAGTTGCATTAGTAATATTTACTATATATGCTACATTTTATCAACTTTTACGTACTAAAATTGCTAAATTTGGATCTTCAAGATTGTCATGTTACTGAGGTATGAACATTTTTAAATAGTATGTTATAGCTACAAGTAAAATTATTTGTGGATTCATTAAAAAAATCATGATTGATTTTCTGAGAAAGATTTGATTAAAATAAAATGTGACATTATCTGTTGGCAGAATAATTGATCAAATGTGGAACTTCATAATAAATATAAAGACTTGAAAACAAAAGTTCAATGACTGTCAATAAAGCTTAAAATTACTGCTGGATTAAAATTGCAAAAGGAATATATACATTCAGTGACCATGGTCCCTCTAGATCTTTTGCAATAAAAGCAATATATGGACCTCTGAAATTGTATAAGAATCTGCTATGTCTGGAAATGAAATTCTAGCTCACTAAATAGCATGAAGTTTGAATTTCTTCCCTGGTAAAAATTATAAACTATAACATTTAATTTTTAATATTTAATATATCTTCATAATAATTGATTACATTATTACTAGCATATATGCAAATTATCCAAATATATAAATGAACCTAAAGGCATACAGAAATAATAATAAAGATCTATATAACCTGTTTAGTCCCAAACTTACTGTTTATATGTTTGGAGGCAAGTTCTTTGCAATAGCAATTGAAGATACATACTGTGATGTCTATCATTGAGGTAAGCTTCTCCACAAGAGTGAGTTCCTTTTTTCCCACTTGGCTGGCATAGATTAATTGTTCCAATTTCCTCTCTTCTGATTAACCTCCATATCCAGCCCTTCCAATAAGATATTAATTAATTTATTGATGATACATCCTTGACTAGAGAATTTTACTTCTAATTAGTTCTATTGAACTTATGTTTAGATTCTTGAGTGGTTATTTATGACTGCATCCAGAACTCACAGTTATTTAATTATTATCGATATCTATATATAGTGAGAAGAAACTCAGTACTTATTTTTTAGATCACCCAAGCCACCTGATGACATTTTTTATGTGCCAAAACACATAAAAATGCTGTTTATGCAGCCAAACTTACAGCCTCTAAAACAGTTCTGGTCCTATTAGCCCTTAGCAGGCCTAGATGTCATTGCACTCCAATCTTACAGCCACTGATGTGCTTCGCAAAACTCTGCAAATGCGCACACTTCATAGATCACTACTGTATCATGTGAGAATGTCTAGAAATCAACTGGCCATAACTACTGAAATGTACATTCTAAATAATAATCTTACACCCTAGCTGACATAGAATTACATAGTAATAATTTTAAACATGTTGCCGTATTTCCATACACAACTTTCAAGGTTTTTAACAACTGGAAAAGGGTAGGAACAACCTCCATTGCAGAGAACTCATGTGAAAACTCAGCTTTACATGAGAACACATATGAGACAAATCAAATGGCTGAGGTTACATTGCTACTGCATCTTTTGGCCAATTTTTTGGATCAGCAAAAACATTTGATTCCCCTCCCCCCTGCACATTCCATCGCTACGTGCTGACATATTACCCCTTCCTAATCCTCAAATCGCACAATGAAAAAAGTCTGGCATGGTAAGGTTATTAAAATAATAGCATGTTTTTAAAAGCAAAAACAAAAAAGAACTTGTTTGTTTCCAATAATAAATAAGTGTCCATATATATTCAATGGACCATTAGTAAGAATGGATTTCCATTCTTGCTATTAAAAGGTGAGATGGTTGCCTTGACAGCAGTGAATTTTTAGGTGATTACTGGTTGGTTTCTAATTACATCATTGTCCCATTTAGCTTTAAGCACTATTTCACTTATTATTTCTAAATAATACATGAGCAATTTAAAAATATTGCAGTTTATAATGTTATAATTGACTATTTATTAGTCTGCATTACAGTGACATGTTTATTTCCTGTTTAAAGAGGTTTATTTAAACTTCATTGTATTAATATTTCATACTCTGTAGTTAAGTTGCAATCTTTAAGTGTCCATATATATTCAATGGACCATTAGTAAGAATGGATTTCCATTCTTGCTATTAAAAGGTGAGAAGGTTGCATTGACAGCAGTGAGAAATATTGATTACTATCTTTATTGGGAATGTTTAGGTGGTTACTGGTTGCTATCTAATTAAATAATAAATAAATAGATAAATTAATTTATACTTTGTTTTCAATTCAAAAGAAACGCAGCAATTAATTTATACATGTATTTTTTTTAAATTAATTTCAAAATAATGCCTGAAATCGGACAAAAAGGACAAAAAAGTCCGATACGGTAGCGTTATTAAAATAAAAGTGTTTTTAAAACCAAAAACAAAAAAGAACTTGTTTGTTGCCAATAAAAAATAAGCAGATAAATTAATGTAGACTTTTTTATATATAAATATAATACCAGACATCGGATAATAAAGAAATGGGACAATAATTAATGTAGACTTTTTTTTTTGTTATTATATAAATCGGATAATAAAGAAAGGCCAGCCGGGCAATGTTATATTTATGTGTATTAAAGAGTGTAAAGCACCATCAGATGGCTTGTATTGTCTAAAAAATAAGTACCAGAAATTCATAACTTATCTCTATAGAATTAACTAATTATTATTTCACTCTGCCTAGAAAATAATCTTTTCTGATCTCATTTTACTTTTCTATTTGTTATTTAAGTTAGTAATCTTTAAAAACCTAGATTTTAATTTAATGAGTATATATCTTTATACACGTATATACATTGTCATTTCAATTAACCATTTTATGTGTATGTATTTGAACATACATAACACATACTTGACCCAAATTCAGAAATTTGTCTTTTTTTCTGGATATTTGCTTTCTTTCTCTTTTAACTCACTGAGGTGGATTTATCTAAACTTCACTAGTTGATTTTCATCAATGTGAGTAAATTTGTGTTCATGTTTAGTATCAATGTTTAGTACTTTATCACTGATATCAGATTTCTTGACTAAATCAGGTATTTCATCCTCATTTTAATCTTTGCATAGTTGATTGATATGTTTGTGTAATATCTTTTCCTTGCTAGTATGCATAGTCTTATTTATTTTGATAAATGACATACAGTGATGAAGCTTGACTTTTTTAGGAACAGAAGCATGCTACATAATCTTTTTTTATAATGTTTTTATTTTACTTGCCCTAACAATTTTTACATAATAGCTAAAGTATACATATGTAATGAAATCAGGTTTTTACTCATAACTATATAGCTATTTGAACATACACGAGGTTACAGTATAACTCTTTATTAAATTTGACACTTATTAAATTTGTACATAATATTTAATAATATTTTACTGAAATGAAACAAGCCCTTTTACTTGTGGCAATATAATTAACTTAATATATGTGAGGATGCACTATATTTCTTTATTGCGGTACTTCTGTATTTCTCTAAAAACACTTCTTAATATTTAATCATATTCCTCATCCAGCATGTTTATGGACATCAATTTCTGAATACAAGGGCCAATCTTATTTACATAAGAATTATGCTGAAAAAATGATAGAGGATACTTAGAAAGCCCAGCCACTGGCAAACTCACTCAGGATGGGTGATACTTAAACAGTGAGAAACATACAGGGAACAGCAATTATCAAGTATCAGATTAATTTAACTACATAATTACTACACATATGTATATTTCTTTTTTTAGCTACCTATATGAAATTCGAGATAAAGAAACAATACAAATATTTTATTAAAATTTAATATAACAAATAAATAATAATAAAATTATTTGCGCTCAGATATTTTTATAAAACACAAGCATACACGTGTGTTGTCTCGAATAACATAAGAGAGAAAATAATGTCCAATCAATCCAGATGTGAAATGTAATTTTAATGGATGAAAAGAGCTGATCATAATATCATCATATAAAAGTCTTTAAACATCAATAGAGAAAGCACACTAATGTATAAAGAAAAAGTATATATAGTGAATGGGATGGGGGGGGTAGGAAGAAAGGTTTGAACTCAAGTGATGAAAAATCATCATCAAACCTCACTTCAACAATATTTCAAATAAAATGATTTAATATAAAATATATAAAAGTATAAACTATTTAAGGGGGCATGAGATCAAGAGATCTCTGTGATCATTGAGAGATCAACCAGCTAACTCAGAAGAGCAACTAAAACATAATTATCCACCATATATCAGCCAGAATTATCAATAGGTATAAGTAATACTCAAAATAAACCCTTCATCATCATGAATAATCCAGAATAAAATATAATAAAATCGGTACAGTAATTCAACAGTTAATCTTGTGACTGGATTGAGAATGGGTCTTCTGTGGACCAGGATAACTCTTGAACCTTTTCCAGCTTGGGGCAATTGTTTAACCATTAATTTGGAGGCACAAACTAAGTGTGAATCAATCAGAGTAAATAAGAATCAAACAACAATGCTGGAACATTAAAACATGCTGATCATTATCAATGCTCTGGCCACTTAAGTACCATTAATGTACTGGCCAACTATAAACTTAAATTTTTAATGAGACTAAAATAAAATATAGTGCATATGCGTTAAAGAGTATGCTCTTTTGCACCAACCAGGATGATGATTGATCATCTCAGGATGCCCCAAAAGCACTAATATATACATCCCCATTTATATATTCATCCCATGCTCGAATCTAACCCCAAAAACACAAGCTCTATTACTGTATGTAACCAAGAGATGATGCAATACAATTTTAATAATTAGATACAAGTTTATTATTAACAAAAAATAAATAAATGATATTTTAAGGTTTTATAGTTTAAGGGTTCTGATTTTGAAAAGTATACAAAATTATATACACAACGAAAGTTTTTACATTGATTTACAATATTTTTTAATAAGTATCTATAAATGCTTACATATATCCGTACACAGATGTGCATTTTATAATATACAATGAAAACATTTCAATTAACATAAACTAACTAATACATGTGTGTGCAGGTCATTTCTGAACATATTTGACTTAACCTACAATAATACATGATTAAGCTTTTAAATTATATTTTAGATAATACAAATCCTTATGCTAAGCTTGCAAAAACATGTACATAGAATTGTACAGATTATTAACAAATTTAATTTTGTCAAACAATAAAGAATTTTTATAATTAATCCATTTTGAATATGTATAAAATTTACATATATAAGGATGTATCAATATTTAAAAAAATCAATTTATTAAATTCTATTCAGTTTTTTTTTATTCTTTAAAAAAAAAGTATAGTCAATTTTTGAGAGGTTGGAAAGATTTTTATGAGATTGCCCCTTAACTAATTATAAATGTCTTTAAATTTTAAAATATAGATTTAAAATTTCTTCCAAATGAATTATTTAAAAACAACTCACTTTTGTATACATATTTATCTGTGCTTCTCTGCATATAGATACAACATACATATATTTATTACTTCATTCAACTGGTTTTTCTCATGGGCAAGCAGTTTTTTGGTCAATCCAGGCAATTGTCATCATCAGATAAAAGTATATAATTCAGGCAAAATGTTGGTATGTAGTTGGTATCCCTTCTGTCTAGGATTGTTCCAGGCAAGAAGCTGTCTTGGTTTGATAGATTTCAGGCAAGCTACTGTCCTCTCCACATTTAAGGCTATGTCTTTCAGCACAAAGAAGTGGGTCATTTTCTCCATGTGAATTCAAACTTCCGCAAAGGAAAATAGTAGCAGTTCCTGAATCTACTGTCTTGCCTTCAGCTACATCAGTTCATGGTAGCTATTCTTCCAACTTTATGGTCAGCTAAAACCAACTGCTACAAACTTCAACAAGCTTCAACAAAATGATTGTAACCAACTTTGCATCTGATCCGTTATTACTAAAAACTACTACCCAGACTGCAGCTGATATTTTTATCAGCTCTTTTATAAAATCATCTGAGGAAATACTTAAAAAGCTGAGCTACTGACTAGCTCACTCAGGGCAGGTGGTACTTAAACCATAAGAAACATACAGGAAACAGCAATTATCAGGTATTCAATGAATTTAACTAAATAATTATTACACATACATATATTTCTTTTCTTAGCTACCTTCATGAAATTCACGATAAAGGAACAATATGAATATTTCATTGAAATTTAATATTTGATATAACAAATAAATTATATATATATCAAAACTACCCCAAATCTAAAATTAAACCAGACCAGCATAAGAGTCTTTATTATTGAAAATTTATTATTCTGAAGCAATTAACTTATTTAAGAGTTCTTTTAATATTAAAGGTGGATGGGAAGTGAATGGATTTGTGGGTAGTTTTTAATAGTATATATAATGTGTGGTTTTTTTGTAGTTCTTTACACTTGAGAAGTCTGCTTGTAGCAGTGAAACCTTAGGTTGTGTTTTAATATTATTTTTATGCTGGTCTGGTTTAATTTTAGATTTGGGGTAGTTTTGATTTTATATTGACTAGTTTAGCTTTATGCTTGTAATGTTTACATTTTAATGAGTTTTTTGAGTTTAAGAGTAGTTTTGCTGATGTAGTGTAAAGATTTTTTTTTTTATTATTATTATTATTGATATTTTATTATTGATATTTATTATTGACATTTTATTATTGATAGATTTATTTTTGTTTTTAATTATTGGTATATTTGAATGTCATTTATGTATATTATGTTTGTTGTTTGAGTTTGGGTTGAAAGAGTGTATTTGTGTTTATTTAGTTATATATATATAGAAGTGTGTGTAGGTTTTATTGGGTTTTAATTTATAAGGGTATTGGTAATTTGGGTATTTAGTATGGGTTTGTGGAGTTTAATTTTTAATAATTTTCCATTTAATGATATTAGAAGGATTAAAAATTTGTCTAAATTGAGTGATAAGATAGAGTCTTTACGTTGGCAGATTTATTTTCTTAAAAAATGTAGGGAATTTAGTGTTTTTCCTAGGTGTTGTGTTATTAATTTTAGTAGAAATAAAAAGTTGATTCAAAATAAAAATTTAGTTTTTAAGTTACAAACATATATATTGAATAGTTTTTTAAAAGATACTTTTGTAAGGTTTTATAAATTTATTTATCTATATAAAAGGAATAGATATTATTTAGAAAGGAGGCAAGATTTTAATTATTCAATTTTGAATTTTTTTATGAGACAATTTAGACAGAATAGGTCAAATTTCTATTGTAAAAAATATGAAAAAAAATTAAAGTGGTTGTTTGGGAAAGTTAATAAAGTTTATTGTAGTGATAAAGGATATGAGAATAAGGTTTCTGAGGATAGAGTTGTTAATCTTACGGATTTGAAGTTAAATGATAGAGAATTAGATATTCTTGGTAAAGGCCCTAATTTTGTTCCATTTCATTCAAAAAATATAGTTTTTGATACAATTTCGTCTATTGAATCTAGTAATTTGAGTGATGAGCAGAAAGTTGGTATTCAATCGATTTTGAATAAAAGTTTAAAAAGGAAAGAAAAATTTGTTATTAATCCTGCTGAGATTAAACATCTTAAAAATAGGTTAATTGCTAATGATGTAATCATTTCTCGTGAAGACAAAGCTGGTAGGTTTGTTATTATGAAAGGAGATGATTTCAAAGAGAAAATGGATAGAGAATTAAATAATGGTAAATATATGTTGTTAGATAAAAATCCAGGTAATTTGATTAAAAGAAAATTGATAGATATTATGAAGAAAATGGTTAATTTAAAAATTTTTAATAGAGTAGATTATTTAAAATGCTATCCTAATGATTTTACATCAGCTAAGATGTTTGTGAATATTAAAACTCATAAAGATGGTTTTCCTTTAAGATTTATTTTTGATTTTACAGGTAGTGTTGTAGAGGGTATTTCTAGATTCTTGAATAATTTTTTAAAACAATTTGTTGATTTTGGTCAGTACACAGTTTCTTCTTCTTTTGAGGCTTTTGATAAGATTAATAATTTTAAAATGGAAAGTAATTGGGTATTTGGAAGTTTAGATATTGAAAATATGTATCAGTCTGTTAATAGGTTAAGCAGTATTGATGTTCTTTTGTCTGTATTGATTAAGAAAAGTTCTTTATCAAAAAATAAAATTAAGGTAATTAAAGATTTACTTTTGTTATTGGAAGATTCTATGTATTTTACTTATAGAGGTAATTTTTATAAGATTAAGGAAGGGTGGATAATAGGTTATATTATTTCTCCTTTAGTATGTTCAGTTTATATTAGTTTTATGGAAGAGGAAATTATTATTAAAAAGAATTGTTTATATGTAAAATTATTTGTCAGATATGTTGATGATTGTTTATTTGTAGTTGAGAATGATAAATTGAAGGAATTTGTAAATGAGTTTAATTGTTTTGATCCTTCTATAAAATTTGTGTTAGAAGGAGGGGGTTAGATTTTGGTAAGTTAAAATTTTTAGATCTTTTGGTGATTAGAAATATAGAAACTAATTGTTTATTGTGCAGTCATTTAGTTAAAAGTAAAGAATTAAGATCTATAATTAAACCTGATAGCTATCAGTCTGTATCTCATAAAGTAGCTGCTTTAAGGAATTATTGTCATAGGAATATTAAATTAAATAATTCTAGTGGGGTAGCTTTGTTTCAGAAATATCAATTTTATAAAGATTATTTGAGTGTTGGATACTCTGATAAATTTGTTAAAAGTATTTTATTTAATAGTAATATTTGTAAGGATGTAAAGGTTAAAGAAAAATATGATTTTATTTCTTTGCCATTTAAATTGTCTTCTTATAGAATTGTGTGTAGAAATAGTAAATTGTTTGGAAATAAGAAAATTGCTTGGAAAAGGGGTGTTACATTGAATAATTTATTAAATAATACAAAAGAAGTTTTTGATAGAAAGACTATTCCTGGTGTGGTATATTTTATTCCTTGTTTATTTTGTAAGAAGGTTTACATAGGTCAGAGTAGTTTGAGTTTAAATGAAAGAATAAAGGTTCATAAAAGTAGAGTTAAAAATAGATATCTTAGTTCTGCTTTGTATGTCCATGAAAAAGATACAGGCCACACTATTGATTTTGATGAAGCTAAGGTTGTCTTCTTTGAGAGAAATGAAATCAAAAGAAGAATTAAAGAGTCTTTATTATTGAAAATTTATTATTCTGAAGCAATTAACTTATTTAAGAGTTCTTTTAATATTAAGGGTGGATGGGAAGTGAATGGATTTGTGGGTAGTTTTTAATAGTATATATAATGTGTGGTTTTTTTTGTAGTTCTTTACACTTGAGAAGTCTGCTTGTAGCAGTGAGATCGAAACCTTAGGTTGTGTTTTAATATTATTTTTATGCTGGTCTGGTTTAATTTTAGATTTGGGGTAGTTTTGATTTTATATTGACTAGTTTAGCTTTATGCTTGTAATGTTTATATATATATATATATATATATAAATATATATATACAAATAATATATATATATATATATATATATATTATTTGTGCTCAAATATTTTTATAAAACAAGCATACACATACATTGTACAGATAATCAAATAACAAAGAGAGAAAATAATGTCTAATCAATCCAGATGTGAAATATAATTTAGTGGTGAAGAGAGCAGATCATAATATCATATAAAAGTCTTTAAAAATCAATAGAGAAGGCACACTAATATGTAAAGAAAAAATATATGGAGAATAAAGCATAAATGTTACCTGGAATTTCCCAGGGAAAATAATGGATTCAGATTGGTAATGATAATAATGTCATTCGCTGCTATGGCCATAAAGTTGTTCATCATAGATGTGAGGTCCTGACTGGTTCCTTAAATCTCTATTAATTTGGATGTTAACTCTAATACAGATGGTCAGGAGCAGATTTCTTCAGGTTCAAGTGGTTGTTTAATAATGTAGCAGCTTGTGTATCTTCATGGGACTAGGGTCAAAAGCCCAGCATGTTTTAAGCTTTTACCCCAGCCTTTTCATGGTTGGTGAATATATTTGCTGATTCCAATAAGTTTCTGAAATCTTCATAGGCAATTAATAACATGAACAGATGGACATAGATAATAGTTCTTTTATCTTCAAATTTCATTAAAAATATATCATGAATTTTCTCTTGAACTTCCCTCCCCCCTTTATAGTTTTTTTTTATATTCTAAAAAAGTTCCAATTCCAAGAATTTCAGTTTTTTTTAAGTATCTAAGCACATGGTATCTGAGATCCGGCTTCTCTTTAAAACAGAAACAAAGCTTTAACTACCTTTTCCTTCTTTATCCTAACCAAAAATTCTGTGGAGCACCTTTAAGTTATTTTTTTGAAAATAACTTAAAATAATGCCTTTGTTAAAAGGGATTTCACAGATAACAATCTGTGTAGTTTGTTCTCTCTTTTTTTATTTTCGTTAAAAATATATTTTTCATTTTATTAAAATTGAAATACAATGAATTTCATCATGGAAATAACATGTATATTATATGTTTCTTTTAAATGAGTCCTTCTATTTACTTGCCTATACAACAATATATACACACATGCTGTAACAAAATAAATGAGCAGAACTTCCTCCTTTCTTCATGCCCATTTTAACTCTTTATTTAACTATGTGAAGAAAACAAAAATCGAAATCAAATATAAAATACAGGCAATTAATAATAAAATTATATGCAAATGCATGAATATGAAAACTTCCTTCTTTGGAACAGAGTTTGATCACCAACCTGTTACACGTATCCATACATTTAGAAAAATCTGGAACTCTCTTACCTGTAAATCAGACGGTAACTAGTTTAAATGTAGAGAATACATTATTAAGATATTTTTATTTTCTAAATGCTTTTAACATTCTTAAGTTTTAACTTTAAATTACATTTTAGCATTGTTTGAACTTCTTATAATCAATGAATAATGTGATGTTCATACTCATTATTTCCCTTATATAAAAACAATTCAATTATTGGTAAAAAAAAATTGAAAGTCAACAGAAATTCCATACGAAAAAATAATGAGTTTGAATAGTTCGCTCTTCTTTTTTTATGTTTAGCAGCATAATTTAGAGAATTTATTTTTACTTTTGGCAAAATTGTTTATATACACTAATGTACTTATTGTTCTTACTACCTATTGTATGTCAATTTGTTGGATAAATTTTATGAGATTGAATGCTGGCTTTGGGTTGGTATTTTTAGAACTAGTGTATGAAGCTACCCTAGTGCCTCTCTGAGGAATGCCAAAGCACGAAACCATGGTCAGAGGTTAGGGGGCTTCCTGACAGATATTTTAAATACTTTCACTGGCTAAGCATTTATCACAAATCTTGTTGATCACTTGGTAAATGCTCATTGTAGCTTAAGAGAAATTGGGTCATATGACTTACTTTGACTATTTATATTCTCTGCCTTAAGTCTTATGCGATGATATATTGCTAATATTACTAATATATGGTATGGCTGAAGATCTCTCAGCCCCATATAGCTATTTGAGTTGAATAATTGGGTTTGAAAACATGTAGGTATCTAAAAATTTCAGATTTTCCACTCAATAGATAACTTTTAGATAAATGCTGGCTTTGGGTTGGTATGTTTAGATCTAGTGTATGAAGCTATCCTAGCACCTCTCTGAGGAGTGCCAAAGCACAAAACCATGATCAGAGGTTAGAGGGGGGGGGGTTTCCTGACAGATATTTAAATGCTTTTTCTGGCTAAGCATTTATCACAAAGCTTGTTGAGTAACTGGCAAATGCTTATTATTTATATCTTACAAGCTTAAGAGAATTGGGTCATGGGATCTATGACTCTTACTTTGAATATGTACATATTTTAGTGATTTTTTTTAAAATTGAATTTTAGTTAAAGCTTTTGAACTTTTTAGAAATTCTTTTATGGAAGCACTCATTCTATTCATTACATGAAGCCTTCATCCCTGGTGATGTACTACTTGTAACCAGAATTTATTCAGATTTTTTTATCCACTCTCTTTAATCAGGTACAAACTTATAGGTTTTCTCAGTCTGTTCTCTATGAACCTTCCTAGGTAGTATGCAGCTTTCAACCTAAATATACTTCAACCAATGATTTTCCAGATTTAGCAATTGGAGTCGAATGTTGATAAAACAGTGTGGTAAGGACAGCTTCCTGTATTCTTGTTTTATCCATTTTGTTAATGTATGACTTAAGGGTTTGAATGGCTTTTTCAGCCAATCCATTATATTGAAGGTGGTAGGGGGCATGAGTGTTTTATCCCCCATTCTTTCATAGGCTCCTTGAACTTTTCTGATATGAAGTTTCATTATCTGAATTTAAAATTACAGGAAAACCATGTTATGAAAAAATGTTATGTAATTTATTAAGTGTCTTGTTCGAACTAGTATTTTTGGCTATTTTATATTCACCCCAATTTGAATATGCATCAACCACTACAAAGAATAAATGCCCAGTAATTGGGATACAGTGATCTATGTGAATGCATTGCTACTGCCTCTCCACTTTTGGCCATGCTTCAAACCATGATGTGCTTTAGTGAATAATTGACAGTTACTGCATTTTTAAATTTAATTTTTTAATATTGCCATTAAAGTTCAGCCACCAGACATAACTATGGGCTAATGCCTTTGTTCTGATGATGGCCAGGTGACCTTCATGCAATAGCTTCAAATTTTCATTTCTACCTCTTACTGGGATTAACTCATGATCACCTTTGCAGACAGTTAATTTTTCTTGAGCATTATATAGTGGTTTATGGAGGAAATTTGAATGATGATTTTACCAACCAGTACAAATTTAATTTATAATCCATTGATAGCTGTTCTTGTCTATCAAGTGGCTACTATTTTTCTATTAAGGGTTTGACTTTTCAGTACATCAATAGAGTTAATTTCCATTTCCTTTTGGTAGGTCTCCATTTGGTCAAGCATACAAAATAGAGCATTATCATACCCTATTTGCTTTCCATTTTTTATTTTAGTATTTAGTCATAACCTGCAAAAATGTTAAGCTATTTTATCTTGCAAGGGCTCTTTGAAAACCTGTTTGTTTCCTAAAATTCCAAGTAAGGGTTTATGATATGTTATCATAATAAATCTACATTTGTATAAGATGAAATTTTTGTACACCAAATAGTATTGCAAGAACTTCCTTGTCCACCTCACTACAATTTTTTTCTTCTTTGGATAAGGTGTATAAAGCATAGGCAATGGGACATTCACCTGACTGTGTGAGATGACATGCATCAGTCATAAGTGTAACTTCCAAATTGCTATTATAATGAACTAGTAATTTTTTGAAGTTAGCAGTGACTTTGTACGCAGAAATGCTTGTTCTTGCTTCAATTTCCATTTCCACTTCTGGTTCTTTTTAAAAACATCATATAAGGGTCTGGCTATGTGATCTTTACCTTCCAAAATTGTTTTAAATAATTTAAAGTTCTACAGAAGCTTATAATTGCTTAATGTTATTATGTCTTGGGCCTTCTGCTACAGCTTTATCCTTTTCTGGGACAAGAGATGTTCCATTTTTTGAAATGATAATAGCCTAAAAACCTAAATTCCATGAGCATTCCAAATACATTTTTGGAGTTTAAGATTTGCCTATTTCATCGAGTTTTTTGCATGCCATAAATAGATGAAATTTAAGTTCGTTTTCTATAATAGTAATAACAAGAATGTGATCAAAAAATAAAATGACATCCTCAACTCCATTAAGGAGAGTTTCAATTCTTGTCTGAAAGATACTGGGGACAGAATTTATTCCAAATGGAAGCTGGTTGCATTTAAACAACCCTACATGCATGGTTAATGTTAATATTTCCATAGTTTTCTAAGTGTCCGATATCTGGTGGAAAGCAGCATTTAAATTGAATTTTGCAAAAAAAAATTGATTTCTGCAGAGTCACTATTATTTCTTTAGGATTGAGAACAGGTTATGCATTTTTACTAATAGCTTTGTTTACCAATACCCCCAATAGATGCCACACAAATGAATTTGTCCATTGAGTTTATTAATATTTACTAATAGCTTAACCCAATCAGGTTTTCCTGTGGGTTCTAACACATTTCTCTTAACTAATTTGTTAATTTCTTTCTTTACTCTTTTTTTCTGAGTGAATGTAATGGATATTGCCTCAGGGATTATCTCTAATGAAACAGGAGTTGGTTTAATTTTATCCAGTTCCCTATTAAACAACCTAGTTTGCCATTTCTATAACAATCTTTTTTATGCCCAATTTTTTGAACCAGTTGTTCTTGATTAGTAGATTAATTGGAGCATAAACTAAAGTATAAAGGTAACCCAAATAGTTTTCCCTCTATTCTATTCAGAAGGGCTTAAACCACTCCTTTAATTTTTATCATAGTACCAGTTACACCCAAGGCTTTTAGTTCAGTTTTCTCTATTGCTATGGTTTTTGTATAATTTGCTTTTACAGATAACCATTCCTGGACAGAGATTAAGGATATACCACTCTTACTATCCAACACTATAGACATGGGCTAGTCAAACAATTTTAATTTTAGCATTATTTTATGTTTCTCGGATTTTTCTATATTTTTAATATTCATTCATTGATTTCCATGATTATCATATGTACTCTTATGACTATCTCTGTATTTACCAGGTTGTTTTTTTTTTATTTTTACACATTGTTTCAATATGACCTTTTTTCTTACAAATCATGCAATGTTCCTCCTTGAGAAAAGACCTTGTGGCCATTTTTTCCACAGCAAAAATAAATAAACAGATTTTTACTGCAACCATTATTGTTTTTAAAATCTTTCTTGCTTAGTTTCTTCACTTTGCAAATGCCAGTTTGCACATTACCATTTCCCTTAAACTCAGTGAACTTACAAAATTGCTTGATAACTAGTTCATAAGCTATTCTCCATTTTATAGCTTTGTTATAATTTATATCACTTATCAACTAATAGTTATTGCCTTAAACTGTCACTAATCATCCTTCTCAGTGTTCCAGTGGGGCCTCATCAACAAATGAGCCATAGATAAATTTTTTGCCAGCTCATGAAGAGTCATATAATCTTTTACTTTTTATCCCTACCCTGATAGCAGTCATGAAAATGAATTATGGCAATATGCCTAGAGGGATGAGATTAAAATAATATATTAATTGATTCTTAACTTGACCATATGAATGGTATATCTCTATCACTCCTTTACCAGCAAAACAGAAGTGTTGTTATTTTAATCTTAGCATCTTCAATCTTGCTTATGAAGAGATATTTTTCTATGTGTTGAACATACAGTGGGCCAACTACTTGCCTCACTGACATCAAACTCTCTTAATGATGATTGCATGTTAGCAGATCATTCTATACCTCTAATTTAACCACTAAAACTCTAATTTGACTCGAGGTTTGAATCACAACTATGCCAATTGCTGTGTCTGGAAGTGAAATTCTTGCTCACCAGATAACATGAAGTTTAAATTTCTCCCCCAGTAAAAAGACTACAAGCTACTACAATTAATTTTTAGTATTTAATATCACTCTACAACTAATAATTACATTATTACTAGCATATATACAAATTAGCCAAATATATAAGTGAACTCGAAGGCATACAGAAATGTTAATAAAATATGTATATGACTAGTTTAGTGCCTAGAGTTGCTTTTTACACGTTCAGAGACTAGTTCTCTACAATAGAAGCTTAAAGTACATACAGTGATGTCCAGCACTCAAGGTAAAAGTCCTTTTGCACACATGAAGCTTTTTCATAAGAGTGAGTTCTTTCTCGGTTGGATGGCATAGATTAATTGTCCAATTTCCTCTTTTCTGATTAGTCTCTATTTTCAATCCCTTCAATAAGATATTAATTAATCGATTGATGATCCTTGACAGAGAATTTTACTCCGAATTAGTTCTATTGAACTTATGTTTAGATTCTTGAGTGGTTATTTATGACTGAATCTGAAACTCACAATCATTTAATTATTTTCGATATCTATATATAATATGAAGAAATTCATAACTTATCTCTAGAGATTTAACTAATTACTATGTCAGTCTATTTAGAAAATAATCTTTTCTAATCTTATTTTACTTTTTTACTTATTATTTAAGTTTACTAATCTTTAAAACTAGATTTTAATTTAATGAGTATATAGCTTTATATGTGTATATTGAAGCAATCGATGTCTAATCATCATCGATGCTTCATGTTTCACCATCTACACTAACTTCCTAGGGGTCTGCAATTTAGACCTTGCTATGTATGCCGAATCATTCTAAAGATGAGTAAAATTAATTTTTGTTTAGTAAAAATGAAACAGTAGTTTGAGTGATGCGTATATATATTATGACTAAAGCAATAATTTTATTGCTATGAAAATACATTTGCTTATATATTTGTGATTATTTTTATATCTGTGTGTATTTAATGTGACAACAAAGAAGAATGGGGGAGGTTCGAAGTGCTAAAATAATCTTTGTTTACATTCAGCTTGTTGCCTTTAATTAAAATTGTCAATCGCAATTAAGATCGAAAACAAATCGTTTATCAGTTGTTGTCAAATGATTTAAAATAGCTAAAAATGGTATTTCGAGCCTTATCTGTATAAAAACATGTTGCTAATTAAATGTTCTTTGTAAGGGGATTATAGAGATAGTGTATAAAAAGAGCCCATAAGACCTTTTTAAAGTGAGTCAGCGATTTTCACTGGATAAGTTAGTTACTTGATAAATCAGTTAGTTACTTTCGCTTGATCAGTCGGTTACTTTTACATTCCTGATTCAAAAAAGTGTTGCCAGACCATCATTTAAGAAGTCAAGAGAAGTTTAGTGCAATGGAGCGTGAGTAGTGGAGCCATCCACCTTTCTTTTTCCTCTCAGAGGACTGTCTACCAGCCATAAAATTCCATCTGACCGGCCATATGAGATGACGTAGGATTATCAACCTGCCTGCCTGATGCTATGCTGATATCTTAGGTAAAATCATGTAATTTAGAGCTGCCTTAATATGAACATTCACAGGTGATTTATAATTTGTAGCTAAATTATTCCATAGATCCATTTATGATGTTTTGCTTGTAAACTCTCTCTCTATAATCCTTTATTAATACTTATGTAATTCTAAATATACGTTTGCTTTCACGCTTAATTTATGTTTATATAACTTTATGCGGCTCAATTAAATGTATACAACTTATTTTGTTTAATATATATATTATTTTCTCTAATATATTGGTATCAATCAATCTTGCAGCTTTAATTAAATTCATTAGTAAAATCATATTCATTTGTTTATTTAAAATAGAAATTGTTCGCTAGATTGGTTGTATACCTAAAAGTATTTTATTGTGGATGCTTATTTTATTTTGTTGTTTAGTTGCCGTTATAAAAGATTGTGACACCTAATATAAAATTCCACCTTCTCTTACCAGTGCCCGGAGGGCTAATGCTTTAATTAATACGTATATGGAATTGAACTTAAATGTAAATTTTATTAGTTTAATGATATAGAAAAGAGCAATTATTCATTACCATTTGTTAAATGACTCAGATTTGAAAACAGATTATTGCGCAAAAGGTTAGACAATTTCCAAGTTTTAAAATAATATTATATGAAAATTATATTATAAAAATTATATTCATGTCCAATAACGTTGCTGGCATACAATTTTCTTTATTCTGATATTTTATTTTTTCCATTGCTTGACTGTTTGTCATTAGGGATGGAATTATAAAAATTATATTCATGTCCAATAACGTTGCTGGTATACAATTTTCTTTATTCTGATATTTTATCTTTTCCATTGCTCGACTGTTTGTCATTAGGGATGTCCTACTTTTCAAAAATCATTCGTAATCAGGAACACTACTTCCTGTGTAATGGGAGGTTTATAAAATTATGTGCTGTGAATTACAGCACATCCAGATTCTGGGCTCTCAAACCCAGCCTTTCCTTCGATATCCCTCTGCCAGAATGCACGGACATATCAAATCTAAGTTCGTCTCAAGTATTCTTTTAAATGATAAAATATCCAAATGCCATGAAGGCCAGATTCCTTTAATTGTATGCTAGTACCATTACTCTTGTCTTTAATTTGATCACTGTCCACCTAATCTTAGTAAGTCGCAATGATATGTTAAAGATAATGATTCATTTCGTAAAAGAATACGTTCAGTTCATTGAGTTAAAATGCTTTCTTTGAAAAACTGTTATCGATTCCCATAGATGTAGACAAACGTAAATTATTTATTATATCATGTAATCTCATAAATAAAGCGCATTGTTTGTTTCTTATGCATAAGCTCCAAAGACGTCTTTTACAAACAATGCCAATAAAAGTATAAATAATGGTTCTCCTAAGAAATACATGATTGAAATCATATATTTTGCCTGTTATCATATATTTTGCCTGTTAAAATTGTCACGATCTTTTATATTTAATTTTGGCATCCACAACGCTCCGTAGCAAAAGTTTTCTTTAATTAGCTTATTAACTCCGCATAAGTTATAAAACACTATAAAATTGTATCTGTAAAATTATATTTATTAAATGAGTGATAGAAGGGATTTTATACAACAAATTCCCAAGTCTTGTAAATAAATAATATTGTCCCAAGCATGAAACTATTTGGTAAAATATACATATGTTTCCTAAATCTTTTGTAATATATATATGTGTTTGTTTAATATTTAATAAATATATCTATTTCGTGTAAATCCTGGTTTGTCGTTGAATTATTAGTTTCGAGTTAATATTTAGAACTACTTTCTTTAGCTGATAGCTTAGCATGAATAAGTAACTATAATAAATGTAATTCCTGGGCTACTCCAACCTCGATCATCATAATCAGTCTGATCTTATGCTCTACCACTTTGCTTCTGGGCACGGATTTAAAATAATTTTACTGTGTCATTAAGATTGTTGTTTATTGGGTCAGAGAGTCGAAGAATAGGCAAATAGATTAGAATTCAGGATTGCTCCAGACCTGTGTATGTCGAGTTATGATCGGATTTGAGGTACTTTTGCTTAGGATTTGAATCTTGTTAAGTGAGCATACTATTTTCACCGGTACAATATATATATATTGTGCCGGTTCGACGACCCTGTAGTGGTCTTGCATGGTTAGACTCTCATACGCACCGAGCATGAAGTGACGTATGCTACAGAATGGGACATCGATAATAATTCTCTAAAATATTTTTGATTAAATATGAGTAAATATCTCAAAGAAATTATTAGAGGAAGTAGATTGAACCTAAAATTAGGCCCATCCAGACCTTCCTTGTTAAATTGTTTCATTAGCCGATTAATTATACGTTGACTAATTAAAGTGTCCTTACACACCTTTAAGAGTACTGAATATTTCCTTCAGTCTCTAGCGCCACTCCCGTTCAAGATTATACTTATTCCTTTTCTTTCCCGAAAGAGTGTGTAAAATGTGACTAGTCATTAACGAATATGAATATTTTGAGACGTTCGGACTAAAATAAAAGAAACAATCCAACTCCCCGGTAAGTTATCCCTATCTAGCTCACTTTATATTCTATAAATCTCAGGTTAACTACGTGGATTTGCATTTTGATTAAAAAAAAAACTATATATCTGTACTAATAACTTAATAATTATTTTAAAGCTAAATCAAAAACTTATAAACGATTTTAATTACAAAAGTGAATATTTATTATCCCCAGATTATTATATTTATCCTCCACTAATGCATACATATAAGTCCAATATATATAAAAAATATTTAAATTATATTTACCCTCCACCGATGCATATACATATAACCCCAAGATATATAAAAGAAAAAAAAACAATATCTAAAAGATTACACAATGGGTGAGCCCTATATTCCTTCCCACTTTAGAGTAATAAATCCATATAACAAGGTATGCAGTAATAATATATATATCATAAAAAAAAAATTTACAAAGAACATAAATGAGAGAGAAGAAAAAAAAAATAAAATAGAATATATATAAAAAAAATATATATGTAACCAACTATACACGCTCCTCTGAACTTGTTCTTGTATTCAATTCGAACTTCCTGGGCCACACGGCTACTTCATAGGGCAGATAAGGCTTCCATTCACCGATATACTTTGAGTCTTTCTTGTCATCAGGGTCTGCTATTTCTTCTAAGGCATCTTCGGACTTGATAGCCAAACAGGTGGTGTACTACGGCTGAAAGTCTACTCCATGGTAGGATAATAACCCGAACATATAATCGAGCCATCTTTCAAATTATCGGATCTGTAAGTATACTTCTCCCGTATATGTGTATATCACACACGGCTGATTAGGGCAAGTAGATCCTAAATAAATTGCAGTTCTCCAACTATGATTCGTCTTTCGTTTTTTTTTTTTTTTTTTATTTACACGTATTGAGAATCCATGTTGTTGATCATTTTCCAAACTCCACTTAACGATCCTTGCTAAATGCTAATTTTCAAATTCTTTTTCTGGGAAATAACCAAGTGATTATAATTTTAACAGACACAGTTCATTTTCTCCTTTCTCTCTGTCGGATTGTTTTTCACAAATCTATACTGTTCCATTTTTTTAGACTAGCGGGAGACAAGATTTAACTTTCTAAATCTTTGCCATTGGAATGCTTTGGCAAGCTAGCATTAACTGATCCGCACGCTTTAGCAGGCTAATCTCCACTTGTCCGCACTCTTTAGTAGGCTAATCTCCCCTGGTCCGCACGCTTTAGCAAGCTAGTACTCGACTGACTCAAAGCCCCAGTAAGCAGCACATATAGCCCAAATAGTCCAATTGTCATACCCCCTCTACGAGCTATTGCATCAGCTAATAATAAATTTAATTATGCCTTCATATACCTTTCTACATTCTTTTACCTTTTTATTTATTAAAGTACACTTTTGCAAGCTTCCATATTGAGTACTTGACACCCATTGTGCTTACATTCCTTTCTTAGATAAAATCTATTTTATCTTTATTCACGATCAACCGAAAATTCTTTTATACAAAACCTTTTCTTCGGTTGAAAGTAGATTGTAATTAGCAAAAAGGTTTTTTTCCTTTACAAATTTAATTAATTAATTTCAAACCCTCTCATTCTAACAATTAGAAAAGATAAATTCCAATAAATGCAAAATTTTTTAACTATTTAGAATTTTCTTTTCTTTTTTTAGGAAAATAATAAAAAATAAAAATACATTTCTATATATGTGTGTTCGAACATTTATAAGTAGTAAACTACAACAAAAAAAAACAACTGTTCTACACATAAACAAATATTACAACTTTTTTTTTTTTAGACAGGTTTGCTAGTCGAATAAATTATTAAAACATATATACACTGCATACACTTGTACTGTGGGTATAATAAGAATATAATATAGCCCAAACCCATTTATTTATGTACTATATCCGTACCTCCCACTTCCCCTCTGAATTATAATTTAATAAATCGTATTAAAATTATAATTTTCATGTGATACATGTAAGCTGTGCTGAATCTTCAGCAAACAGCCATTTTGTGCATGGCCGTTATACACGGACTGGCACAATATATATATATAATTTCAATTAACCATTTTATGTTTATGAATTTGAACATACAGCCACATACATAATGGAATCTATTAAATTTAGCAGTGACACTTTCTTATATGATGATAGTGATATCATTTGAATAACGTTACAAGACTCAAGATGATGATTTTTAATGATATTTTTATTCTATGGCCTCATCTAGATTTGGACAAAAATATTCAACTTTGTAATGTCAAAACACTCTTTATAATCCTAAAAATGAAAAGACTGCAGATCCTGGAAAAGTTTTAAAACACAATGGTAATATATTAACTTTCAAACAGATTTAAATGCTTGACAAGTACATGAACTCATAACGTTATGCCACTTGATTTTAGTGATACTTTGTTATTTCATTTTTTTAAAATAAAGGAAATAGATGTGATTGTAGTATACATTATCCATTCCTGTAAAAGCACTTTCAAGGATAAGGAATGATTGCTAGAGAATTGATGTAATTTTAAAAACTCAAAAAGCAGAATAGTGATAGTTTTTGTTACTGAAAATTCCAAGAAAGATGCCAGGAAATAAAAAATCATTGTATTGATTTAATCAAGGCACTATTTCACTTAGTTGATCAACAAGCCCTTGGTATTGTTCAAAATTAGTTGATTGTCCACTAAACGTTATTCCTATTATGCAGCTTTTATATGATTGAATGTGAGGAAATGTTATTACTGCAGGTAAAAAATTCTGAGTGAAAACTGGTGTATACAAGGACCAGTATTTGCTCCCTCATCATTCAAATTTTATGATTGATTTTTGGAAATGTTTTAGGCAGGTTAATGAAACAATGATCAAATTTAATTAGTGATTAAATTGATTAAAAATAAAAACAAAAACTTTATTTTATTAAAGTCTTGATTTATAAAAATGCTGATGATTGTATTATTGTTGTCAGTTTTAAAGATGATCTACAGAATGTATTTAATATTCTGAATGCTTCATATAAAGATTTTGGTGTATTAATTAATATTAAAAAAACCCATAATCTTTCTTAGTCATAATAGGGGAAAAATTCTCAGTACTTTTACCTTGGATGGTTATCAATTTAAGAATATAAGCCATTTTACTCTACCTTCATAAAAAGGGAGACTTAAATGATAGTGTGCCACAGACTCTGATAAGATGCTATTGCTTTATTGCAGGGAAGGAACTACATCAGCTATATAGAACTGTTAGTTTAACCAATTTATTATATATAAGACTTATGTTGGGGAAAACAAACCTGCTATAAATCTCAAGATTTTACAAAGACCCAAGGACACTTAATGGCCTTTCCTTGCACTCATTGCAAATCTTCAGTCTACAACAGAATAACAATGTCCTATACAAATTATTTAAAGATAACCAGGGTATACTATGTTCTATTCCAACTCAACTAGTTGAGCCAATAGGCAGACCCCTCATGGCTTCAACAACAGATTTCAATTATTTTGGAAAACATAAAGCCTATCTCAACATCTTTTCAGAACAAACTAACCTATTGACACACATATCATCTCATCTTCCTTGGAAAACAGAAGACTAATGTCTTTTTACTGATAGGGACTAACTGTATGGTCAAATTAACTAGATTCCTGAAACTGGCACCAATGTTTGTAGACTTCCTTCTTAAAATTACCCTTGGAAGTCTCCCCATTGGGACCTTCCTACACTATCGAAAAAAATACAACATAGACCCACTCTTCTGTATGTATATCAGACAGGAAAAAAACATTAAACACACCCTCAGGAAATGTGAAGCATGGAAATCCCTCAGGATGTTTATTCAACAGCAGATCACATGGGGAAACCCAACATTATTCAAGATCATTTTGCTGAAATCTGGCTAGCCACCTTTGTGAACTTCATCATCTGAATAGTCAGATGTAATAAGACATTTAAAAGCAGAATGGAAAGAGAATTGCATGATTTAAGACCATTGTAAAATTAAGAGAAAAAGACAAGCAGACAGTTGAGCCTCATTTGGCGGCTGACACGTGGGCAAAGACATTCTTTTGACAAATTAAATAGATCATCACTGATCTATGCCACATTGATTACAACCCCATCTAAAACCAACCATCTCAAGGAACTAACCAATGCTGCAGCAACCCATGCTTGATGACCCTTACTCATGTTGCAAGTCCATACAGAATACAGTGAAACTTGTCATACATCACTACCCCTATTGACCCAGATCGAGTTTCCCACCTAATTTAGTTCCTATTTTGACACTTAATCCCTTTACCTAAAATTGCCATCAATGTATTTCTTTCCCTTTTGACTCTCTTTAATGTAAATTTGGACATCCTCTCAATTCAACACAAAGACATTAGAAAAGTTCCATTTATGTATCCTCCTTAAAATTGTAACAATAGAATATTAAGCTCATAAGTCCAATCAAACTGTTCTTTATCTTACTGGATATGATACTATAATAAAGAAGTCCACTATTGTATACACACATTCATTGGAGTGGTCATATAAAATGAATGAACAATACAATACTTCCTAAAAGATTATTTTCTGCTTAATTTCAGCAAGGTTTTGTAGAAAAGGTAGACCATGTTTACTTTATAAAGATTATCTCAAGGAACAGATTAAAGAAGTGCACTGTTGATTGTTTTCATTTGGAATATATGGTTGAAACTGAATACATTGAGTAACTATAATTAGATATTGGTTGAAATATTTCAAAAAGAAAAAAAAAAATATGTTTTCTGCACAAAAAGTTGAAAAACAGCATCACAAAATCTGGCTGCTTTTCTTCTGAATTGCAATGGCATTACTGATCTGCGAGTGGTTGGTGTTGATGATACAAGGCTAATTTTAAGATCTTGCTACTATATTTTTAAAATACTAAATAAATGTCTATAAAAAATAAATCTTTGTGTTTCAATAGTAAGCTTTCATATCTATTATGTTATATGTGTATGTTAAAATACGTACATATATAAAGCTAGAAAAATAATTATAAAGAATTGAATTTATATATTGTACCAGGCAGTAGTTCTATCCCATTCTAATTTCTCTGTCTGTTCCCAATTTATGTGCAGTTGAGCTCTATTTCAGTTTGTTAATTATTTCAATGATATCATTGATACCTATTTATCCTTTCACCCATGTATCAGTCTTTTCTAACCAACTGGATTGTCTATATATGTATTTATAAAATGCAGTTTATTAGTAATATCCGCACTTTAGAAAAATTGTCTTAAAAAAAAGGAATAGTAAATTATGTAAATTAGCACTACTATGCAATGGTGGACTGAATCAATTGCACATTAGCATGAAAATTATAAAAAACTGTCAAAGAGAATAATAATGAACTTTTTAAAAGATATAAATTTCATTAATATTTTGTTTGCTAAGGGATTTTAATTTATTAATTACCCTTTTTAAATTAAATCTAGAATATTCTTTTATTTATACATTTCAGAGTTTTTTAATTACTCTCTAGAACTTTCTTTGGTATTGCATCATAAAATAAAATACACAAACTGTAAAATAAATAAATAAACATAATATTGAATAATGAAAAATATATTTTTATCAATAATATATTTTTGCAATTTTGAACACGCATACATGATTATATAAAGGGACTGGAAATTTAAATATTTCCGTCTTAAAATTATTAAATATTTTTTTATAATAAAACGTTTAACTTATGAACATAAAAATAAAGGAGGGTTTTAAAACTTGTATGTGTGTCCTTTCACTCTCTATTGATTTAACACATATAGCTGGGTTTAAACCTCTGATTCAAGGTTTTGAATCACCAGACAGTGAAGCAAAAATATGTGAAATATATTTTCTGCTTCAATATGTATATATCTGCATATCAATGGGATGTATTAATTTATTTACATAACATTTGAATTTATCAAAATAATAGAATTACATTAATTTTTACCTAAATGTGTATCTGGCATGCAGCATTTGATGTGTGTATATATATATACACCTGGGTCTCAGGTTCCACAGAAAACCCGCATTAAAAAAATTGCACAAAAATAGATTTAATTTACCTTGAAAAATGGGGGATAAGAGTTGTAATATTCAGAATTCGCATAAAAGCAAAGCAACAAAGAAAAATTACTTTAAAATTCGCATTAAAAAAATATGCAAATAAAGTATGACTAATAAAAAATTTCAAATATTTGAAAAATATTAATACAAGATAAATTTTTTTTACCTTTTTTTATTACTACATTATTTAATTTTACATTTTTCATACATATTTTAATCATTACTTCTAGTGTTTGTAAACTGGAAAGAAATCAGATTCAATGTGATGTGATGTATTGTGGCTTCTCATTAAATGAAGTCAAGAATCTCTCAGCAATTATTCACAGAGAAACCTGTTAAGCCACTTTATTTTTATTCATGATGTGATGTACATTAGCACCATTTTCAGTCTTGTGCTGTGTTAATGGATTTCTGTTTCTATATTAAAAAAATAAGATCGCAATCAAAACATTTTTATTAGAAAGATTATTTTCAGTTTATAAAATCTTCATTTTTTTATTTTAAAAATCTAAAAGATTATTTATTTCTGTTATATATAACATAATACGTTTTAAAAGTTTAATTTTTTTTAATATTTATTGTGATTTTTTATATGTAAGCATAAATCTATTATTATTATTATTTACTCATTAGTATAAATAGGTTATTTACATAGAAGCTAATTTCTAAACACAGCTTCAGGCCATATTCACATTAGCTGCTAATATAACGATATATTTTTTGAAAAAAAAGTATTTCAAGTCAAAATAAATTATTAATATAAATTTCTTGATATCTAATAAATATAGTGAAATATGAAAGATATTAAGAAAAAATATGAATCGCATAACTTCAAAATCGCATTAAAATAATCCGCATAAAATGAAACCCAGTACATTTGATGACTATATTTCAATTGTCATAAAATAATAAATACATGACTAAACTGTTCAGTAGTATAAAAATACTACAAATGATTAAAATTTTATATATATGTGTGTGTGCATGTATTCACACACTGATGATTACATCATAATTTAATTTAACACAATAAAATTACTAAAGGTTATTTTTACAATTAATTCTCTTAGCTGAATATAGTCTTTTTTCTTTAAAATTAAGCACTATCAAATTTTTGACAGTTTATAAAAGTTTTCTTTCTGTTTTGTCAGATTACTCTAAAAGGATGAATTGGATAAACATGCTTATTTTCTTTTTTATAAAATTGTCTGAATTATTTTTTTATATTTTAATTCAAGTAAAATTATATATTTTTAATGTCATCTTTAAGGACTATTAAAATAATTTCTTTAAAAAATATATACATCACCATCACAGGTCACATTTAACTAATCATAATGTTTTTAAATATAGAAATTTTAAAATCTCTTTTAAATGAATTATTTAAAAACAATTCATTTTTGTATATAAGTTTATTGGTACTTCTCTGTATATAGACACAGCAACATATGTATAACTACTTCAGCAAGATGAAATTTTCTGCACAAGCTGGAAGCTTAGCTTGTAATCAGGATATAATCTAGCTATTGTCAGCATCAGGAAATGCATAATCAATTAAACATTGGCATTGAATCATTTCCCTTTTGTCTGGGTTGTTCCAGGCAAGTTAGCTGTTTTCTCAGAACACATATGTAACTATGAATTACAAAGAAGTTAACCCTTCTCCTCCATATAAATTCAAACTTTACCATTGAATTATAGAGCAGCTGTTTCCTTGAATTTTTACATCATTGTGGTAGTTTTCTGTGTTACTCTGGAAACCAACTCTATAACCAGCTATTTTGCTATAGCTACTAACTACTACAGCTAACTACTTCATAAACTATTTTAGCCAACTGCTCAAAAATATTAAAACCAAACTTACAGCTGTCCAATTTGTCCAGCTACTTTCTGCCAACTGTTAGAAAAATTAGAAGCCAAACTTAATACCAGACATCTGGCCAGGTTTTGCAAAAACTACAAGCCAAAAATAAAATAATCATTTTATCAACTTTTTTATAAAAGTGATTGAGGTGATAAAAATACTAATTTAAAAGCTGTTTTTATCTTTCTAATTCTTTTGAAAACAACTTTGAAATATTACCAAAGGTGTGATTGAAAAAAATTGATTTAACTTTAATGCCTTTGGAATTTTATAATTTACAAAGATTTTTAAGTAGATAGTAGAAATACATACAAGCATTAATTAAAAAATAGATATTTTATACAAGTTTTAATTAAAAAGTTTTAAAAATAAACCATGGTTGTCTTTAATATTCAAAATTAGAATAATTTGTTTATACCTTTTTAAATGTTTTAATTTATAATAAAATTCTGTTTTAAATCCAGAGTTATTTAACCCTTTACAGTTATTATTATTCCCAGTGAATGTAGAAAAATATCTACAAAAGTTTATATCTGTGTTTATTTCTACTTTCCTTTACTTTTGTATATATGTGCATACACACAACTATGTTGCTGTGTGCCATGTAACTCAACCATGTAGCTCAAAACGTGAAACTACTAGCTATAATAATTACCTTATCTGCATGTGAGGCAGGTCACTTGTAGGCTGGCAGTAGCAGGATTTTACATTAAGGTTACAGTATTCCTCAGATGTTAGCTGTATTACTAATAGCTAGAGTTGCATAATTCACTGATCATAATGGAGACAAACCATTATAGCTAAACATTATATATATATATGTGTGTGTGTGCTTGAAGAGGTGTGAAATTCTTTTTAGATCAGTCATCTATTTGATTTATTACATTTTCCATGACAACAAGCCAAACAAATAATTACTGAATAGAGAATAATGACACATTTCTTTAGACATACTAACATAGAATGCAAAGTTATTACAAATAAACAATGAAGTCAAAATAAAATCATATATATGTTGTATTATTTTATATAATAATATATATGGTTATTCTTAAATGACCTGGAATATTATTTCTAGTTATGATGCAGTTATGGAAGAATCTTGTTCATGGTCTGTTTAGGACTTTGTTATTAATTTGAGAAAAAAATGACAGCAACTATTATTAATACATCAATAAAAAATAAACCAATTGTAAGTGGTAGCTCATTTTCTGTAAAGAAAATGTGAAGAAAAATGTTTTTTTTCTCATGGCAAAAAATTGGTATCCTGAAAGTGATTGATTCTAACAATCCAGAAAATTAGCCAGCATATATGCATGAAATTCTTTTTTTTCTGACAGCAACCAAATCAAAAAATCGTAATTAAAGTTAGCAACTTTTTTATCAGCATTGGTGGTTTTTCGCCATATAAAATTTAACATTCTTAGTCAGTCCTCTACATTCTTTTAAGTCAGATTTTAGGAAAGTACTAGCTTATTTTTATCCAAAACCCTAAATAATTTTAAAAGTTTCAATTTCATCCTTTGTGTGCAAGGAGAGAAGGAAAAGATGAGATTTTGTTATTGAACTCAGAAAGCTAATGCTGAACTGCAACATTAAAGATCATTAAATGAAGCACTGACAGATTGTTTCATTTGTAGCATGAAAGACCACAGTCTTATAGTCAAGCTGTTAATGGATCCAAACTGTTTTTGGCAGCCTCACATTCTAGCTTATTCTATATCAAGCCACACAGTAGCTTCCTTAAAGAAAATGGCCCCAGTATTAAAATTGTCAATCAGAAAACTGCTACAAACATATTCTATTGACAACATTAAAAACTTCCATAATAAATTGGGAAAAAACAAACAAAAGTTTATTAGAGATGTGAAAGACCAAAACATGCATATGCCAAATTTCCACATTGATGTACAATGTAGAAATAAAAATATATAAAAATTTCATTTTTAAAAAAGAAAAAGAAAATTGCTGAGAAAGAATAGAAAAGTCCTTTCTTGGAAACTAAAAGGACAAAGTAAAATTAATATCTATTTAAATAATGTGAAAGGCACTGATACAGACCTCAAAACCCACATTGTAATTACTGATAAATGGAACTTTATACCAGATTTACAGTATCCATTATATCAAAAAATAGACAAACATTAATCAAAAAATAATCATCTGCAACATAACAGTAAAATGATTATTGGTTACTAAGGCAACCAAATACCACATTTAAGTGAAACAAGAATTAAAGTTACTATTCTGAATAAAATTATTCATTTGCTTTCTGCCATAATAATTGGTGAGCACAGGAACCTATTAGGTTATAACTTGTTCAATCACTTTGGTTATATAGTGATATTAAAGTGAACTTGTTTACAAATATTGTTTATTAAATTAGGATTATCCAGCTGAGATGGATAATAAACTTGATATATACCTTAAACTGTCAGTCCTTATGCCTAATAATCATGGGTAGTTGAGGAGGGACTGTACTACCACCATTAGATGGCACTGTGACACCATCAACAACCAGCAAGTGATACATTTATTTACAAAAGTGGCTCAAAATTGACAAATAAAAAAACCAAATGCTATGAAATTCAAATAAAAAAATTAAAAAAAACAATGAAAGTGGTTCAAAATTGACAAATAAAAAAGAAAACAACAAAATGATATGAAATTCAAATAAAAATAAATAAAAAACTATGAAAATACAAGAAAGAGCTATAATTAAAAATTCTTTACTTAAATCGAAAAATAAAAATGCCTGAGGATATATATATCCAAGAAATATATGGAAAATACAAATTATAAAAAAAAACAAGAAAATTCAAATTAAAAAAAAAAAATTCCATGAAAATACGAGAAACACCTCCCCCCCCCCCAAAAAAAAATCAAAATTTCTTCATTTAAATCGAAAAATAAAAATGTCTGAGGATATATATATCTAAGAAATACATAGAAAATACAAATTATTTTTAAAAAAACAAGAAAATTGTATCAAATCCTATAATAATTCAAATTTAAAAAATAAATAAGTCCATGATTAATACAAAAACAAACATGGTGGACAAAAAGCGGGAAATTCAAAATCATCTAATTATTTACCTTTCGACATTTGCAAATATGAATGGGCAAATTAAGTAGCTGTCAATATTTGCAAACGATCAGATTTAAAAGCAAAGGTTATATAAACTAAAAAGAATATTACTGGTTTGAAATTATGGCATCTCATCAAACATAACCCCCCCCCAATGAAGAATTTCTATCCAAAAATAACTGAAATGCACAAATTAAATCAAAAAAATACTTCTAAAATATAAATAAAAAAAATTCAATCAAAAATAATTAAAAGCAATGGTTATATAAACTAAAGAGAATATTACATGAGAGAATCTATTTCTCAAATTGCATCAAAAATAATTAAAATGCAAATACAGAATTTGGAGTATTACTAAGAGATAAACTCTCTTCCCCTCCCACATGAAGAATTACTGAGTAACTTTTCAAAAATATACATTTAATATTTAAAAATAAAAAGACTATTTGCAAATGATAAGTCACAACACTTAAATACAGAGTAATAAATAGTAAGTAATTAAATATAATTATAGCAAGTTATTTGTTATTTATTAGTTAATAATTATATAGAGTTTAAAATAATCATTGATTACAGTTATAGGAAAAAATATTATATTTATTGGCAAAAACATTTCAAAATTTTATTTTAACAAGAATTTAAATAAATAAGAATATTAAAATAGAGTTTTAAAAATATATTTGTAGAAATTTTACCAACTTTTTGTTCAATGTTCAGTTCACTGCCATTTACACAATGATCAGTTGATCGATGCCTTTGTTTACAACTCTTTAATTAAAATTATAAAATTTCTTAAGTTAGCATTTTTATCAAAGGTGATTGATCTCCATGTGAATAATAGCAGATTAAAAAAGTAGTTTAACAGAAGACATCGACAAAACAGTAGCAAAGTTATTTAAAGAAGTTGCTGCTTGAAATATAGCATATATAATATCCGAATGCAGTTTCAAATAACAAATAATTCTTCAGCATTTTGACAAAAAGAAAATATTTTCTTTAAAATTTACTTTAGTACCATATTCTGTGCCCACTGGTAATTATATATTGTAACCATATGTTTCGGCTCAAAGATAGGTTTTATCCAGTGGATAAATGTGTAAAATTTTAAATTTTTAAATTGTAATAAGTTATAAATTATTGAAAAGTAGTGTGTAAATATTAATTATATATTAAAAGGCTTATTGGATTATAGATTTTCCAATTAAACCAAAAGCACTCATAAATATCTCACAAGGTGATGATGATCTTGACTGTTTGTGAGACACTGGAAAGTGATAGAGTGAATATAAATCCTATAAACATTTTATCACATTGTTCCAGTGGCAGCTATTTCAAACGTTGTTTTGATGGTATTGAAATATTATTGGGAAGCATATAAAATATTTAACACTTTATTTGTTGGTATTGTTAAACAATAATTGAAAATAAACAGCAAAATCAATTTATAAGTCTTCTAAATTTTTTTATAAACAATCTTTAAATATACTATATTTTAATGTAAATTGAAATGCATCAGTCTAGATGATTCTCACTAAAGGGATCAAACTTAATTTATTCACATTTTACAGTGATTGGCCCATTCAGAACCAATCCTGCCATGTAATAAAAAGTATATAATATAAAAATTTGTAGGGGGACGGGGACTCTCTAAGAAATGTAAATGGAACAAAACTACAACTCCACTTCTGAAGTAAAAGAGAAGAAATAAGCTAGAAAATATTTTTTTTTTTTTTTTAAATTAATTGGAACAAAATTTCATAGATAGATAGATCTGAATACTATGGAATAAACTCAATAGCCCTGTAAATCTCTACACCAACTTTTCATCGATCTTATATTCCCAACTGTGCCTACTGAAGGAAACACTGGAAGGACCACTATTTGAATAAGTATTTGCAGAAACATGCACCATTTGGAATGGAAAATAATACCAGAAAACGTAAGCAATTATTTTTGTTTTCTTTATTTTGATCAATTATCATAACACAAAAGTTATTTAGACTGAAAAAAAAAAGGATTAAATTATGTTAATTTTCACGCTATCATTAATTCAGCATTAAGCAGAAAAATACATTTATGTATAAAGTAATATTTCAAGAAAATATTTTAAATCATTTGAAGAAAAGTTTCAAGAAATAATAAAGAAATTAAAATTTCACTTTAAATCATATCAAGTAATTGGTTTGAAAAGAAAAGTTCATAAAATATTTCTTATTTCATTGGGAAGAGATATCGTCTGCTTAAATATTCCCCGCGAAGCAGTCACATATATATATATTATTGATAATTTCTTACTATTAAATGAATTCTGCTTAACATTCTTAAATATGAAATAAATTGCCAATAATAGTGAATAAAGAAATATTGATTTTTTTTCTTGATTATACAACATATAAGGTAATAATATTTTAAGTGTTTAAAATTACCCAGATTATTTAAGATTGTGACAATTACTGTGGACAAGAAAAACAAAGTAAATAAAATTCATAAATGATTTAAAAGTTTATTTTCAAAGATCGTAATAAACTGATTATAATTGTGCTACATTTGGAAAAATATATGTTACATATTAATTAACCTCGCTTAGAAGATTGTATTTATAATTAAATAGATTCTTCTCAGTATAACTTAAGACATTAAAATTTGCTAATAAAAGGGAAGTGAAAATAAATATTTATTTTATAGTTAGTGAATAACTTGCAACATGATAATGTTTCAAATGATTTTAAAATCACCCAAATTATTTAAGAGTATGACAGATCATCGTGCAGATAAAAAAAGAGGAAAAACAAAATAGACAAATCAATATATGTTGATTAGACCTATTTTAAGTGACTTGTTCTCGAAAATGTTTTAATATTGCTTCAGTATGCTTACATTAGTACACAAACCAATAAAGGATTTCTATTACCATTGAAGAAATGTTTGAGTTTTGTCTGAAGATGTTAATATTGAACCGGATAACCAATATATATATTACTCAGGAATGTTTGCTTATCATATCCGTTTTCATGTTGTTTTACTTATAAGAATGAATCAAACTTCGATAAAGTCCAATGGTAGAAAAATGTAATGTTTGTTTGGTTGGTTAATTGCTATATATAATATTGTAACGCTTTTTTTTTCTTTCATGTGTTATTCAGGTATTAGGGTTTTTTTTTTGTTATATCTTAGAATATATTAAGTAATGATGTAGCTGTGTATCAAGTTATATACATGTATTATCCATATTTATATTATTTTCCCAATGAAGGGAAAGCATAATGGTAAATATTATTTATCTAGTCCAAAAGAGAAATGTTTATCTCTTTCACTGCTAAAACAGATGTTAATATTATATCGAGGAGGGGAATAAATAGACCCAAACTGGTCAAAAATCTACACATAATGATACCATTGTTCTATTATATAAAATAATTTAATAAGCATTTTTTTTATTATTGCTTAATTTCACTTCTGAACAAAATGTCCACTCTAAATATACAATGTAGTTTAGTCCTCCTTGTTTATGTGTACATGGCTTGCTATAATAAAAGGTATAATTATTATTTTGAAATAATTAATGGTTATTTTACTGATATTGGTGGTCTGTTTATAAAACATTAATAGTTTCTGCAATGTGCAATGGAATATTTATATTTCCACTTATATTATCAATGTTGTTTTACCTTGCTATTGTTTTGATCAGAATTTGTGATAGATTCTAGGATGAGTTTGGGCTACATATAATAGCCTTAGATATAATAATTAATATTGTACATGGGATGATAGAGAATTCCCCATTGATTATTAATATGAGAGGATGATATTGTTGGGGCTGATTAAGAGTTAGTGCTTAGAGCATAGTTACGCCTAAAAGAGGTAGATCCCATGGTCTGAATTCTGTTTTCCAGTGAAGGGGCACTGCCCACACTTTTATACCTATGAAAAAGTATCAGAATTGGCCATATTCTTATACAACTATCATGTTGTTTCTTGATATACAACTATCATGTTTTGTAGAGCCCCCTTTATTTAGATCCCTCAAAAAGTTATATAGCTAATATTCCACTGTGTATGATAAAGTGTAGTGTGTTTTAGATTGAATAGCAAGGATAAGATAAAGTCTGATATAGCTATAGTGTTATCTAATGGAAATAGTGTCTTTCTGATGTTGTGTAATCTTCATCAGTTTATAAACAGACCAACCAGAACTTACTAGTGTTTGTAGAACTTCTACATAAAAGAGCAAGGTGTGTACATGGACAATGTAGATTGGTTTTCAACAAGTAGGTATTTACTGATGAATTAATAATATCAGTTAATTAATAAATGGTTAAGTTGCAGACATAGTGAATGTTTTTGGTGTCATGTGTGCATTTAACTGATGATGTTTGCCCCAAGTTGGGCACCAAGATCTCATTTGTAACCATCAGCAATTGGACAATCAGGCCACACAATGACAGGTGCCAAGAGCTCACCTGTAACCATCAACATTAATCAAGCTTAATACCTTGATGTCAGAGAACTACTATAATCAGACCCACCTTATTAAAACCTAATAGACTGAAGGGACGTATCAATGCCTACCACATTGGCGCCAAGAACTGTAATAGAATTCTTTATAACCAATGGCTTTAATCATTGGGCAGCCAAGAACTGGACCCATCGATCTAACTGAATTCTCCCATCATTGTGGTGCCAAGAACTATAACCAAAAGCATATCATGCCATCTATATTATGCACCAAAGACTATAACCAAAATCTGGAGCAAATTACCACAAACAAAACTAATGATATAACATAAAATTGCTATGATCTAATCTGGTCACAGCCAGGGTGTACCGCGGAGACCTATCATAGTAGTATGTGAAAATACATTAAACAAACCATAGGTATGCAATTTTATTATCCTTCGAACCTTAATTTGCGATTTTTCATCGCATGAGACCTTATGGCCGACCATGGACAAAATAGTATAATTTGTGGAACTACTAAAGATTATGAATTTTAAAATTACATATATGATTTTTAATACAAATGCTAGTCTAGATAAGAGCTTTGCAATAATAAATAAACATGGAATACTTGGGTTCTTTTCTATAATTTAATAAATATCAATGAGACTCTTGTTATACTGATGAATGACAATTAAAACATTAAGTAAATATATTTAATCATGTCATTATCTGGTAAATCTGTTTATAAGTTTATAAAATCAATCAATTTTGTATCATGTACTAGAATCAACTACGCAAAGCTTAAATGATGGAAAAGGTAAATGGGATTTTATTATACCTTACACATCATAAACTACCAAGGACAAAAGCATTCAAATGTTTTTCTCAAAATATTACTAAACTCTTATATCATGCTGACAATAGTATGTACTTCAATGTATGCTCTATTCAAGATATATGATTTCTGATTTTATGAATAACAAATAGCAACGGCACAGTAAGTTTAATTATAAATCAATATTTATTTACAATTTTTATGACTAATAAGTAATTGATGTTTAATGTAATAACTAAATACATAAATAAACAAATAAAATAAATAAATAAATTATCATTCCATTGGATTCCTTCAATAACATATCATAGGCACAGTTTTATAAAGCCTAATCATACATTATATTACAATTTGATATAATTGATGTCTTGAGGAAATTATACAAAAATTCAACATCAACTCATGAAATATCCAATGTGTCAATTCCAGAACCAATAAACCTATACTGTAGGCTTATAATAATGTAATAAATAATATTATATTTGTAGGATTTAGCTATAATGCTAACGCTAAATAAAATGAAAATTTAAACTTACATTCAGATAAAATATTAATTAACAAACAGTTAATTATTATGAGGTAACTTAGATAGAATGTCCTGCTACACTTTATGACTTAACTTTTAAATTATGCTTATAAATGGAAGAAGATGATTTTAGCAGAATAACCAAAATGCTTTGCCCAAACTTATATTTATGAAGTAACATCATATTCCTGTGGATGCATTCATCTACACATAGGAATTATATAACACTGAGTGCCTTGTGGATTTATACACCATCATAAAGCAATAAATATAATTACACAATTCCGCAGATTAACCACCAGCGCAGGAATGAGTGTAAAATACAGAAAGGGCAATTAATTAATCTGCGGATTAACCACCAGCACAGATTAATGCCTTTTAACATTATAAAGCAATATTATTATTTACTTCACATTTAAAGTGCAAAAATTATCCTCTTCAGTTATTCTGACCATTCAGAAAACACTAACATTTTAGCAGATGTGGGTTCTTGCATAATAAAAAATGTTTCACTAATCAGGACAACTAATATATTAAATTATCTTGCTTAAAATAAAACATAGCAACAATGTAATATGTGACATTAGTATAGGAATAGAACTCTGGAAAGACTCACAAGACACTTCATGAGAGGTTGACACATATCATAAATTCATTAGTAATTTTCAAGCTTTTTCGCAAGTGCTATTCCCTTGAATAAGTATTTTATTCAATCCCATTAATTTAATTTAAATCTAATAAAATATAACTCATGAACTTCACATACAAGTTCATATAACAATAAAATTAAATTAATTCATTCTTACTTAAATACATGAATTCTAGCAAGTGTGCGTGTGATAAATTAAATTGTACAGCATTTTATAGTAATAAATATGATCCGTGAAATCCATGTAAAAATGTCTTGAACAATAAATACACAAAGTGATAATTATAATTATAGTTGAATTCCATAAATGTAATTCTATCTATTTGTCTTAGATATTATAAGCAGTTTTAAATTAATGATTTTACGTGGCTCCATAAATATAAAACAAGTCCAAAAACATGACACGCAGAGTTTAAATGAAAATGTTCTTCATAAGTTATTAAATTCTACATTTCTATACAAAACTGTTTCAAGTTTATAACATCCAGGCTAATATTTACTTATCCACGTTTAAATTTAGGGATACTAATTAGAGCAAATAATTTAATAATTCCAAATTAACGATAAAATTAGAAGTTAGTTTTAGTTAATTATCTGAAGACTGTTTCCATTATTCAAATAGTAAAGAAATTAAATAGAAAATACATTACCGGCAGTATATAGTTAAATAAATTAATCAATGCTATATTATTTTAAATTATAAATGGAAATATTAAACCATGTTAATAACTTTAACATTTAACTTTGATTTTAAATCTCTTTTTTTAAAAAGAAAGTTTTCATATCTAAAAAACTTCTGTAATTAAAACATTTATTTAATGTGGCCAATTTGTATAATAATAAGAAATTCCAAACATACTGACCTCTCTGCAATTAATTCTACTTTTAAATTTGAAAGCTCCGACATATTTTTAAGTGTAAATATTGGAAAATTATTAGCAATTTGATTCACTTGGCTAGCCGACAGATTTTTGAATTTAGCACTTCATTCTATTATTAAATACCACCATTTTATGTTTACATTTGTAGAAAACTTTAAATCCGTTTACTTATTAACTATTTTTAAAAAATAAGCTTATCATATTTTACATACATTTTATTCTTACACCATTTTCTTTTTCTGTAACAGCAACCTTATCGCAGACGATCTCTTTAATCACGCTCTTTTTTTTTACATTGAAACGCATATGTAATTACTATATTTTTATCTAATAATTAAAAATTAGTTAAACAAATGGTTTTTTAATTCAATGAAAATAATTTCTAAGACTATTTTAAACAAATAAAAATTATTATTATTTTCAATCACATTGTACTAAATTTAATGTGTTGTCAATTTTTAAAAAGTTAAACATATTTTGATACAAATCAGTGGATGGAAAGAAGCAATTTAAATACATTAAAATAACACAGACAATAAGTAAAGCAAAATATTACTTATTCTCTCTAATAAATTATCTTGAATGCAAGAAAATAATCTGTTCAAAAACGCAAACCAAGGCAATCAAATCACCAAAAAGAAGACAAAGATATTTTTATACCAGTTATATCGATCTTTATATTTTATACTAAAATATAAGGTTACAATATAAAATGCATATTTCATTACGTTTTACTTAAACAAAGTTGCAAATTGAAATGTGATGCAATAGCTCTTTCTTACATTAAAAATATAGGTGCAAACAATATCCTTCCACAAAAATATAACACCACCAATGCAATTCAAAATACGAAATGATTTTTCTTTAATTAGAATTATCAAATAATAAATTATTCTTCAACATTTTGAAAAGAGAAATGATTTTCTTTAAAATATACTTTTAAAATATATTTTTTTGGTAGTTGAGGAGGGACCGTACTGCCGCCATCAGATGGCACTGCAACACCATCAACAACCGGCCTGAAACCTGCAAGTGATAAATTTATTGATGAAAGTAAATTTAAATAAACAAATTTATCACTTTCAGGTTTCAGGCCGGTTGTTGATGGTGTTAGTACGGTCCCTCCTCAACTACCTAATCATGATCATGAGAACAAAAATAAATTTCTAAAATGTGGATAGGTACTTGAGTGCTCTGTCTTATGTTCCAGGGACCACCAAATGGATTTTAGAAACAATCAAAAGCATAAAAGACTTGCATACAGTGTTTGTTCAGACTGTTGATTAGACCACAATAGCACAGGCACAGAAATAAATTGAAGTAAAACTATGATACTATGCAGCAATGAAGAATTCATCAAATCTGAGAAACCAGATTCCATCAAAAGTTCAGATAAAAGGGTCCAATCCTACTGAATACACCATATGAAGTCAGCCCAAATGAAGAAATCAAAGGAAGCAAGAATATGACCTAGATAACCATCAAACTATCTTAAATATTATGCACTTTAAAACTAACTTTTACTAGGGGGGAAAATGTGATCTCATTCTAACTCTGCAAAAGATTATCTCCAAATAAATGACTAATGATATAACACTAACAGAGGATAAATAGCTCATGGGACCAACAGGCATAGCTCATGGAATGAACAGGTCAATTGGAGAATTAAATTAATGAATCTATTATTTCCAATAAGGACAGTGAACTCATTGTAAAAAGAAAGATCAACTTTCAGAATATCACGCATTGAATGGCAGTGCATATGTTATGACAATAATGGGGTTGGAAATTGATAGTTATAGTCATCGCTGTACTTACCTACAGGTTGGAAGTGGCATGATCCTAAAAGAAGGTCATAATTCCATCTCAGATGTTAGGTGTGCCACTAATGGCTAGACTTGCACAGTTCATTAAACATAATGGAGACACTCCATATACAAATCTTATATACACTCTGTGTACAAAATAATATACATATTTTGTACAAAATACTATATACATATTTTGTATTGTTATTACGTATAATAAATATTATTTACATTCAGAATTGTGAATTCTTAAATGTTTAGGAAAATAAACAGAGCCATCTAGAGAAAAATTGGAACTCAGAACAATGTTTTTATTGGGTAGGAGGAATTTTACACATGATTTAAAAATAGATATTTTTTAAAACTTAATTTATTTGTAGATATAGTTATATTCCTTTACAATTAGTATAATTCATGTCGATAACGATTTGCTTCATTAAAAAGTTTATTTTGAATTAGAATTCGTAAAAAAAAAATTCAAGACAGCATTATACATATTTTATTTTGTTTACTCAAATGTTGATTCATTAAAATTGCACAAAATAATACTAATAGTGAACAAATACTTATTTACAAATAGAACGTTGTTCAATTTATTGAATCAGTATTTGAGAAAACAAAATACATATAAGGCTAAAGAATGTTTTATTGTGAATCCATTAATATTATCATCACAATTTAATTTTTTTGTGAATTTGGATTCAGTATATTATAAAATTTCTAATGAAAAACAATTTTGACTTTACAAAACATTTAGGTACACATGTTGTATATAGCTGAAAATGTGTCACCATACAATCAATGCTTTTACAATTGTATTACATTACTTGTGATAGCCATTGTAAAGACCACAAATTACAGAGGTTTTCCAAAAAAGAAAATTTAGTTACATTTTACAAGTGATAAAATATTTCTTTTGCAAAAGATGTTGGTCATGCAAGCTGGGGGGCCTTGTGCCATTGCACAAGCCTAGGACTGGCTCTGGAAATATTATTCCTGGCTATACTACAGTAAAAACACAACAGTATATATATATATAAACATCACATAATCCCTATTTCTTATGCTTGCTCTTAACTGTTATTAAAATAGGCAAAACTCTGAGTGGCAATACCATAGAGAGTTTTGCCTGTTTAATAATATATATATATATGAAAACAAATATACACAGAGATATATTTATTTAACAATCGTGTGTCTGTTTATTTTGCAGATCCTCGTTTAATAGAGAAATCTGGCAAAGTCCATTTAACAACTGATCTCGGTGAAGAATATGGTTTTATTGATATTAATGGTAATTTAAAAGATTTAAATTATTAATGATTTTTTTTATTAGAAAATACTTTTGAAACTGTTGATACACCCAGGTACATTATGTCTATAACAAAATTATTTGCAGAATAACATGATAAAATCTCTCTCTGCTTCATGAAATGCAACCATAGTGAACAGAACGTTTACAAATCATTTCACATTGCACAAACTCAAAAAAATGGCATACTCATGTGGGGAAAAAATGTAACATTGATTTTAAAATCATAATACAAAGAAATGTGGAAAATCACCAGTCTTCGTAAATTATCTAATATTAAAAATTATATTTAATGTTTTAAAGTAAAAGTTGTTAATAAAAATTATATGCAGTATTCTACATTTAGTTTTTTCAAAAAAAAAAATTATGATTACAAATTTTAAATATTAGCCACTTGGACAAAAAAAAATTTATTTAATTTTAAATTAGTGAAATATAAGATTCCATTTGCAACACCCATACAATGAAAATAATAGTTTTTATTTACATATACTGTTTGGAGTTACCTCAGTCCTATTCATTAACTTTAAAAAAAATAAATAAATGGAGAAATAAAGAATGTAATTTTCGTTTTAAAACAAACATTTAGTTTCCCTTTTTAAGTTCACAAATATAATGGAAGATTAATGTTAATTCTATTTGTTAAAATCATGATTTCGTTTTATTATTTTTTTTGTCACATAAAACTTGAGCATTTGTGTTTATTTATTTTTATATTTTTAAATGTATATACATAAATATATAGTACAATATTCATGCACTGAATAAATATATTTTATATTTACTATACTGAGATGGTGTTGTTATCATCTCATGTGTAAATATGTTAGTATGTAATTTATTTTCGGTAGTTCCCATTATTTAATATTTTAAAATTTAATAAAAATACAGAATGTATGTGTTATCATATATATAATTAGTTTTAAAAGTTTCTTATTTTGCTAAAAAATCAGACTCTGGTTTTTAGTTTTTTTTGATAATTGTTTTAGCTGAAATATTTTTTTTTATTATAAGATTGTAAAACTTTTTTTTTGTATATAGAAATTTTATTTTAAATAGTATAAAAGATTAGATGGTGGAATTATAAAAATGTTTTAATTAAGCTCTATTGTTGAATATCAGGGGTAATGTAAATGTATTGTGAGTCGCTATTGTATTTTCACTTAACTATTCGGGACATTTTTAAAATTTAAATTCTGCAAGTAAAAGTGAAAAACAAAATAACAAAACGTTTAGTTCACTACCATTCTTAAAAATATGAAAAAGGTGAGAAGCCTATTTCAAAGGGAAAATTAATTAGAAGTAAAGAAAGGGAGGAATAAATAAAGGTATAAATTGAAGAAAAAATTTTTTGTTAAAAGAGTTTTTTTTTTTCTTAAATCTGGAGTTGGTTAATTTGAAAGTGTTTTTAAAAAAATCTACAATGTTCTTTGGCTAGAGAAATCAAAAAAAAATTTGCTGGGAAAATCCAGTTATCTTAGTCACATCTGGTGTCATCTGAACGAGTTATTATATCCTGAAATGAGTGATCCCAGTCAGCTATTCAAGGTTGCACAATTATGAATGAGGATAATTTTGATTCATGCAAGAAGCTGTGGAGGAAAGAATGTTGAATCCATGAGCTTTGCACTAAGAATTGAATTTAACAGTCTGATATCGCTAATTAATTTTGCTGTGGATGATGCCCATTCAATCATTTTAACAGTGCTGCAACAAGTTGGATAAATTGTTTCCTGAAGCTGAACTTTATTTCATTTATCTTATGAAGTACAATTAGAAACTCAATTATAATACTATAAGCTATATTCTATTGCAACATTTGAACAATAGAGTGTGGGGTTTATTTAATTAATATATCTATTTATCTATGTGCTAGAGTAATTATTAATTTTGATATAATTTTGGGAGAAATTTTTCCTTTTGATTTTTTTTTTTTTTTGTAATCTTTATTAGTATCTGAGTGTGGGTGTATTGGCATGTGAATTTCATGGTGGTGAATAGACCAATCTTTGAAAAATAAAAGAAGGTGGGGTCTTGCTTTATTAATTGAAGTAAGGTAAAGATAAAATGCAGACATATAGACACAAAGACACTTATGCTGTGATTTGGTACTCAATAAGCAACTTTATAACATTAAAAAGATAGAAGTTTTGAGTTGATCAAGAGATAGACTGCTCAATATTATAATACATTTATATTTCCACTCCTATTTGGACAGGATTCCAATAAGAAATTTGCATTTTAGTGAGTTTGTAGGCAAGTGTACAATATATTGTCCTCAGGAAAAGGGAATGATAAAATAAATGTTATATTAAGGATGAGTTTTTACATAAAAGATACTTGATAGAAAGCTAATTAGAAAGTCATTTTCAAAGATCGCATCAGATTTCATTTTCATATGAAAACTATAGAAAAGGGAAGATAAAAAAGGAATTAAAAGCTCAATGAAAATTCATATTTGGTAATATTTACTTGCATGTACATTGTGCTTTATTTTAGTTATAAAATAAAATAAAAAGAATGTGTCCTCTCGGAAGGTTGTTTCATAAACTATTAGAGTCTGCAATAGGTTATGATGAAATACTGTGTTACATAAATAAATAAATGCTAGTCTTCAAGGAGATTGTCTGAAGATTGTTCTTGAGCTGGTTCTAGGCTATCTACCTAGTGGCACCCTCTACTAGTTATTTTAATCTTGAAATTTATTAGTTAACAGCTCAAAATAATTCAGTACTACCACAATATATATATATATATATAACTACTGCAGTAGCATTTTCTTATATGTTATCAAGATTATTCCTATGGGGATTTATATCTTGTTAATCACTAATTCAACTTTCACATGATTTATCAGGAATCAGTCAAAAGTAAGAAATGAGAATTTCCTGCAAATACAGATTGTTTTAAGTGAAACCTTTGCATTTGAATACTGAATGTCCTATAGAAAATTTATTATCAACATCTTTGTACAAAGTGCTTTGATGCTGGAACTCATATACTGTTAGTTTCATTGCTTGCAAATATCAGGTGCAAAAAAGTAAAAAAATGTAATGTCCAAATCAGCACACCTTTCAGTTTTTGAATATTTTAAACTCTAGGATTATTTTGTGACAAAATGCAGTATTTAATTTCATCTGTTACAAAATATTTTAATTCTCATGATAAAAATGCATTGAAGAGAAATTTCGACTTCAATTAAATTCAACATGTGAAAAGTTATATGGCTGTATGCATGCATACATGAACTGTCATCATCATCATTTTCAAATATTATCAATTCACCACAAAATGAATGTTTTTAGTTTTAATCCAATATGTCTGAGTAATCACCTCTTTTTATATCATTCCAGCAAACTTCCTTATTTCATCCAACTACCTCATATGTGGCCTCTTTCTAGGTTTTTAAAATCTATTGGAATCTTGTTTAAAACTTCAATTGCCCATTTATTATCATCTCTTCTAGCAATATACTCAATACAATTTCATTTTAGTCTTTTAGTTCTTTCAATCTCTCCATATCTGAAATCTCTGCATCACTATTCTTTTGAGTTTTCAAGTCTCCTAAGTAAGAACTGGTAAAACACATTCATTAAAGTCCTTTTCAAAACATAGACATATTTCCTTTTAATATGAAGTTATTTCTGCCAAAAGTATTCTATCCAAATTTAATGTTATTAATATCATCCATTATCTTTCCTTCTATATTAATGTTCAGACCAAGGTATTTATAGTTGTTAATCTTTTCTAATTTATAATTATCTATCTTTATTTTGTTTTTCAGTAGAAAAATTTTGGAACATTACTTTAGTCTTTTTAATAGTCATTTTTAATACGATTTTCTTGCTTTCAATCCCTATCTCTTAAACATCTGTTAAAACTCAAGCATTATTTCCAAGAACGATCATACCTGGAAAATCTAAATGATTTGCATATATTTTTATTCCCTTAGCTCCTTATTGCATTCCATAAAATACTTCTCATAAAACTGCTAAAAAATATGTGGAAATTAAAAATGCTTCTTTCATACATCATTATCAATACTAATCTTTTCATATCTCTGTGTAATCTAATCATTGCTTTTGCATTTTGATAAATATTCTTCAGAATATTACAATATCCCCAAATCTACTTGCTGTAATTATTGTAGAAATGCTTATAGAATCAAATGTCTTTTCATAATCTGCAAATCCAAAGTATAATGGCAACTCATACTTAATGATCCTTTTTATAACTTCTCTCAATAACTGGATCTGATTCACTGTTCTAAAAACATTTTTAAATCTAGTTTGTTTGGGTCCAAAGTGCCTGGAAATTTATAATGATTTTAGTAAAACGTCTATATAAAACCAATAGACTAAATTTCTAATACCTTTCATTTTTCTTAAATATCATATTTAGAAATTTGGTATATAGTTTTGCCAACAATTTTTCATGTTTCTTTTAAGTTGTCAATAATAATTTCATCATTTGAATCTTCATAGATTTAATTCCATGTCTCATTTCTTTATGTAAAATATTTAACAATTCAGGAAATATTGTAATTATAGAATTACTTTGTTTTTCTTTTTGTATTGTTTTTGTATTATTTTTGTAGAACTCTTCTTTATGGTTTATGATCATAATAATGCTATCTTTTGTTCTTACTGTTGAAAGAATTAGAAATATAAAAATTATTTAGAAAAATAGCATTAAGAGTTGTCATTTATAGTCTTTATAAACACGCCAATCAATTTAAATTAAAACTTAAACAGAAAATGTTGGTGGTCGAAAGGTCAGGACAGCTGTCTTACCAGCAGTTGTCCCGGGTTAGTGGGTTTGCTTCCTGGCCGATGCTATGACACATGAAAACAGACTTTGAAAATGGTTTAAATTTGACAAAGATAAATGAGATTACTGATAGTCTATTAACAGCTGCACATATAAAGGTATATACATATACATTGAACACCTTTTTAAATATCCATATGGTGACACATATTTTACTACTACAATAATATGTTATTTTGTATTAATAAGTTATTTTGTTTTTGTTTTTTTTCCTTGTTGATAAAAAATTGAATTTGTAAAATGAAAATCATACTGATTTTTTAAAAGTGTTTTAATTAAATATAAAAACTAAAGATTAAAAGAGAACAGAGTCTTGTTTATGTAAATATACAGTGAAGCTGTGATCTATTGAAACAGTAAGGTCTGCTTTGCAGATCTTCGTTTCACCTTTTCTCACCTATTTCCTACCCTCATGCCTTGGTTTGAACCCCAATCTATCATAGTGTGTCTGCAATACGCTTGTATACCGAAAATCCCACCTAATTTTAAACCACAAGCACAATGCTCATATTATATATATAATTCATTCCCAAATAAAATAAATATTATGGATTATGTATATGTTCACATAATTTTGATTTATTAAAAAGTAGGTTATATAAGTTGTAATTGTGCACACACTATGATATGCATTTTAAAACATATCAAAATTATAAATTGTTAAAGTTATTTTGTTTGAGTCTATTTACAAATATATTACTGTCGTAATATATTTTGATTTAAAATAAAATTCATTTAGTAAATAGATTCAAATATTGCAATTTAAAAGTAAAATGATTTTCGTTTAATTTAATAAAGTCATTCCAAATATTTCTTTAAAATAAATGAGGGACAATGGTTTAATTAGTTAATATTATATAAGTTTATCTAAAAACAGCAGATGTCCACTTAAGGTTTTCTTTAATTAATAAAAGTAATTTTTAATTAAATCTAGTTTGTAATTCGAATGTCGACAGGGAAAGTAACAAAAGAAATTGATTAATGTTGAATTCCTTTAGACATTCGGATGATTACAGCTGATAAGTTCGATATATTTTTGTAATGCTCCAGGGCAGTTCTATTGTTAAATTCTACTATAAAAAAGAGGTTTTTCTTTTGTTCTCCATTCTTCTAATGTTTCTAAGAGAAATCATTCTGAGGTCTAATGTGTCTAACCAAAATTATTGTAGTAATTTGTAAATCTTGACATGACAGAGTAGAGTGCAAGAAGGCTATTTCTCTCCGAAATGGTCATATGCTGCCGTAGACCATCGGAAGATATCACACAAAGAACCCCAGAACTGCTGCTGCTGCAAAAATATGAACATTCCTGATTTTGCTGCTGAATTATAAAACCTGCCAAACATCTACCTGCAAATGTGTCTCCAGAGGTAACCTCAATTAACCCAAGAGCTCTTGTGATAACTAACATGCTATAACTATTTAAAATTGTTTTTCTGATATTTCACACAACTTCATTATGTATTTCTTTAACGTGTTTAAATATACTCAACATTTTGCTCTCTATCCTTGGGTTAATATTTTCTATTTATTAAGCTTTCTGTTATTTTATTATGATAATGTGTCAGAATCGTCTTTGACCGAGTGAATTATTATTTTTGTTGAAACTAAAACACCGCTTTAAAGGCATATTTTAAATTTCTAAATAATTTCCAATTTCTATTATCTTGCAAATCACTCGTTTGAGGGCGATTCTATTCTTTAATATATAATATAATCACATAGTTTAAAATCTACATGTTATTGATTTTAATCTAATATAAGAGTATGTGCGAATTCAATGGTTAAATGTGTCCCTTAATGCATGATTGTGTATATAAATCTATACTTAATTTTTAAACCCGCAAGCATGCATTTTCCTATTTTAATTACCATGTTCTACTTTAATTATAAAGTTCATCGTTGACGTCAAGAATGTGTGGACCCTTTTTAAATGAATTTCAGGGAATTTGATCAGGCATTTCTCTTAATCCAAGTAAAACCCATTCAGCATGTTTTTATATACACTAGTCTCGTATTGCTGGTAAATGAATTGGTTGTTGAGACCGCTTTGTTTTATTTTTCCAAGGATTCTTTACACGGCAAAGTCCGTTCTTTTCGTTTATTGCAAGTTTCCAGGCAGAGTGTGTCCCAAATGACACACCTGGGAATTAAACATAATCGTCACACAGTCGCTAAGTTTCGGCTGTTCATAAAATACTTTCCTATGGGTTAGCGGCGAGATGCCCTCCGTAATTATTCCGGATCTTCAATATTGTTTTATTTTATATTTATTTTACAAAGCATCCATGACTTAAACGTGTCACACCCTCCAACTTTACTAAATTCATTATCAGCAATACTGACCTCCCAATGCAACTCTATTATTATTATTCTCAAATAAATTCTTTGATCACATTCCCACTTTGTTGCTTAGTAAGCTTTTGTCCGTGCTATCCTCGAAATCAATAAATATTTTAGAACACTTAATTTTCAAATATTTTCTTAGACTTGTATAATTACTCAAAGCACCTCACACATGTTCCTATCTCATCAAGCACATTATCGTAATGCTATTAGCCCAAGGATTAGAATATATCACTTTGCTTTAAAACCTTTTGTCATTTATTGAAATTAATGCCAATAATTATTTAATACGTGTCCCTGTCTCATATAAGCAGACAGTGGCATTATATATATAATTTATATGAATAAATTTTGTGAAAACTAAATTTGATCTCTTATTTTATTTGATTCCTATCACTGTCTCGGTCTATATATATATTTTCTGCATTTCTTTTGTAAATCCATAGACGTTAATTAGCCACCCAAACTTCTTTTAGTATAGAGTCTTTTGTTTCTCCCTGACCACCTGGCACCGGTCAAAGGTCATACTAGTAGTGGCATCAGATGCATTGTCACGTAGACGGCGCTGTGAAATTTGGGCTTTAGATTCGAACTTAGTATATCTAGAAGGCAACCCCTCCTAGAATGTTCAGTTTCGTGTCTGGGGTTTGAATTCTGCAGTGTGTTAGCAAGATAGACGATTCTGACTGTTACACTATACTGTATTTAACTCCATGATTTCAATTATATACTATACAAAGAAAAATAGGAATACAAACAAAAATGTAAATAAGCAAATAGAAAAATAATAAAATTTGCAAATTTTATGATATTCAAACAGTCTATTTTTCTTTTCTGAATATTCAATTACATTTTTTTTAAAAAGTAAAAATTTTAAATAAATTTTATCAGTGGCAAGTTTTTCTGTCTCTGAGCAAAAAAAAGTCTGCTCATTAATTAAAAAAATTTGGCTTATGTTGAAAGCACTCCCATTTTAATTCTTTCTCTGTGCATTTCCTGTAATAAAATATTTTCTAAGATTAATGCTAAAAGTTTTTAAAAATTTTAAAGTATAAAGTTAAATTAGAGAGATTGTAATTTCTTGAAGAGAATAGTTTATTATGCTTCTATAAAAGAAAAATGTAATTAAAAATATATATATCACCCAGGTCAGACATTTCACTATGTACTTTACTTTAAAAATAAAAATCTGGTAGTTATTTTTTGTTTCTTGTAAATATGTCTTGTCATTTTGAAGTTTTATATTTTTCTTTTCAAATGTTGCTTTTACAATAATCTTTATATATATCCAAAACTGTCTAACACTATACTAGCAAAAATAAAAATGCAAAACCATAAAACAATACAATACTAGATTAAATCCAAAATTTTACCAAAATCCTTACACAACCATGGTTTCATCTACTACAAATAGACCTTCTCAAGCGAAAATCAAACCAAAGGAAAACATATATATACAAACAAACAAACCTTCCCATAATTCATTTCAAACTCCACCTTCCCTTAATATCAAAAAAAGTCTTCATAAGATTGATAGCTTTATATATTCATGAATTGAATACAGGTCATAGAAATTGTTTGACAATGCTTCGGTTATTTTTTATGAAAAGAATGAATTAAAAAGAAGAATAAAGGAGACTTTGATGATAAAACTCCTTGAATCTGAGGCTATCAATCTTATGAAGACTTCTTTTGATATTAAGGGAAGGTGGAGTTTGAAATGAATTATGGGAAGGTTTGTTTGTTTGTATATATATATGTTTTCCTTTAGTTTGATTTTCACTTGAGAAGGTCTATTTGTAGTAGATGAAATCATGGCTGTGTAAGGATTTTGGTAAAATTTTGGATTTAATCTATTATTGTATTGTTTTATGGTTTTGCATTTATATATATATATATATATTGCAACCTTCATCTAATCTTCATTTAGTAAAGCCGACAACAATTACCGTCACCAACAACCTATCTTCTTTCAAGCGCCACTTCTAACTTTTAAAAATATGACATTGTTTACACCACCACCTCTCACATGGTCTCCCTCAATATTGATGGCAATGGGATAGAATATTAATCAGAATATTTGCCAGGGTGCCAAATTGCAACTTCAATGAAAATATTTAGGCTAAACCTTATTTCAATAATTTATTTAATAATTTCTAATAACAATATCTAATGAAGAGCTTAATAAATAATCAATAAACGGAGAAAACAATAAGAGCACAGTAAAAAAAATAATATTAATACTCTTGGAATTTCGTATTTATTAAAGAGAAGAAACTAAGTTCCACTCCCATTACAATTTATATTTTCATCACACTTCCCATCCATTACCCTTAAAGTCACATTTTGTTTCAGATTATAAATAGTTCCATGCCCATCTCCATCTTCCTGATTTATCCCTCCATCATCCTCACATTCATAAGTCCTTTGTACTACTATCTCTTTACTCTCAATTTTTCATCATACTAGCTCCTATGATAATTTCTCAGGGTTTTAGAACAATGAGGTCTTGAAGTCGAACAAGCTGCTATGGATTATTGGTAATATGAAGCACTCAAATCTGTTGCACACATTTGGCTTCACTTTCTGGTGATATTTGAAACCTCCAAACATGGTTTCAAACCCAATCATTTAATCATAAACCACTAGGAAGTGAAGATATACTGATGCACGTGATTGTTTATGGCTTTGTGAACTTTACATTCGTCTAAAATTAATATACATATAAATTATATATTTCTATTACCGTAGACAGTCATGCGTATGTGTGTGTAACAGATAAAACAATAATTAAGAGCATTGTATTATGTATACTTTTATTCATATCTATTTTAATAGGGAGAAGGTTCGAGAGTGTACTGCAAATGTATTAAACAAAAGACTTACCATATTCTAAATTCAGAAAGAATCTGTTTTTATTCTAATACAGGTTTATTTAAATTTCACGTTACTTAACATTTATTCTGCAGGTCTATTTTCAGCCTAAAATAGATTAAGACCAGCTCTCTCGAACTTGATCTCGCTCATCCTTCAAAATTTGCTGTATCATTGTAACCGTTAACATACATCCAGGGATTACCCAAAGACAGTCACCAAATGAGTATAAATACCACTGCATTTCCTAACTAAAAAAGCCCTACATGTTATTTTCTAACACTGTTGCTGGGGAAAGTTATGTCACTCAGAAACGTAAAATGGTGAGTGAGTAGAATTTAGATTTGCTTCCCCGATCTTTCCAAGATCTAACCAATGCCAAAGTACTTGTAAGCCATCGTGTCCAAACTACTGCCAAAATGAACTGTATATTACATAAGGAACAGACTGAAACTCCAATTTTGTCAAAATACTGCTAAATTAACTATATTTCGTAAAACATGGAACCAACATGTGTGCAGATGGCCGTGAAGTCATGTGAAAAAAAGGTAATTCCCTGCTGCAAAATAAACTCTAATGCTTTCATCTTAATAATTTTCTTAATCATAAAAAGTAAACTTCAACCTTCGATAATGTTAATTCCAATCACCTAATGTATGTCTTTTTAAATATCTCTAGTTTTGTAATCCTTATAATTTCAAAATGTAATTGCTTATTTTTCCATCGGTAATGCTAAACCGATTAATTGCTTAAACATGACCTTCTTTTTGATTTCTTTTTGCTTTTATATTTAAATTGTATTTTACTTTTTAAACTCGAATGCTAGGTTTTCACTCTTATTGTATTTTTATTTTAAATGCGGCAAATTTTTTTATTTAATATTATGCAAATCATACCACTTTTAATATGCTAATAACTCAATCTGGCGAATCAATCTTATTTTATTTTTGCTATTCCGCCATTAGGGAATATTTAACCTTAAACGTAAGTTTTCTTACTACACTATAAAGTTCGCCCGATTGAGAAGTACTCCTAAACTATGTTTTATTAATTAATATTATGCCATACAAGGCTATTTAAACTAAATTATTTACTATTATGTCACGCTATTGATCAATATTATAGAAGTTCGGTATTAAATAAATTAAATTCAGATCCTCATTTTAAGTGATGATTCATTATATAAGTAGCCCGCCACCTAACGATAATTTAAGTCATTAATTTCCTGGGCGTGTTAATATGCGTTTAACGAAGGGATTCTTAATTTTTATATTCTATTAGTAATGTGTCAGATAAGTTCTTTAAGTAAATTGTATGCCCCCTTTTTGGGATTGCTTGCACATAATTATTTCATTACGCTAGGCTTAATTACTATTTTAGGCCAGATAAATCAGGGTTAAGACAAACCTGAAAGCCTTCGCAATGTGTCCCGATGATAGCATTCATAAATCTAAAGTTGCTTTATCATACTTTCTCCCATTATTGGAATCCATAAAGCACATTTCTCGGCGGAGTGTGGAGGCCCCAATTCCCACAGATTGTGCTGGTTGTGTAAGCGCTGCTATGGGTTAACATTCGACAAATAGGAACCATGGTATCTTGCCGACCACCTCGGATGCTATCTGTCACAAGTGCAGATAAGCCTATATTCTTTGTCCTCAAGTTGATGAAGCTTCTCATCCTCTCAAACATTGTCATCCGGTCCGCACACTATTGTTCATCCTTCCTCATATATTTTAGATGCCTGTAAGCCGTGATGATATGATTTTCCTAAGCCATCCCAAGTTCTCGTTATAATATAAATTTAATTTGCCTTATTATATATTATCACTTATTAGCGCTGTCCACCCTTCGTTTGATCGCTATTAAATACGTTAATAATTAACTATTAATAAAAACTATAAAGGTCGAGTCATGTGACAATGTCGAAATAGTTATGCTTTTCCTCATTCTTTTCATAAATCATAAGTGGTGAATCATCTCATAAGGTCCCAAAATAATTAATCTATTGTCAATGTAACTCGAATGAAATCCAGGTGTAATCCAAGCTCGCTAGTTCATTTATTATTTAAAATGTAATAGTTATAATAAAAGCCCACTTACAATTATTGAATTTTGTTATATTCTATGTAACTTGAAATCTTATAAATATTCACTCTAAAAGCCCATGTATGGCTATTGCAGTCCGTCATAGTTTTAATGATTTAAAAATGTCATAGCGTGAATAATAGAAACCCGTTAAATTGTATTAGCATATTAAGCCGCATCGTTTCAAATAATTAATTTCTTACCATCTATGTTTAGTAATGCATATCCATCAACCCTTAAGATATGTTATTAAGCTTGATATGGAATGCCTAAGGGACCGTAAGTGAAACCTAGATCGAGTATTCTTTGTATAGTAAAGGTTCTAACTTATTGTAAATCTCTATATCCAGCTATTCACATATTAATCGATTCTTATTATTAATATCATGCTAAATAAATTCATATTTAATAACATATCTTTTGGAGATTTTATTGGTTCATGCGTGCACATCTGTTATTATGTTACATTATCATTTAGTTAAGCATTAGGTCTCTTGTGTCTCTGCTGACACTCTGGGCCAGAGATAATTGAAAGGTAGGCTGCTATCATCAGAAATGTTGTTTGTAATGGGATAGACTTGGGAAGTGGGCAATAGGGCGGAGTTCATGAGTATCCCTGACCTGTGTTTCTCGTATATGATTGAACTCTAGGTACTTTTGCTTAAATGCTAATTCTTGTTAGATGAACATACAATTCTGACTGGTACAGTAATAAACACTCTTCCCCATGATTACCTTGTAGTTGACCTTGGCTGACTTTAACATAGCCAATGTCCACTTACACTAAAGCTCTAATAATTAAGCTTACATTAAATTGTGAAAATAACATATTATAAATTCTTTAATGACTAAAGAAAAATCCTTAAGAAGTTTATCTAGGAAGGTGTTTGAATACAGTGGATGGGCAAAGGATTTTATGTCCATCCACTGCATCCACTATCACCCAATAACCATTCCACAATTCATAATCTATACTTTAAATATACTAAATGATTTCCAGAATATTGGTAATTTAAATCTTGCAGTGTTACATAAGCTTAGAAAATTAGCCATTTAAATAAATTTTACCTGGTGTGATTTAATAAAATAATGGTCTAAATATAAATGACAGTATATTGACGCATGATTGGATTTGAAATTTCTAGATTGTAGTAAATCACAAAACACTGAGACTTACACAAAATTTTATTCTAAAAAAAAAACAACAATTTTTATTCTCAAATATAAATCAATACAAGAATATTTACATAATTCCCATGGCTTTCCCTGGTTCATCAACCATATGATAAAAAAATAATCCCTAAATAAACTGCTAATTTTGTGATGTTATAAAATACATTCTTTTTTAATTCATACTCACTAGGGGATCACAATTGCCATGGAGTAATAATAATAAAACCGATATATAACGCTAATATTTACCTTCATTTTTTTTTCTTTTTAATTAAGGTATAGTGAATATTAAATTTCTTCTCCGATTCTTAATGCTTTCAATTACAGATTTATTTTCTAATTACCCCTATTAATTCTAAAGATAATTCTTCCGATAATAAAATTTAATAATTTCCCATTAATTATCTTAACCTAAAATGTCTTCCCCTTATGTTTTACAATGGAGATATTTAAAGTATTGCTTGCCTTCTCACAATCAAGTTACCTTTCAAGTGTTAAGAAATCAGTACTTAGCTTAATCATTATCATACATGCATAGAATCTAGCAATGATCTTACGATAATAATACTTCAGTGATCTTACCATTCCAGTGAAGTTCTCAGCTGGCCATGAATATACTTTCTAGATAATTTATATACGCACCGCTTACTATATTCTCAGGTCTTATTTAACTCTTAAATTTAATGTTTGACTTTGTTATTATTCTTGGCTCTTATTCATTCATTAAAACATTTAAATAAAGCAATGTTTCAGTATAATAATCACACATATACTATCCGCACTCATCCTGACTTCAAATCAATTTTACGACACTGTAACCAACATTTAAAACTAATACTTTACTGTATCTGAAATTCATACACCCATAAGGAATATCAACATTAATATGAGGGTAGGCAGTGACCTGAATAAGAGAAAATACTTTTTCACTAAGGTTGAGGTATGCTAGGATTTATCCCTAGTCATACAGGAAGACATGGGTATACCTAACACTCTCTGGCCATCAATAAAGAAATCATCTTATGGTGTAGAAAATAACCAAGTGGGAAACTCCTCCACTGCATTTAAATACTTTATAAAAATGAAATCAACATCTTAGTGAGCGACCTAAACTATGGCTACACTAGCTTGGTGGGTATTCTTTGTCCATCCACGTATGCAAGAGTCTAACATTAATTTTTACAAGTGAAAAGTTCACATATACACTCCTTTCACGAAATAGTATACTAAAACATTAGCTAACAGTTTTTTCAAGCCTTAATTGGCTTATATCTAACTCACTTTAATTTTACAATAATAATAATAAGAAATGCATATTAACTTTTAAAACCATCTTTCTATACTTTTATCACATAATGATGATATTTTATCACAACATTCACACATTCTTTATAAAACATCAATAAGCCGAAGTATTTGATAATAATACCTAATCTGATTAAAAACATTTCATTTAACAATATATCTTACTCCCTTCATAAAAAAAATGTAAAGCAACAAATTACTATTGGGAATAAGGCACATACAAAATTATTTGGTATTAACTTATCTACTCAAAAAAAAAAAAAACCTTAACATAGATTAACTTTAAACTGATATATATGATTTTTTTTTTTTAGATTAAATATTAGAAACTAATAACCCATGATAAAAGTATACTCCTACATTATCCTTTCGATCTCTCCATTTTACTGCAGATTCTTACTTTAAATTTTTGGTTTGTATTAACTTATTTGATTTTGTTCCATGTGCACACATATCACATTAGATAATTCCTTGAGAAATTCTGGTCTATTTCATTGAAGCACTCCTTGAGACTTATCATTTCTGTTTTGAGTTTTAGGACAATATCCATAACCCTTTTTAATTGCAAATTATTCTTCTGAGGCCTTTATTGAAGGAGTCACTTTTATATATGATCAATCCTTATAATGGAATGTAATAAATTTTCATTTTTAGTTATAATCCTTAATCCATTTTGGGTTCTTGGCATTAATTGCATTTTCGTAGTTGAAGAGAACCAGCTTTTAAGTTTTGACATGTATAATGAATTAATTTAGCTTCACTGTAGGAAGTCCATTTACCGATGTATTTTTCATTCTATTTATGATGATTTTATATTTCATATGAGATTTTAGCATTCACTTCCACCTTATTTTAAGAAATCAGAATTATTTTCTCTCAAAATTTTGGATAATACAAATAGCTAACTCCTTTAAATTTAATAAAATTAAATTTGCAATAATTCATAGAGCACAGTATTTCTTATAAAAAAAATAAAACACAGTATTTCTTTGATATTTCCTGAGCAAAATTACTCCTGCAGTTTAAGCTTCATTACTTGCCAATCACTGATAAATTGGGTACATTTGGATGAAAGAAAAATCATGAAGTTGGTCAACTTTTGGAAAAGAAATGATGTGCCTAATATAGAAATTTACTCACAACTCATTTTGTAACAATATAAAGTTTGACGAAGTTTCTCATTCAGGAAAATTAATATCAAACTTACAATTTTTGTATTGAAAAATTGCTTATTGAACCCAATGAGGTCTCTCTAGATAACCATGATGAATAACCCTTTCTAAAGGATGAATTAACCTTTTATACTATCTAGATACCTTTCCCTCCTGAATGATTGACATGCCAAACTATTTATGTCTATATTTTAATTGGTTGATTACCTATTGTTTGTTTTTTTCTAAAATTATACATTCCCACTTCATTAATATCATCTGGTTTTCTTTAGTATTTTCCTGCTCATGGAAATTCCCCTGAAAGAATAAAATGAAAGAAAAACTTTTTTTAAATAAAAAATAATGTGTAGCAACTTAACTTCAAACCCAGAATCTTGAATGAAAATTGGCCACTATGAATGAATTATCGAAACAAATTAATTCTTCTTTAAAGGAGCTTTCCAATGAGATAACACATGATAATTACTAGTCAATAATTAACTTTATAATTAAAACTCATAATTAAATATACACACATCAGATAACACATACATTTCTAGTTAAACCGATTGCTCATTACTTTGATTAATTCTTGATTTTTTCTATGACAATTTGATTTTATTAATTATTGTATTTTAACTTATTATTGTAAAATTACGATTGTCTATTTTCATTCACCCAAAGTTGTTTCGTAATTTTACATCCTCCTTTCTTTTCCAATCTCCCAACTATTAAAATAATTTATAAACATTGCTAACCCATAAACTTCTCAATCATGTCTTTGGTTTTTAAATTATCACATAAATCGATACTAAATAAAATAATTTTTGCTTATAAACTTTTATGATTAATTGTTTAGTTTGTGTACTAAGTATAATTATGCAATCCATAAGAATATGATTTTAATTCAAACTTAGCATTGGCTAGAAAGCTTGTCTGTAAATATATATATATAGCTCGTGAGGAAAATTTTATCAAACGCTGTCATACATAATTGTTACATTTTCATTTACCATTGTCAAACTCCTTCCGCTCACAACTTTGATGCCATCCATTTCGGATAAATACACTAATGATTATTACTAATCATTTTCATAACTAGAGATTATCTCTAAAACAGATATAAACTTTAAACCTCAGTTAAAGATTAATATATCTATCTTTATTTTTTTTAAATTTACACACATGGAGTTATTGACCTTTCTCTGTCCCATATGTAATATCTTTATAGATATAATAAACATCTCCACACTTCCCCATTTTTTTCAATTTTATATAAATAAAGATGTAATAAAAGACAAATGACCCCAAGATGCATTTCATGCTGAACTAGCATTCATCAGTTGGCTCAGGTCACTATCTCTCATATATTACTCTATTATATGCAAAGTATTTATCTAGAGTAAACTGTTACATTTTCATTTACCATTGTCAAACTCCCTCCATAACTAAGTCTCAAATCTAATGGAGCTTTGGGCGAATACAAAGGCTACAATATATAAGTGTGTTATCTATGTGTGTGCATGTTGAAAAGTACTTTATAATTACAGTTCAATAAATAACATATATTTTATTCTAATCAATGTTTATTTATAAATAATTTTATTGAAAAACCATATGTAATAATGATACAATTGTCAATCAAAAAAAAATAAATAGTAATCCATGTTAGTCAGGCAACCATATGTTCTGATGTGGTTACTGGTGTTGTTAATCCAGCTTAATCAGGCTCCATGTGTTGTCAAATAAAAATCTGGATGAGATTATTCTGTCCTTATGGCGAAATTCCTTTAGCTTGGAAATGAATGTGTCTTCAGGCTTGGGATGAGGAAAGGTAAACTTGTTGCAACATCTGGCCATCCAGATGGCATAAGTGAGAAAGGTTGAGAGTCTTGTGGTGACATAATCCCTGGACAGGAAGCAGCATTTAATATTTAAGATTTTGTTCAGGGAAACGTGGCAGTGGTAAGTAATGAAAGTTCTGATTTTGTTATATGCTAGGCAATCATTTATTATATGATTAAAGGTTTCACAGGTCCCATCGCAGTTGTGACACGTAGGATCTATATTCTTGAGGAATCTCCTGTAGTGCAGGAACCAGTTTGTCTGGAGTGAATTCAGGTTGATTTTCACTAGAAAGTCCAGGAACCTTGGCTCCAGCTTGAGATTCCTGAAAAACCTGGTGTCCACCTGATTGTTACCACCGAGGTAAGGAATGGTAGAGTTTTGTGTGGGAAATAGCAGGCTATGAGCATCCCAAATGGAAATTTTTTTTCTGAATACTAGGGTAGAGTGCCCATTGTGAGTGAAAAGGTAGTCAAGTATCTGATTTAGCCAGCTTATCTTTGAAGGTGGACGTATGTCTGATGGGATGACTGGTTGTTCCGCTACAATCTGGGGAAATTTCTTTTGTAGGATGTGGATAAGAGAGTGGCACTTTTGGTAATATATAGAAAACATTGCGTGCAACAACATACCATTATTTTTACTATGTCGCTGCATGCGTTCAATTCCTATGGCCGCTGTCTTACCATTCCACAAAAGCCGTGCACAGATTCGGTTGATTTTTGTATTGAAAGTCTTTGGCATATTAATTATGGGTAGATAGTAGGTAATCTTTGCCATTACCTTGATATTGAGGAGAGAGATTTCTCCTTGCAGTGATAAATAAACCTTGGCAAGGTTTTTAACTGTGTTGGTGGCGGCTTCAATGAACGGAATTCTGTATTTGTATTGACATGGCTTGCGGTGACTTGTATATGGGAAACCCCAAAACGTTTTGGGGGTCTGCTGAGGAAGATGATGATATCTTCTTGCCAGTGTTGATTTTCCAGGCTGATGACTTGTTGAGGTTGAAGGAAAGTTTGGAGGATTCGGAAAATTTTCTGATTATTTGGATGAGAGGTTTTAGATATTTTTGGGAGGGTAAGGTGACAAGGACATCATCCATGTAGGCAAATGCTTTACAGTGTTCTTTCAGCTGGGGTATGTAGATTCCTGGAAGTTCTGCGTCAGTCTGTTTAAGAAGGGGGTTTAAGTAGAGTATAAATAGGAGACTGCTGAGTGGAGATCCTTGGGGTATGGATCTTGAAGGAATAAAACCATCTGTAAAGAAACCATTCAGGGATAAGTGGACCAATCTGTTATTTAGTAGATTGTCCAATATCTGAATGATTTGAGTAGGAATGTCTAGTGCTGAGAGGCAATTGAGCAGGATGTTGACATCTACTGAATCAAATGCTTCAGAGATGTCTAGCTGAATGGCAATGGGTTTGTATAGATTCTTGGATCTGATATGATCACAGAGAATTTTTACCTCCCCGATTGCAGAGAGTGTGGATGAGCCCTTCTTTGCGAATTGCAACTGGGATATGTTGTCCAGAATAACATCTTGTATTTTTTCCTTGATTACACCTTCAATGACCTTTAACAGAATTGGGGTCATGGAGATTGGTCTTATGCTAGATAGAGCAGATGGGTCCCGGTTTTTCTTAAGGAAGGGGCCCATCGCTATGGGATAAAGTTTGGGGATAGTTTTTTGCTGTTTGCAAGATGGTTAATTAGTTTAAATACTATTGGAGCTGTGAAATTCTCAAGGTGCGTAAATATGAACTTTGGAATGCCGTGTAGTCCTGGATGGACATTGGACAGTAGGGCGGCCAAGCGGTTTTTGATGTTTGATATTGTTATTCCATGTTCATTGTTTTGTGATGTCTCATGCCACTGATTTGTGGGTAGGTTACAGAGTTTGATAGGCGGTTTTTGAAATGTGACTCAATTTGGATGAGCATTTGCTTGCCGGAGGTATGGCTACCACCAATGAGGAGGGACAAAGGAGTTTTTTGTTTCTTCCTTGCCCCCAGAGCCCATCTGAGATAGCCACGTGTCCAGCAGTGTTGGCCAGGTAAGTATAACCTAGCAGTCTTTGTTGCTATTATTTCAGCAATCGCAGCTTGTTTCTGCTTGTACTGTGTTTTAAGTAATAGGAGATTGTCTATAGTACCATCACTTGAGAAATTTTTAATCCTATGGTGTAGCAGATCAAGCTCATTCATAAGGGTTGTTGACCCTTTATGTTTTTTGGTGTGCTGTATGATTATGGTTTGGAGGATGCCTGTGAAGGCAAACCAGGCTTCTTCTGGATTTATGTTAAGAATGTCAATTTTTTCAAAGAGTATGTAGGCATCTGAGAAAACAGCTTCTGTGGCAGCAGCTTTAGTTATAATTCTGATTGTTTTATTGTAATCTATGGGAGTGTAGGAGTCCAGATCTAGAGATGCTATCAGGGCAAGATGGTCTGAGAAGGGAACGAGTTGAAGCTTGGCTTCCAAACCATAGTGCAGCTCTGAGGTGTAAAACATTAGGTCAATCAGTGTTCTAGAGCTCTTCGTATAGAATGAGTATGCATCCGCAGGGAAGAAACCTCTGCCATTTATTAAACCCCTGGCTAAGAGATGAAGGTATTTCCATGTGAACACATCATATTGCAGGTTGAAGTCCCCCAAGAGGATTGTAGGGCCTGTGTTGTTTGCAGTGATGAGATTTATGGTGTGTATTATTCTAGAATAGGTCAATGGGTTTTGGCAGTATACGTAAATTGCAATGAATTCACTAGATTGGTATATAAGCTTGATTGCAATGAGATTGGCATCGTGGTAAAGCACTTTATAGGGAAAAGGTGGTTTCCTGTTATTAATGATGATTCCTACCCCTCCAGCAGCTGATGTATTAGTAGACAGAAGAGTGAAGCCCAGTTTTGAAAGTTCGAGTATTATGTGAGGGTTGGAGTTTAGGTGGTATTTGGTCTCTCCTAAGAATAAAATATGAGGAGGTGTAAGATGGAAAAAATGCCTAATCGCATATAAATGGTCAGGAGAATTAATTCCCCTGATGTTAAGACTAATGAATTGGCACTTGATCCTATCCATAAAGATTATTGCTGCTTGGTTTTACCGCCAGCGGAATCTTTATTGAGGGTTGTAATGGTCCTTGTGATCACTGAATTTCTGATCTGGCAATGATGGCCTGTGGAAATCAGCTCGAAAGAGCTCAGTTTCATTGTGTGATTCATGACTGAGAGGGTTTTTGGGTGTGCTTTGTACCTTCCTCTTGTTTTTTTCCAGAATAGAATTTACACTGTAGGGAAGGGAGAACTTTAGGTAGTTTGGCTCAGAAGCAGGAGATAGGTGTGAGTCCTCTTCTTCAGAGTAGGCCTTTGAAAGTTTGGAAGATTTTTGTTTAATATTAGCATTAGGGGGTAGGTTGAAATCCATGTCTGAGTCATAGTCTGAGATGGGTGGTGAAGATCTATTTTTTGTAGGTGTGGGAGCTTTCATATGGGATGAATTCATACAAGGTATTGATAGTTTCAATGCGTCCATTATAGATTTAGTGTTAGTAACCACTGGTTTTGATCTTGGAGGTCTTGGAGTTCCGAGTGCATTGTATGGTCTTGATGGTCTATGCTGAGAGGTGCATCATCTGTATGACAGAAGAGATTGTTAGATTTTGGCGTCTAGAGGCATTATTTGGTTCTTTTGACTTTGAGCTTTTTAGTAAATTGTCTCGTTTCTGTGAGTTATCTCTGGGCTTGGTGCCATTTGGGTTTTGATATGCTATTTGGATCTGTTTGCTATCATTGGATGGTTTTCCTTTGAGTTTAGTAGGACTCATAAGGTCTTTGGTGTTGGTTAATGTACTGTATGATTCGACTTCAGCTTCAGCGGTATGCAGGCCTGGAGTGTTTGTGGTTGGCATTTCATTATGTGTGACATCAGCAGGTGTAAGTCTATGAGGTGCTTTACATTTGTGAAACTTATTTTCCTTTTGACCACAGGAGGTGCATATTTTGGCTGGGCATTCCTTTATGAGATGTGTTCTTTGGCCACAGTGAAAACATTGCGGCCTGATGCCAACAAAGGAAAGTATCATTGGACAACCTTTTGCTTTAATGGTAGTTGGTACATTGGTGGGCCCCAGGCCTTTTCTTAGTTGAATTTGAAATGATGCAGTGTTGGATAGGATGGACTTGATCGTCTTGTCTACTGGCAAATATGAGAAATTCTGGATTTTCCCGTAAGGTAAAAGAATTTCTTGGAGGAGATTATTGTCAAGGCTCATGATACAATTCTTGAGGGTTCCGATAAGGGTAGCAGGTCTGTTTGTATCGACATATATAAGGAATTTGATGTCTAGTTTTTGGAAATTGGATTTAAATTCATTTCGGAAGGCCCAAGTGGGAAATTCGACAGCAATGTATCTGTCATTTGGGTGAGTGAGGATCCGGTGTATGCCCTCTGTTAATTTGTATTGTTTTATCAATTCATATAGTGCTGTAATGGGGAATTTATGGAGTGAGCAATTTGGTTCTGTCACTGCCAGAACAACACTTTTATCATTGTGGTAGTTTACTAAGGATTTGAGGATGGTTGGAGGTATTGTTTGGTTGAAGTCAACACAGAGGCCTTGATTTTCCTGTTGTAGATTTTTTAGTTTTATTATATCTAACATGGTAAGGTCGTGATTAATTTTACTTGCTGTTCCGGGTATGGAACAGGTTTCATTGTATGAATTAGTTTTTAGGTTGTTAGTATTTTGTATAGACTTAGATGGACTTGTAGTACCAATTTTTGCTATGTTAGCATATGATATGTGGCTCCTAGATGAACTGTTAGCCATTGTATTACAGTTTTTTGAAATAGGTGTTATGTGAGGAAGGTAATTTAAATCACTCTGTGTCAAATCTAGTGTTGGGTTTGTCTGCTTGATAGTTGAATAGTTTCCCTTATGACTGGTATGGAAAATTTTATTTTGATCTTTTTCTCTCTGGTAGTAGTTTTATACATGAGTGAGTTGGGAATAAAGTATAGGATTGCATTTTTATATTGGACTATTTCCATCATCTAATATGAGTATTGAATGTCTTAACCTGTTTGAAGTGCTATTATTAACAGTTGAATGTATTTGGAATAGTTAAATAAAGTTAAATTTTTCTAAAGACATTCAATACTCATATTAGATGATGGAAATAGTCCAATATAAAATTGCAACTAAAACACTATTATCACAAATATTCAGGAATACACAAAATATATCGTTAGTTTGTGGCTCTACTGCATTAGCTTAACTTTGCAAAAAATAAAGAGAAATACATATAAGCAATTATAGAATTTTTTTAAAAAAAGATATTTTCTTAAATGGAAATTTAATCTTTAGAAATAACTGCTTGTATCTGATGTAAATAAAAACTGATCAGAACTCAGTAAACTGTCTCAGCAGTTTTGAGGAATGATAATGTAATGAATTTGAGAAAGAAATGTTATTAAATCAGATTTCAAGCTGACATCAGCTTGATAACTAAGCATTTGATTGTTTATTTATAAACTAATCATTTCAATTAAATACTGATAAGTAAACCTTATAAATTAACATATTCAAATTAAAAAGAAATGACAACTATTTGGTTCTAAAGAAAATCTAAATTGAATTCTTTAAACAATTATTAAGTCTGTGTTTTAAGTTATTAACTGTATTGAATTATAACTAGAAAAAAATATATCTTCTATAATTAAAAATGAATTGGGTAAAAGGAAGAAGAGGCATAAATGGCCTACTGTGGAATATAGGTCTCTGTGAAGTCTTTCACAAAAGAAAAAGAAAAAAATGGCAATTTCACTAGACCACTCAACTGCTGGGATAATGGTATGTGCGTTTTTCTTTCTTTCCTTCGATTAAACCCTGTTTAGATATTGATTATTAAAGTTAGGAAACCACTGAAAACTTTTCAATTCAGGCTCCATTATTCAGCTGCAATTTCCTCATGCAATCAAAATTTATATGAAGTTCAACTGATTATTCATTGTATTTAAATAGCAGATTCTCCTAATAAAGGTAATATATAACTCCAAAAGGAAATTAAATTAACACCATTTTTCTGACTAAAAAATAAATAAAGAAGTCAAGCAGAGAGGTCAATGCGACTGTTTTGTAAGCAAGCAGTTTTGTTGCAGATGGTTGTTGAGGGCTCGCCTCCCGGCCGATGCTATGACATATGGAAAAAAATAAAGAAAAATGTATTAACCTCTGTAGATTAATGAAATTTAATTCATTATTTAACATAGAAATTTTCTCCAAAATGGCATCAGTTCAACCTGTGTTCAAATGCTGGTTGAATAACTAGGAAATAAAAGTTGTTTTTCCCCAATTTATTTCATGAACTAAATTTAAAGTACTTTCTAATAGAAAATCGTTTTATTTTTAGATTGATAATTTAGTTTCATCGGTCAAATTGCATGATTTGCTCTGAATGGACGGTGGATAGGATTTATAAATGAAATGCTAAATATTACAGAATGACAATATATTTATTTCTCTTATGAAGGAATGGGATTAAAATATATAACGATGAATATTACGTAAACAAATTAAAAAAGTAATTGATCTAAGAAAATAATAGAATGGCATTCTGTTACAATTTGATTTTCAATATCTTATTGAGATTCTTGAGGATTTCTTTAAATTTTTGAAGCCATATCATTAAACATTCCGTTCAATCAGTTCCATTTCTAAATTATCAATTTCTAAAAATTCAAAGTAAATTAATGACATAGAAATTTAGCTTTTAGATTATTTGTGAAATTAAATTTAATCTTATGCATAATGGCACTGCCTGGGACTGCCTGTGCACACACATAAGTATGATGTAAATAAAATTTTTATTGAAATTTGTAATTTATGTGCAGACAGTATCTTGTTATTATTTATCTGTTAACTGAGCATTCTAGAAGAATTTACATACTACATTGAATATTAAATTATGTTAATTAGGGCAACTACTAAAAAGATGAACTGACTATTATGTGTACGTTATGACTTGAATTAAATTTCTCCACGAGTAAACTAATTATTACAGTTAGAACTATATGTATATTACTTCCTTTACACATCCCAAAGTTAATATACATTCATAAAATTAAAAACCTTCAAATAGACCCAGTTCAAAGGTGGTTATCCTATTTAAACAATATTCCACACTATCAATTTAAGAAACACATTCCATCCCACAGGACTTCTTAGTTTCATGAACAAGCCACATAATCATCATCATTATTATCAACCATTATCAATCCACTGCAGGATGAAGGTCTCTCTAAGTTAATCCATCTTTTCCTATCTTTAGCTTCTCTTCTCCACATCGCCCCGGCACACTTTTTTATTCCATCCATCTCACATGTGGTCTCTTTCTGAGTTTTTTACAATATCTTGGAATCCAGTTTAAAATTTCAATTGTCCATCTATTATCATCTTTTCTAACAATATGCCTGGCCCAACTCTACTTCAATTTTTCAATGAGGTCAGTAACTCCTGTTTGTTCTCTTACACATACATTGCGTTTTCGATCCCTTCTTGTTACTCCCAACATGCATCTCTCCATACTTCTTTGAGTGGTCTGAAGTATCTGTATTGCTCTTCTATTAAGTGCCCAAGTCTCAGATCCTATAAGTAAGAACTGGAAAAACACATTTATTAAAAACCTTCCTTTTCAAACACATAGGCATATTTCCTATTAGTATCAAGTTATTCCTACCAAAAGTGCTCCAACCAAGTTTAATTCTATGATTAATTTCATCCATTATATTTCCATCTGTATTAATAGTCTGACCAAGGTATTTGTAACTGTTAACTTCTTCTAACTCATCATAATCAATCTTTATGTTCATATTTTGAGAAAATCTATTAAACATTACTTTAGTCTTTTTAACATTTATCTTTAGTCCTACTTTCATCTGATAACTCCTGCAACATTTCCTGTAGCTTTAAAGCATTAATTGAAAAAAACAACTACATCATCTGCAAAATCTAAATGACTTAAATAATCTCCATTTACTTTCACTCCTTTAGCTTCCCATTTTAATCCACAAAATATTTTTTGCAGCACTGCTGTAAAAAGTTTTGGAGATATGGAGTCACCCTGCCTTACACCCTTTTCAATGTTGATTTTCCTACTATCATTATGTAATCTAATTGTTGCTATTGCATTTTTATAAATATTCTTTAAAATATCTCAATATCTTGGATCTGTACCTTGATGATCCAATGCTTTAATCACTGAAGAAATGTTTATAGAATCAAATGCCTTTTCATAATCTACAAATCCTAAGCATAATGGCAACTCATATTCATTTGTCCTTTCTATAATTTCTCTCAATACCTGGATATGATCTATTGTACTATAATCACTTTTAAATCCAGCTTGTTCTCTTGGTTGGTGAAAAGCCAGTGTTTTCTGTAAATGAGTTGTAATTATCTTAGTAAAAATTTTGTATAAAACTGATAAAAGACTGATAGGTCTGTAATTTTTAATATCTTCTTTATTACCTTTTTTAAATATTAATACTGCATTCTTCCAATTATCTGGTACATCTTTATCATTTAGACATTTGGTATATAACTTTGCTAAAAAATATATATTTCTTTACTGGGAATAAGGCATGGGTCCCATGCCACCCAGAGCATCCCCAGGTTGCGGATAGGGGCATGGCCTTCAGATATGAAGGTTAGCTGCGAATAAGCAGAGTACTGTAAATAAGCAGTCGCTGACAATGGGACAACATTCACTATCAGGAAGTGGTGAAGGAGACAGTGGCATGTTTACTTCTATAAAGTGCCACAATTCCTATGACGGTGGATGTATAATGGCGAGTGTTGACCGCCATTAAATAAGTCAACACCCCGCTGGGTGCTGGGTCAGCAACGGCATTTCTTCCAAGTCAGCGGAAGATCACTAGAGGTGACAACGATGAGGAGGAAGCGGTAGTTGGATTTTCATTTTATGGGATTTGGCTAGCGCACTAAGCCTATTATAGAGGTTATTGCTGGGCAAAGAAGGCAACGGGAAACCACTTTGTCTTATAATTCCCTTGTTTTATTATGAGTATGTCTACAGGAATCATTACGTTTGGTGTTGAGACCTTAGTTAAGAATAACTTTGGTGTCTTGCCCGGCAGGAGTGGACATGAGGCTACTCAGGTCGTCAACCTGCGAAATCCTCATAAATATAATTCATTGAGAGGGGATACACTGAGAATTGGAACGTGGAATGTTAGATCTTTGAGGAAAGGTGGGAAATTGGAGAATTTGAAAAGAGAGTTGCATTTGAATAATATTGATGTAATGGGATTAAGTGAAGTGAGGTGGGAGGGATGTGGAGAAGTAAGTAGTGGAGATGTAAAGTTGTTTTATTCAGGTGGTGATAGGTCAATTAATGGAGTTGGCATTGCTGTGAGGAAGAAAATATGGAATAGTGTGGCAAAGGTTGATGGTATTAATGATAGACTGATGGTGATGAGAATAAATGCAAGTCCTAGGGATTTGGTAATTATACAAGTTTATATGCCAACTAGTACTCATGATGATAGTGAAATTGATGAAATGTATGAGAAGATAGAAGAAAGTATTCAATGTGAAGGAAAAAATGCATGTATATTGCTATTGGGGGATTGGAATGCTGTTGTGGGGAAAGGTAGGGAAGAGAAAATTGTTGGAAATTATGGTATTGGAAAAAGAAATGAAAGGGGTAGTCGACTTGTACAATTTTGTAAAGAGAATGGGTTTGTCATTGCAAACACTTGTTTTAAAAATCATATTAGAAGATTGTATACATGGAAAGCTCCAGGTAACAAAGAACGTTATCAAATTGATTATATATTGATTCAGAATAGATATAAGAATGCTGTTAAGGGTTCACATGCTTTGCCAGGTGCTGATATAGATTCGGATCATAATTTGGTGATGGCTAAATTAAAGTTAAGTTTAAAAAGAATTAAAAGAGGGAAAAGATACACAAGATGGGACTTGGATAAATTGAGACAAATGGAAAAAGGAAAATTTGGTTTAATATGTGAAAATGAATTTAAAAGAATTGTTCAGGATGGGAACTATATTAATAGCTCTGATGAGTGTTGGAATAGAATTAAAGAGGGATTCTTGAAAATAGCAAAAAATGAAATAGGTATTATTCATGCGAGAAAAGCTAAAAGACCTTGGATAACTGAAGGTATGTTGGAAAAGATGGAAGTGCGGAGATGGTGGAAGAATGTAAATACTGAGGAAGGGCAAAAGGAATATAGGAAATTTAATAATGAATTAAGAAGAGAAACAGATTTAGCAAAAGAAAAGTGGTTGGAGCAAGAATGTAAAGAGATAGAAAGGTTTCAACAGATGAAAAGATATGATCTAGCATTTGATAGAATACAAAGTATTTCTTGGGAGAAAAAGACATGGGTAGCAAGTGAGATTGCGGATAAGAATGGAAGAAGGTTAACCGATAGTAATGATATATTAAAAAGATGGGAAGAATATATTCGGTATCTGTTTAGTAGAGGAAATAATTTAATTAGTTATGAACTTGAAAATGAAGAAGATGTTGCAATGGATGATAGAGGTATGGACATACTGCCAGATGAAGTAAGAAAGGCAATCGCACAAATGAAGAATGGTAAGGCTATTGGATTTGATGCAGTACCTATAGAATTTTTGAGAGAAATGGGAGAATTTACTATGAAGGAAATAGTTGGACTTTGCAATTTGATATATAATAGTGGAGTTTGGCCTGAAGATTTTTTAAGAACTATAGTGATTCCAATTGCTAAAAAGAAGAAAGCTGTTAAATGTGAAGAGTATAGGACAATAAGTGTATTGTCTCATGTTTCTAAGGTGTTATTGAGGATTTTAACTCAAAGGATTTATGGGAAGGTTGACTATTATATTGCTGAAGAACAGTTTGGTTTTCGGAAAGGGAAAAGCACAAGAGATGCTATTGGTATTGTTAGGACAATTGCAGAAAGATATATTGAAAGAGATAAAGGAATTGGTATATGTTTTGTAGATTTAGAAAAGGCATTTGATAGAGTAAGCTGGAATAAACTGATGTCTATCTTAAGAGATAAAGGAGTATTCTGGAAAGAAAGACGATTGATATGGAATATGTATAATGGGCAAAGAATAAGAGTTAGATTTGGATGTAATGAGACTGATGAAGTGAATATAGAAAGTGGAGTTAGGCAAGGATGTAGTATGTCACCTGTTTTGTTTAATATTTATTTAGAAGATATGATAAATAATTATTTGGACTGTGGAGGAGCAAATGTTGGAGGGAGAGTAATAAAGTGTATAAGATTTGCAGATGATATGGCTCTTATTGCTGAGGAAGAAAAGGATCTTCAGAATATGTTGAATAAATTGGAAGAAGGATGTATGGCATATGGAATGAAGATTAATATTGAAAAGACTAAGTGTTTATGGATAGGGAGAGATGCAAAAAGACTGCAAATTGGAATCCATGATGACATGGTGCAGCAGGTGAAGGGATTTAGATATTTGGGTTGTTGGTTGAGTGAGGATGGAAGAAGTGAAGATGAAGTTAAAAGAAGAATAGCATTGGCAAAGGTGACATTTGTAAAAAGAAAGAAGATATTTTGTGGACCTATGGAAAGAGAATTAAGGAAAAGATTAATTAAATGTTATGTGTGGAGTGTATTAATGTATGGTTGTGAGACATGGACATTGAGTAATAGAATTAAGAAACGACTGGAAGCTTTTGAGATGTGGACATGGAGAAAAATGGAAAAAATCAGTTGGGTGAATAAAATAACAAATGAAGAAGTTTTGAAAAGAGTTAATGAGGAAAGAAGATTGATTGAAAGTATCAAAGAGAGAAAGAGAAACTGGATTGGACATATACTAAGAAAAGATTATAGTTTAATGAAAGATGTTTTGGAAGGAATGGTGAGTGGAAATAAAAAGAAAGGACGGAAGAGATTGACATTATTGGATGATATACGAGATGGAAGGGGTTATGTGGAATTGAGGAAGTGGGCAAGGAAGAGAATGGAATGGAAGAATGGATGAACTGATGTAGTGACTACTCTCTGGACCTGTCTATTGGACAGACTACTATTGATGATGATATTTCTTTACCTGCTTCTTTTAATATATCAATTATAATTCCATCAGTACCTGGAGCCTTCCCTTTCTTCATAAATTTGATTGCATGTCTCACTTCCTTATTCAAAATTCTAGGTAATTTGGAAGATATAATATGTATAGGAGGAACTTGTTTTTTATTACTATATAATTCTTGATAGAATTCTTCTACACATTTCATGATGTCATCTCTCTTTTTAGTAATAATGCCATCTTTTTTTCTTATTGCAGATATACATTTCCTACCAATACCAAAATGTTGTTTAACGCTCTTTAGACTTTTATTCTCTTCTATAGCTTTTCTTGCTAGTTCACAATTATACTTTCTTATATTATTTTCAACTCTTTTCCACACCATTTTACAAAATTCGAGATATTCAATTTTGTTTAATGCATCATTGTTGTATAACCTCATATTCCTTCTTTTCTTCATAAATTCTCTAGTCTCAAAAGAAATTTTATTGGTCAATTGCTGCTTTTTTCTACCAGCTATCTTTGTTGCAGTTTTTAAAAGTGTATCGCTTATTTTCCTGTTAATGTCATTCAAATCTGAATCATGTTAAAAATCTACTAATAAATTGAAACCAATTTGTAAGTTCTAATTTAAATTCATTAGAATAATTTCTGAAGATTAGGAATATCAACTGTAAATATTGTTTTCCTTAATAATTTTTGTCTCTCTAGTTTTGCATTAACATGTATCTTACATCTTACTAATCGATGATCACTTCCTGTGTTAAATTTATTAAGAACATCACAATCTTGAAATATGTATTTTCTGTTAGTCAAAATATAATCCAATTCTGCTGTACCTTCATTTGGATGCTTTCATGTCCATTTCCTTTTAACATTTTTCTCAAAAAAATAATTCATAATATAAAGTTTTTCTTTTTCTGCAAACTCCACAAGTCTATGTCTTCTCTCATTTCTATTACCATAACCAAAATTACCTACAACATTTTCATCTTTCATTTGTTTATCAATTCTAGCATTAAAGTCTTCCATAACAATTTTAAAATGTTGTTTACTCTGATCAAAAGCCTTTTGTACATCCATATAAAAATCTTCTATAACTTCATCACTATGAGAACCTGTTGGGGCATAAACCTGAATTATCTGCATTTGGTATCTGCTATTAAGTTGTAAAATTAATCTTACCACTCTGTCTGATACACCATCAATCTCCACAATGTTATTCTTCCATTTTTTATTTATAATGAATCCTACTGCACTTGTATTTCTAATATTTGTGCCTTTATAGTAGAGTATATGTCCACTTTTTAAATACAAATTGTTTCTTCCCCTTTTTTTCTAACTTCACAAAGTCCAATAATGTCCCATTTAATATAAGACAGTTTTTCTTCTATCTCTTGCAATCTTCCTTCACTTGAAAGTGATTTGCAATTGTAAGTACCTAAATAAAAAGTCATTATCAAATGGCAGCCTGAGTCCGCAATCAGAGGATTCTTAGCAACCTCCGCTTTCAGCCACCAACCGGTGCCTTGGTTGGTGACTTTACAGCCTCCTGGGAATAAGGGCCATGATTTATTTTTGTGTCATGATTGTATATATTGTTGAAAATATTCTTAAACTTGGAGGTAAAAAGCCAATAAACTCACCATGTTGGATAATGTGTGTTGGTGACCAGCCCATCCATGTTCATATACTATATGAATAATCTCATAGTAATAACAGCTGCAATGACAAGAATGTATGGACATTAGGAATTTGCCCTGTTCAGTTTCTTTAAGGCCTCCAAGAGGAATCAAAGGGTTTCCTTTCAGTTAATAGCAAACTCCTTTCTGCAGCCACATAATCATACATCACCCAATAAAAATTGTCCAAAAGTTCAAGTGCCCAAAAATGCATATAAATAACTGCACTCGAAAAATATCTAGCCATCAAAAAAAAATATTATTATTACACCAAATGTATACCTGGATAAACCAATATATCAGATGTAACCAACAATGAAATGTGTTCCCATTTCCTTCAAACTTCAAGATAAACCTGTATATTGTTAATCTATGCTTGAGCAATTTCTTTTTCACTTCAAAGACAAACTATAAAAGTGAAGACTTTCAACACCCCACCTCAATTCTTAGACACTTCAGAAGAACATATCTCATTCACAGATGCCTATTACCCAAAAACTAAACAATACTACATTCATGTCACTCAGATAAGCATGGCATTCCACAGGCAGTTTTTTCACACTAAACTATCTAGCAAATTTAGCCAATTTTCCATTAAAAGAAATTATCAGAATTCAAGATTTATGTCTAATCTTTTTAATAACTTTTTTGAAGAAGCAGAAAAGTGAATCTATGCTAAAAAATCTTCGACTTACTATTCAAATATCAATTTGCAAAAAAAAAAAGGGTAATCTAAACTCAAGCAGCCTTCCTCGTTAAAACAGCTGTAGACACAGTAAGTAATAATAAAAATACAGCCCATAGTGATACAACTAGATATCAAATCTGTCTTTGAATTAATACCCATAGATAAACTAATTAACTTACTCACAGGATCCAAAATCCCCAAAGCTTATATATATCTTTTAACCAACTTTCTAAATAGATAAATATATATACTCTCCCTTTATCATTCCATATCACTCCATTCCCCAAGGATCAAGCTCACTTTTATTCACTCTCTACACTAACCTTTTAATCAAACCAATTGAGAACCAAATGCCACAACTACTCAACACTAACTTTACTAATTAATTAAATCTTGAATTTAATTTGGGAAATTATGTGTTTGGCAACTCTCTGGTGGCTGCATAAAGAAAATATTCAAAGAGACACTCATCTCTTTTCTAGGTTATCCATTCAGTAATTTTCTAAAGTCTATCTATTTATGCAAAAACTTTTCTTATTTAGCATAATAGCCTTTACTAAAGTTAAATATTAATAATCATACAAATTTATACTGTGCAGACAGCTAATAAAAACAATAGCAATCTCACAACTCCAATGCTCCTTGACCCACAATGCCATTGGACTCCATAACCTTCATTTATTTAGAGTACAAAAACTCAATGCAATTTCTGCATGTGCAAAATGTTTTTTTACAAATCTCATGCATGATTTCAAAATCACACCAACCAACTGTCCGACTTTCCATAATGGCTTTTGGAAGGCTCTCATTGAGACTCTTTACTTGATATTTAATCACTGCAGTTTTGCCCTTCAGAAAATAAATATATGTACTTGAAGGTCTATCCACTTCTCTATCCCTCCATAGTTTCCATAGAAGAAATGAAATTATACAATAAACTCTATTGAAGGTGTTGATACTGTAACTAGAACTTTCCTACTAAAACTAAATTTAGAAGGCCTACATTTTCTAACATTTAAAAAAATCTTGAAATGCAAAGAATTGTGTGCTGTGTTATAAGGAGGCAGAAATACAGCACTATATTTTTCATATTTATTACAAGCTAAACCACATTTGCAATCTTATTCCAGCAGTACTAAAATACAATGACTTAAATATTTATCACATTTTAAAACTTTTTGAAAAGAGATGCTTTGCCAGCATATGAGCTAGCACATTTATATTATGTGCTTTTTTGGTACACAAGATGCACTTTCATTTATAATAATGATTCCAGAAGACACCACGCTCTTAACAACAAGCTAAAAACAATACAACAAAGAAATAAAAAAAATAAAACTAGTGCAAGCACTTACATTAATACCGGGGCACTAATGCATCTAAATTCGAACATGTAGCATGACACAGCTAGTTCTTAAAACAATAGCAAAAAAATCAAATCTTTTTCTGTGAAATGCATAACAAGCAACACTATAAGATGTAAATATTGATCTCTGTAACCACCTATAGGCTCTTTCAATACTTGCAAATTGAACTGTACTGCTTCAATTAAGTGATGCCCAATTATTCTGTATTGTCACATGTAGTTTATATAGAAAACTAATCTTTTTTTACAGACTAATAAAATCTTTTGAAAACTTAATTATTTCATCAAATTCTTTGAATATTTCTCAGTGAAAGAACCAAAATAATGGTAGTAAATACAAATAAAAAAAACAAAGCAAAATGGAATTACATCAATTGGTATTTCTAAAATATTAGCTTATTTATCAAATGCAAATGTTCGTGAATCATAAGTTGCCAATCTTTTGTATAGCACAATGTCATATTCTTTTGAAAATGAGTGATTAAAGTTGAGTAAATTTTTAAAAATTAAACAGAACTCTGAGTTATTAATATTAATATATCTGATATTTGATAAATAATATATCAACACTGAAGCTGACTAAAAAAATTTCTGTTGCAAAAAAAAGTTGTATATTGAAAGCAGTATTTTTATTGCAAGGTACATTTAATGATTTATGGAAAATCAGATTTTATGTCTCTCAAGAGTCTCTTGGAAAATGTTATGAGAATATCAAGATATAAATACTAGATCAACAATAATCATAATCTTGATATTACGATATGCATTTTCTTATAATTCAAATATTAAGAGAGTATATTAACACAAATGAATGTGTGTGTGTGTGTGCATATTGTCATTGTGTAACCAGAATTACATAGAAACTATGTTTACAAGTTGTTGATTTTTATTTTTGTGACATAAAGCAATGAGATTCACTAGTAACTAACATAAAACTTTTAAATATGAATTAAGTAGTTTTTATTAGCTGAGTTGCAAAACTTTCACCAACAAAATTTTTGCAACTAAATTAGAATTTTATTCTTTATAAGTTCAAATTTTTTTTTAAATTTAGATAAGAAACCAATGAATCTTCGAAGCATCAGTTTCCTTCTCAGGGCGAGTGGACATGAAAAACTTGCAAGTTATATTCCAGTTTGGTTGAAAATTCCTAAATGGTTGTTGGTATTTTCTTTATACAGATTTTAATGTTAGATGTGTGACAACTATGTAATTTCTATAATTTAAAAAATATATGGATGGTATTAACATCATCTTTTTTTGTAAACAGTTTTAAAGATAATTAAAATGCATATATATGAGTGCACTTTTCTTTTTACTTTACAAACATAACAGTTTTTTACAAAAATAAAACATTGTTTTCAATGATCTAATTTGTCAATATTTTATTTAGTAAAGTATAATTTCTAGTAATAACACTAAAATTATTTTATTTTCTAACTTCATACTAATGATAAACTGTAAAATTATTTATGTGCTCATTAAAAATCATTAGAACTTTCTTTAAATTAATATTTCAAATGCTAACTTAGCTTAATATAAAATAAAAATCACCACTAATAAAAAATTTGTCTTTTCAATTACTAGCATTTGATTTATAACTATGTAACAAATTGAACATCGGATAAAAAATCATTTTTAGCTGAAAGAATAGATTGAAAGTAATTTAACAACAGTTGGGCATTATTTGCAAGTGCATTTAAATGGTTCTTTTAGGAATCTGTCTTTGAATTATCTTAAAAATGTTATTGGACTAGCTTATTTCATGATCTATCTTTGAATTATCTTAGAAATGTCATTGGACTAGCTTATTTCATGATTAGTTAGATGTATGTGTATCTATTGTAATGGTCGGATTTGTACACTCATGCAACAAAATCCATAGTCCAAGCAAAATCTACCAAAGCCGACCAGAGTGAGGTGATTGAGACCTCTAATCTGACCAAACTTCAACTCATCTGCCAGTACTCCAAATTTAACCCTTTATGAGTGAAATCTCTGAGGCTACAATCAGTCCTCATTTAACCGCGAGTCGACATAGAACAGGTAGAAACATGAAACTTAAGGTCACTACTAACCTAACTAAATGGGTGATATATAGCACTTAACACTATTAATTAACTACCGAGATATACACATATAGCATATAAAATCATTAAGAAATTGGAGTAATGAACTGTGAGATTTAATAATATGCTGTGGATTGGATAAAATACTATGGATTGGATAAGATATTGTGGATTGGATAAGATACTGTGGATTGAATAGTGGTTTGGCTTGATCTAGAGTCTGAGCAAGAAAGATATACAACAGTTTATATTTAAAAAGGTTTATTAAAACAATAACAAATGATCTAACATAAATATCATAATGGCAAGGATTGTATAATATTCACAAGGTATTCAATACAGGCAAGCATGTTACAATAGTTGGGACTGTTATCAAGTGCATCTGTTCCCTTTAAAACATATTACAATACATATGTGTGTGAGTTGTAGAAGTCATGCCTAATCATTTAATATGCTCATCTTATGATTTTGACTTGCTTAAGTTAGAAGTTGATAGTTTAGTAGAGATGATGATGAGTACAGCCAGTTTTAATGACTGTTATATATACTAATTAAATGAGCAACTAAATAGGCTCAGTATCATGCAGATTCAACCTGATAACCCAGATTCAAACTCTAGTCTAAAGCTGAATGATTAATTAATATGGGAAAAAGAACTGGTTACCCTTAGATTCACATATATGTGCTATGGCACTATATAAAATATTAAAGAAATAAACTTGCAATGTGAGTGAGTGATTATTCAAGACCTTCAGCATCAAATGCTCGGTTTGCTCTGAGACCGACGGTTTGCTGCTATTGATATACGAACATAAAGTTCAGGAACTCAGATTGACATTAGGAAAAATCTGGGTTCGCACGCTCCAGTTCTAATAAAGATAGCCATAACCCTAACTAAATAATGGGGCAGTTTGCTACCGTGAACCCATGTAAGATGCAGCAAAACGTAACACATATAAGTGTATTATATAAAGACACACCCGCAATGCACACAATATATATAGAGCAATAAGTATGCATATAATTAATTGCACCTAAAACAGATAGCTTTTATCTGTCAAGCTAATTCAACACAGTTCTTAAAATTAGCATTATAAGTATGCTAATAAAATGGGCTTAAACTATATAATAAATAATCTAGTTAAGATCCTGAATCTGCATATAAATATTCATAATTAAGGAGGGAAAGTATATTTGATTGGACTTAATACAAACATTAGCAGATATACTTTTATCATCTCTAGATAATCTATCCCTTTCTAACTAATAGATATGGAAGTTATAATATAAAATCGGTTGAGCAAACCTTGAAAAATACGATTTTACAATATATATAACTATGATAATAATGAGTAGTTAGCGCGTTTGTTTATTACCAATATTATAATTTTGAAACAATGATTCAATAAAACAAATAATGCTTTTAAATGTTTAAAGTGAAGATACAATTATCTCCTTTATAAATTACTTAACTAGTTTCATTGTTTCGAAATATGAGCATATTATCACATATTAAACATAAACAAAATGCATTTAAACAAATATTAAAGTTAGGCAAGACCGTTAGTTTGTAAGAATTGGAGAGAATAAATTTCAGACATTTAATGAGTATAAAAAAAATATGAAATCTTTTAATTTATAAAAGGTTTCAGCAGTTTATAAAATTAAAGTGATTTTTTATTTCTTTTACAATATATATATAATGTTACACAGATTGACAGAGTTTCTTTTTATAATAGGTTAAAAATTAAAGAGTTTGATAATTTAGATAGAACGTTCTTTTTAAAATATTGTTAGATTTTATAGATTAAAGTTTATAAACTGCAGTTTTTAAAATTATTACCATCACTGCCTCCTTGGTTGGACTTGAAGCGTATATCAATGATAGTGGCTGGAATAGGTCATCGAACAGCAGCATAGTTTTCAGTGGCATTTCTTTTCAGATAGGTTTTAAATTTCTTCATATTCTCCCTTCATGCAGGTTGCCAGAAAGTCTATTCAAAGGTATGTTTGGAGGAACTGAGAGCACCATTCCTGGACCGAAAGCCAGTAAATATTTTATTTTACTCGATCATCTTGGAATTTGGACTTCACAATAATCTACAGGAAAGCAAGCTAAAGAATAAGACTTAACCTAAAAAATCTGCAACATTTATATTTCCTAGATCAAAAACCAGCGACTATCTATTTTAAACCAGAATTCAAACTTTCTCTAAATTTTACAGCAGTCGGTTTCTTTGACTCTGATCTTTTTTTATTTTATTGCCCAAACCTTTACTGGCTTGATCTGGAAAAAGAAATTCATTACAATCGTAATGAGCTTTAGAACAATGTTAATAACTCAGGAACCATTTGATCTTACTTGAGAATTATTCTAAATTGTTTTATTACCAATCTGTGAATTTCGCATGTAATTTATAATTCATTTAAATCAAACTTGCTAAAGATTATTTAGCTACATTTTCTAAATAAAATAAGTTTTATACAATACATTATTTATTAACAAAATATAAATGCTGCAATATATCTATACAAAAATTAATATTACAGTCATTTATAGGTGCTTGTATGTGTGACAATAACCATACAACTGTTTGAATGCATATAAAACTGCGATTACATATATAACTGTGTAAATGAATATATCACGGTGTGGATATATAAATAACTGTGTAAACACATATACACCTGTGCAAAGGCATATATCACTGTGTGGATACATATACACCTGTATTAAAGAGTGTTTAAAACTGGCATAGATGTGTCTGTGGAGACATAAAGGTGAAACAGATAGGAGAACAGTAATATTTGTTTCATTTCCCCAAACTTACAAAAAAAAATCCATGAAAAAAAAAAGATTTTACTTTGTGAAGAATATCCCTCAACAATACTATTACTGTGTAACAAGAGAATTGATGACACAACACAAAATATTACAACAAAATTTTACCTTGCCTGGCTGTCTAGTCTTAAGGTGATGACAATATACTGATACCATTATGACTAAAGTCTAAAGCTATACACATCTACTTATAATTGGCTATACTAACCCTATTTGACTATGCTAATTTGCTAAACATATGGTTATTACATATACATGAGCACACAAAATATAATATGTATATACTGTTGGGTTTGCATATTATAACCCCAATTGGCTAACTAATTTGGTAAATATCACATATAGAAGAACACACAACATTTAATGTCTAACTACTGGGGTAGAATCTAGGAGTAATGTCTTAACTACTGGGGTAGAATCTAGGAGTGATAATCAAAACTAATCCTACCTAGGTTGGATCTGGGTGTAAGTTTTGAAATGTTTTGGGGTTCTTGGAGCTTATCATGTCCCAGGAGGTTTGCAGGCTTCTCACCTTCTGACTTAATGCAGTTTGGTTTCTTTTCCTGAATGGAAAATACTTATGATACCTCTGAAGACATCTCTTTATTACATTCCAAGTTTGAATCCCCTTATGGTTTCCAGTCTTGCAGACATAGGCACTTTTCTCATTTTCCATGCTGTCAGTCCTATCCTCGCATCACCATCATCTCCTCTCAGGGGTTTTCTATGCTTCCCACACTTCATCTGGGTTTGGTGTGGTTTCTTCCTAAAAGGAAAATATGTAGGATATCTCCGAACATATCCCACTCTCAGATCCTGAGTTTTAACTCTTTTCTGATTCTCCCTCCTAAAAACATACGTATCTGCTTTTCTCCTCTTTCTTTTCCACCCTCTCTTTTCCATTTGGGCTCTGGCAGTATCCGGGCTACTCTCATAATCAAAAACCACTCTGTACCACCAGGCCTTGATCTCGGACTTAGCTCCACAGTCTTCTACTTGATCGAACTCATTTATTTTGGGAATTTCTGAGAAAGGTCTATCTTCTAAAACTTTCCTATCTATGCATGTTTTGGTAACCTCAATTGCATTTATTTTTGGTACTTCTGGGTAAGATTTTGGCTTAATTTCTTACAATAGAAATAACATTTTTAGATGAGGTTGAAAGAAAATTTGCTTTGTACTCTTCCTCATTTACTTCCATATCTATAGACTCCTCACTGTTCTGAGCTATCTTTGGTTGCTCAAGAGATTCCTGCATGATTTCTACATCAGGTTCCATTTCTTCCATGTTTTTCGTATCAATCTCAGTATCCATTGCAGTCTCTGAATAGATTTTTGAATCTTCTGATTTCTCCATATTGATATTATGATTATCAATATTTACAGCATCAGTTTTAGACTCTTCCATCTCATCATTGATTTTAGACTCTGTTACAAATTTTACATCTTTAGATTTTATTAAATCAGCTTGCAACTCCTCAGCAGTTTTTGCATTCATTTTAAATTCTTCTACAGTTTCTTCATCAAGTCTTAACTCTTCCTCTGTTTTTATATCAATTTTAAACTCATCAATCTCTACAACTGTTTCAAAGTCTTCCATTATCCCTACATCCATTATACATTCTTTGACTGTGTTTGATACTATGTCAGTCTCGGTTTCTGTATCTACTGCTTCTTTTACACTTTTAGTGACATATTCCACATTTAGCAGTTTTTCTGAAGGTGGATTGACAATTTCAATATCACCCTTTGTAATTTTAATTTCTTCCTTTTTAATAATCTCAAATTTTGCTTTACCAGTAATAGGATCTTCAACTTGTAATTCCTTTGAAATATCTCTGGTTGGAACTTCTAAAGTTTCTTCAACTTGCTTTAATTCAATGATATTCTCTGACTCCCTTTCTGTTTTAACATGTTCCTTTACTAAACCATTTTTTCACTCATTTCCAACATCTTTTAAATACTAGTAACATTTCTTCTACAACCTCTGAATCAATTCTTTGCTCTTTTAATCTTATTTCAAAAGAAGATGCTGACTTTTCTACTTCCTCTGTAATTGCTCTTTTTACTGGTTCTACCTCAGATATATCAATTATATTCTTTTTAGCATCCTCATTGCCTTGTATACAAGAATCTGCAGTTTCAGCATGCTTGTTTTCTTGGAGACTTCTGGATCTGCCAACTTTACTCATTTGTAATGATAATGGCAATCTATATCTGAATCTTTTGCAATATCAAGACTTTCAAATCTTCCCCTCTTACAGGATACATTTTCTCCTCTTGGTTCACCATCCTGATCACCACTATCCTCTAAATTTCCTTCAAGAATTTCTCCTGCTTCTTCTTCCTCTACATCTACATCCTCTTGGCTACCCTCCTTACTCTCTGCAATATCTACTGGGTGCTTCTCCAGGTTTATAGTTTTCCTCTGTTCCAGTTCGAATACTTCCTGCTGGCAGTTTACTCCCAATCTTTTCAACCCCTTCTGTACTTTCTCTATATTTTCTTCCATCTTTCTGCCTAGGGCTTTCAAACCTTCTGCCAACTCTATCTTATCTCTTTTGGATTCCACCATCAGGATTTCTATATTTCACAACAAAGCTGATAACATGCCACTCTGGCTTCCCTCCATATTTCTCTCTATTTCCAACTCAACTCTTCCACACCTTCTTCTTAGATTGTCTCCTTCTTCCCCTTTTTCTTCTTCTCTTTCTCCTCCAACCATCTCTCTTCCAGATCTCAAGTAATTCCTTTTCTCTCCCCTACCCATTTTGATTGGTTCCTTTGGGATTATTAAACTTTCTAAAGACCCATTTCCTATGTCTAAGTCTATATTTCCTCCTTCCATTTCCTCTTCCCCACTTGCTCCTATTGTTTCTTCTTCTGCACTGCTGTCCATAATTGTTCAGCTTTGACTTTGTCAATAACTAATAAAACAAATTATTGATATTTTCTATAAATGATTATTTACTGACTCTCCTCCCAAAAATGGCTCTCTCTAATTCCTAACCCTCAGCCCACTGCATTTCTGTATTAACCTATCCTTACTATCTCTCTCTTTTCCTACTGCCACTATAAAGTTTAAGCCCTGTTTACATCTAACATACATTTTTTCATAAAAAAAAATTTTAAAGTATATAATAAAAGCATTTATGTAAAACAAAATAAAAAAAATTATGTTACCAAGTGCACCTCCCTTCTTCCCTCACTGAAGCCAATCAATCCTAAGAAAAGAAACTTAAAAAAAAATTCATTATGAAAAATTTTGTTTTCTATGCCAGGTTTGATCTGAAGTACATGTATATATTTTCAATCATTTAATTTTACCTTACCCTCATTAATACCTTGCATCTTTTGTTTCATTGCTCAATCTCCAAACCAATCCAAATTTTTACAGTAACTTTAAAGAAATAGATTCCCCTTATACAAACCCTTTTCTCTGCCCCTGATGACAAAACTTATATGAGGATGACTATCAAACTTTTCAAGCCACCCCCGGGCATGAGTCACCAGTGAGCAAGAAAAACACCACATATATAACCTAAAATTGCCAATTTCCAATATGTATGCAACACACCCAATATCTGGTTAACATATCCTGCATACATTCATGCTATATCTATGTATATATCTGCATATATACACACTGAGCCAGAGACACTTTTTAAAATTCATTACTTAAAGTAAACAGAGTCTCAAGTAAATAGACAACAAAAAAAAATTATTAATTTTATACATATATATATGTGCTCATGTGGTGTGTGTATATAGTTAAGAATACTTCTCCCAGTTGCAATACCATAATTTTTAAAAAAAATTATACATATATCTACCAATTCAGAGCCTTATTCAGTTCAATGCTTGCATCAGTTCAGGGCATGCAAATTAACTGACTGGGTGTCCATACTAAAAAAACTATATTATTAAAAAGTATTTCACAAAAAAAAATCTTTTATATATATATCATCAACCCCCACCCACTCTGCTTAGGGTGTGTAACTAATTTTGTCCATGCATGACATCCATATTTGGAGAGAAAATATAAAATAAATGCATATATTCATAAAAAAAATTCAATTCAGGGCCTATATCTGGTTCAAGACCGTGTTCAGGGTTTGTACTCAGTTCAGAGCTGTAGACATCAATTGAAAAGGTCCACTGACTTAAGCATCCATAATCAGTGGGAAAAAAAATTTACATAATCAGGGGGGAAAAAATGTACTTATATATTTTTCAGGGTCATGAAAATTAACTAGGCCCCACAGAAAGGCATCCATAATCGAGGAAAAAGAAACCTATGTAATGGTCAGATTTGTACACTCATGCAACAAAATCCAGAGTCCAAGCAAAATTTACCAAAGCTGACCAGAGTGAGGTGGTTGAGACCTCTAATCTTACCAAACTTCAACTCATCTGCCAGTACTCCAAATTTAACCTCTTATGAGTGACATCTCTGAGGCTACAATCAGTCCTAATTTAACTGTGAGCCAACATAGAACAGGTAGAAACATGAGACTTAAGGACTAAATGGGTGATATATAGCACTTAACACTCTATTAATCTTAACTACCGAGATATACACATATAGCATATAAAATCATTAAGAAATTGGAGTAATGAACTGTGAGATTTAATAATATACTGTGGATTGGATAAGATACTGCGGATCGGATAAGATACTGTGGTTTGGCTTGATCTAGAGTCTGAGCAAGAAAGATATACAACAGTTTATATTTAAAAAGGTTTATTAAAACAATAACAAATGATCTAACATAAATATAATGGCAAGGATTGTATAGTATTCACAAGGTATTCAATACAGGCAAGCATGTTACAATAGTTGGGACTGTTATCAAGTACATCTGTTCCCTTTAAAATATATTACAATACATATGTGTGTGAGTTGTAGAAGTCATGCCTAATCATTTAATATGCTCATCTTACGATTTTGACTTGCTTAAGTTAGAAGTTGATACTTTAGTAGAGATGATGATGAGTATAGCCAGTTTTAATGGCTGATATATATACTAATTAAATGAGCAACTAAATAGGCTCAGTATCATGCAGATTCAACCTGATAACTCAGATTCAAACTCCAGTCTAAAGCTGAATGATTAATTAATATGGGAAAAAGAACTGGTTACCCTTAGATTCACATATATGTGCTATGGCGCTATATAAAATATTAAAGAAATAAACTTGCAATGCAAGTGAGTGATTATTCAAGACCTTCAGCATCAAATGCTCGGTTTGCTCTGAGACCGACGGTTTGCTGCTATTGATAAATGAACAAAGTTCAGGAACTCGGATTGGCTTTAGGAAAAATCTGGGTCCGCATGCTCCAGTTCTAATAAAGATAGCCATAACCCGAACTAAATAATGGGGCGGTTTGCTACCGTGAACCCATGTAAGATGCAGCAAAATGTAACACATATAAGTGTATTATATAAAGACACACCTGCAATCATGCAATATATATAGAGCAATAAGTATGCATGTAACTAATTGCACTTAAAACAGATAGCTTTTATCTGTCAAGCTAATTCAACACAGTTCTTAAAATTAGCATTATAAGTATGCTAATAAAGTGGGCTTAAACTATATAATAAATAATCTAGTTAAGATCCTGAATCTGCATATAAATATTCATAATTAAGGAGGGAAAGTATATTTGATTGGACTTGATACAAACATTAGCAGATATACTTTATCATCTATAGATAATCTATCCTCTTCTAACTAATAGATATGGAAGTTATAATATAAAATTGGTTGAGCAAACCTTGAAAAATACAATTTTACAATATATATAACTATGATAATAATGAGTGGTTAGCGCGTTCATTTATTACCAATATTATAATTTCAAAATGATTCATTAAAAAAAATAATGCTTTCAAATGTTTAAATTGAAGATACAATTATCTCTTTTATAAATTACTTAACTAGTTTCATTGTTTCGAAATATGAGCACATTATCACATATTAAACATAAACAAAATTCATTTAAACAAATATTTAAAAAATATTAAAGTTATGCAAGACCGTTAGTTTGTAAGAATTGGAGAGAATAAATTTCGGATATTTAATGAGTATAAAAAGAAATATGAAATCTTTTAATTTATAAAAGGTTTCAGCAGTTTATAAAATTAAAGTGATTTTTTTTCCTTTTACAATATATATATATATGTTACACAGATTGACAGAGTTTCTTTTTATAATAGGGTAAAAATTAAAGAGTTTGATAATTTAGATAGAACGTTCTTTTTAAAATATTGTTAGATTTTATAGATTAAAGTTTATAAACTGCAGTTTTTAAAATTATTACCATCACTGCCTCCTTGGTTGGACTTGAAGCGTATATCAATGATAGTGGCTGGAATAGGTCATCGAACAGCAGCATAGTTTTCAGTGGCATTTCTTTTCAGATAGGTTTTAAATTTCTTCATATTCTCCCTTCATGCAGGTTGCCAGAAAGTCTATTCAAAGGTATGTTTGGAGGAACTGAGAGCACCATTCCTGGACCGAAAGCCAGTAAATATTTTATTTTACTCGATCATCTTGGAATTTGGACTTCACAATAATCTACAGGAAAGCAAGCTAAAGAATAAGACTTAACCTCAAAAATCTGCAACAGTTATATTTCCTAGATCAAAAACCAGTGACTATCTATTTTAAACCAGAATTCAAACTTTCTCTAAATTTTACAGCAGTCGGTTTCTTTGACTCTGATCTTTTTTTATTTTATTGCCCAAACCTTTACTGGCTTGATCTGGAAAAAGAAATTCATTACAATTGTAATGAGCTTTAGAATAATGTTAATAACTCAGGAACCATTTGATCTTACTTGAGAATTATTCTAAATTGTTTTATTACCAATCTGTGGATTTCGCATGTAATTTATAATTCATTTAAATCAAACTTGCTAAAGATTATTTAGCTACATTTTCTAAATAAAATAAGTTTTATACAATATATTATTTATTAACAAAATATAAATGCTGCAATATATCTATACAAAAATTAATATTACAGTCATTTATAGGTGCTTGTATGTGTGACAATAACCATACAACTGTTTGAATGCATATAAAACTGCAATTACATATATAACTGTGTAAATGAATATATCACTGTGTGGATATATAAATAACTGTAAACACATATACACCTGTGCAAAGGCATATATCACTGTGTGGATACATATACACCTGTACTAAAGAGTGTTTAAAACTGCCATAGATGTGTCTGTGGAGACATAAAGGTGAAACAGATAGGAGAACAGTAATATCTGTTTCATTATGAACTAAAAATATATTGAAATACATAAATTAAAGATAAAAGCAACATTTGTCTGCATTCATAAGTAACCAAAACTTTGATTATATTTAAATAATTATAAAAAAAAACCTTTATGTGATTTTGTTTAAAAAAGTAAGTTTAGCTTATCTAATTAATGTTGCTATTTAAATACATATAATAGTTGAATAACATTAAAATATCTGTTTTGCAATACACATTTAATTAAGATATTATTCACTGAATATATGACTTTAATTAATTATATTATTAGTTAAATATTGTTTGCTTGAATTGTAATACCAATAAATTACAATCGATACATTTCTTTATAGTTTCCTAATAGATATGATTTAAAGTAATTCTTAATATTTAATGTGTAGAAATTATGCCACACAAAAAATAAACTTATATATATTGTAACAATTTTTTATCAATTGCCATTTGTAACAATATTTATAAATTAATATAAATATGTATTTGTAATTATTAAATTATTATAAAAGATATGTATTTGTAACTATAATTTGTAACTATATCAATTCATCATAATCAATTCATCATAGCATAGATAAAGAAATTATATAATCACTGTGCCACTTGAAAATATCAGCATTAAAGATTCTTGGTATTTATTTATATATTGGGGCAGTCATCTGAACAATAAAACATACTGGCCATTGTCATCTAATAAAAATAATATCAAATATAGCAACTGAATAAAAGTACCCACTGTGAGATTCCTGGAGTGCCTTATGCTTATCTCCAATACTAGATTCTTCTAACAAAGAATCCTTCTATCCTTCTTTCCAAATATATAAGACCATTCATGGTCATATGCACACACGGGTGCTATTCATGACAACTTATAAAAAATATATTTTATAAAACTAATATTATGAAGTTGGAAAGGGATGGTATCACTCTTTATTCAGTTTAGCTAAGTACATGTGTTTCCCATGAGCGCCACTAGATTGTTTTCAATCTAGATAAGTATCTATTTATAGTGTACTTGAGTTCAAACTCATTCAGTACATATTTATTACACATGACTTGGATGACTATTGAACAAAAATGACATTCTTACATTTTATCTATATTGATAAAATTACAAGATCCCAATATTACCAAAGTTTATACTATAGATCAAAGATTCTTATAGACATTGCTAGCTCATTAGCGTATATTGATGAACAGACATGTATAATCCTATTAATGGCTTCCAAACAAGCATGTGAAGACCATTATTGATATTGATGGCCATTTAACTAAATTATTTATCACGATAAACAATAATGATGATGATGATAATAATATCATAATAATGATAATAATAGTAATGTCATAATAATGATTATAATAGTGATGATGATACCAGCCATGGCTTATCAATAAACTCACAACAATAAATTCATCTTTATAAACTTATAGGCATCTATTAAAATTATCATATTTCATACTGGGATTTAATAATACTAATGGTGATGATTGATCATCATGAATCTCTTTGCATAATATTCCATTTTCTATAAACCCCTATTTACTAAAACATATTCATTACGCTAAACATTAACTTTAATGATTATAATTTATTAATGATGATTGATGGCGATCATAACTTTTATATAGTATTATTTGAAACATTTTTTAACTAATAACATGATATCCATCTTTGATGAGGATGATCTAAATTCATGGACACAACACAATTTTAGCTTTCTATGTTGAACTATAATTATCAAAATTTAGTTATTCTCAAGCATAATCCTTAAATACTCAAATATCAACATTCTAGTTTACCTATTATTCTGTGGACGCTTAATATTTGCAAGTGATTGCTCAATATATACGAATGGTAATACTTAATAACTGCGAGCAATGATGCTGAATTAAAATGATAGAATTAAGATGAAAAAAAAACAAAACACAATATTCTTAATAAGAACTCGGAAACCAATTAAGATATATAATTATATTTTATTAACACTACTACTCTTTCTTTCCTTCTTTAAAGTCAAATCGACAATTAAATAAATGGCTTATTAATATACAAAATTTATATAAGTATACGCAAATAAACTCAATATATAGGTTTGTCATCTTTTCTTGATATCTCAAAATAAGCTGACTTAAATCAATATTAAAAAAAAATACATATTCTATAAATGCTTATTTAAGAATTTTCTTACTTATCATATCATAAAATAAATTTCAGGTGTAACTTGTATATGTCATTTCATTTCCATTCAAATGTAATGCCCTACTTTTCAATTTACCATTTTAAACTAATCATATATAACCTATTCTTTGATGTGTTTGGATAAGCAGTTACACATTCACGCATTCGGTAATGTTAACATATATGTTTAAAATGTATACCCAAAAATCACATATATAAAAATATCTTTTTCTTTTGCAACCTTATAGCGAAAGAAAATAAAAATACATATATTAATTTTCTAATATGCAACAAGATAAAACAAAAATAAAAAACATTATAAATGCATATATCTATAGGTTGCTCATCATCATTAACAACTGAAGAACAATTAAAAAAAAAAACATTTCAACATTACAATATATAATAAAAAAAAATAATGAAAAATTTAAGTTTAAAGATTTAAATTATGTTTGTGCTATGTTGTGAGATATTGCAAATAACTATAGATAAACAAGTCTTTAATGCTTCTGTATCAAAAAAAGAAAATTGCTTTGACCAGTAAATTAAGGTTTACTTTTAATAAGTAAAAGAATAAAATCGGTTAAAGAAAGTTCATATTTACCCGTCTACTTTTTACTTCTTATTAATGTCCTGAATTTGAATTCTCAGACTGCTTTTCTTTGCTCAACAACAACAACAACAACAACAAAAAAAGAAAGTTATTGCAGATACTTTTAAGATAATGCTGAATCAATTGACTTTGCTTGTTTCTTCAATTCCATTATTATTCACTGTTGATTGGCTTCTTTCTACCATTTAAAAAAAAGTTATTATAAGTACTTTGAATAAGTAGGTACCGGTGGATTTGCTTGTCTCTCTCCTTTAAAAAAAATAATTGCTGTTGACACTTTAGATGATTGAGGTAAATCAACAAAAATTTGATTTATGGCTTCAAACTTGGTTCTACATAGCTGTTTTAAATTTTCTTTTCCTCCTATTTCCTCTTCTCCATTGGTTCGAAGGCAGTGAGCTTTTAATAAGACATGAACTAGTAACAAAGCATTCCATATAGCTTGCGTGGTTGGCTTCAAAATTTATCATTTTGTTGGTTATTACTGGATACATGACTTCATAGACAGATCAGCGATTTTGACTCATTCTGTATTAATCAGGAAGCAGAAAAAATGGTTTAGCAATGCAGAGGCATAGTCTTATGCATAACCAAATATGTTAATATCATTTTTATAATTATTACTAACTTATAATAAATTCAATCTTGTTCCATTTCTCTCCTATTCTTTAATATTGCTTGAAAATTGCTTTATATAAACGCACATTTCATTTGCTCTTTTTTTTTCAACTTTCAAAGAGTGAGAAAAAGAATTAAAGCGTTCACTCTCTTTTTAAAAAAAAGATTCTGAGCTTACATTTCTGCTTAAGAATTATAACAAGGAAGGACCGACTGAGTTGAGTCTCAAAATAATAATAATAATTTAACTGATCATCTCTCTAAAGAAATTTATTACTGACTCTTTAAAAAATTTATGATTAACTGCCCAAAAAAATTGTTTTAATCGTTTATATCGCGAAAAAACATCTGGAAATCTTTATCTTAAAAAAAAATCAAAGCTTCACCAGTTTGAGTGGTCACAATCAATGACGACTTATAATTGATCGTTATCTACATCAAAGCACCTCTTTTGTAAAAATAATCTTAAGATACAGATAACAACAAAGCTGGCCATCTATAGACATCATTGACTATAATGTATGCATTATAACTTTGCTTTTTAAAGAACAAATTATATTAATTGTTTCACATGTGTGTATTACTTTATATCAACACACAAACAAGTAAAGCATGTAATTGTTGACACCATTCTGATTTACTCTGTTTAAAGCTTTTAGAACTGGACCTTATAAGGTTTAAACTTGGATTCCCTACAGCTTAATATATAATTATATAAAAATGTGATGAACTGATTTTTGGTATTACCTTTTCTACATGCACATTACTATAAATTTAGCTAGTGACTAAATTGTAATGGCACAATATATATATATATATATATATATAATTTGCACAAGATACAAATGAACATACTCAAAGATATTGATCTGAAGCAAACTTTATTTCTGTACTGATATTTCTTTTAAGTTTATTAGATTGAAGTACATATTAAATCCATATCTAGTGGTATTTTAACCATATGCCAATTCTGTTTCTGGCAATATTGATATTATAAGCCTTCATTGGTGATGAACATGAACATTGGTCTAGTGTAATTGGATCTTTTGGTCATAATATACTTTTCCTCCAACAGACATTTTTTTACTATCAAGATACTAACTTTAAAAAGTACTATAATGTTTTGAATATACGTCCAAAAATAAAGATATTATAAAATATTTATTGAACTAATATTTCATAATGATATAACTATAATAAATAAGCATAGATTCAAAACATTAAAATATTTTTGAATTTCAGGCGAGTAGTATAACAATAAAAAATAAATAAACAGTGAAATTCATATCTAAGCTCTTTGCTAATAAGAGCATAAGTGATAGGATAATACTGAATACGAATTTATTGTAAGATATCCCAATGTAGTATTTATTGTTTTTTAAAACTTACAAGTGATGGTGCTTGAGTACAATAAACAATATTGAAGCAGTCGATGTATAATCACATCAAGCTTCATGCTTCATTTCCATACTAACTTCCTGCAGGGCCCACAATTCAGACCTTCCCATAGATATGTGCCATTTCACCGACACTGTATAATAATTAAAGAAAAGCTATAAAAGTATTTAGTAAAAATAAAACAGTAGTGTCCATGATGCACATATATATATATATATATATATATATATATATTGTAACCCAGTGCTTTTGGCACTTGGTTTTATTTAACATTATTTATACATGAAATTGATGTTATTCTTTAGAATAATAAAAGAAATAATATTTGGTTAATAAAGTGTGCTATCCCTTTTACCTAGACATGGTTTGTGTGAATAAACAATATGTTCCCCAATGCAATAGCATGTTTTTAAAATGACACAATAATCTAAATAAGATATTGGTATAAGAGCAAGTTAATATAATTTAAAACAAGGGTAATAAACTGTATTTAGTTCTAAAATGGTTTTATAAAGAAAAAAACCCATAAATGTCAATTAAGTAATTTTTAAGATAGTATTATTTTTTTTTAAAAAAGTAACTTCTGATGAATTTGTTTTGAAGAAAATAATTTCATATGTAATTATAATCACAGATAATTATTGTTGGTTTGAACGTATTTATTATTTTCATTTATTAAACTGTTTTGAATACATTTTAAATAATATTGAAAACCACATGATTGTAATAAGTTATACAATTTTTTTTTGTTTATGTTGTAATCAAATGATTTTTTTTGGTAGAGGTCACTAGGGTCAAAGGAATGACCAATAAATACTCAATTCATTTATTTTTTATACAGTCTGCTTTTGTCCTTCAGAGTTAACAGTGCTAAATTTTGTAACATTATTATTTTCTAATTTTATAAAAATAAATTTGTGATATACTGGAAGCTCTATGTATAATGTTCGGGTAAAAAATTTGATAAGACATTCTGTATTTATGCTATTTATACCATTTAAAACTTTCTGCATTGTTAATTATCATGTCTTGAAAGTTAGATTTTTTTTTAAAACCAAACTAAAAATGGAGGAATTAACCAAAAGTATCAATCAAATTCTTGTTTTATCTAAAGTAAAGAAATCAAATGTTTTTCAAGTTAGAACTAATTATTTAATGACTTATTCTTCTTTGTTAATATTTTCCTGGTATAAAAGAAAAATAAAGAAAGTATTAGAAAAAAAAATAGAAACATTTTCCTGCATTTTTAAAAAAAAATATCATCTGCTTTTGTAAAAAAAAAAAAAATGAAGGTATTTTATACATTGGAACATATTTGGCTCATTAATAATCGTCTAGGGAGAAAGATTTGAAAAGAAAAAAAAATAATACTAAATTATATACCTGCATTTTTTTTTAAAGAAAAAAAACTTATTTGACATAAATGTGAAAATTAAATATACGTGCATTCTTTGAAAAAAAAGACTATTTGAAAGTAAAGTGCTAAAATTATAAAAGACAACTTAATAATATCTTTAATAAACTGAGAATAAAATTAGATTGTGTTTTATATTGTGTGCATAATGTAATTCTTGTAGCTTCATTCATTCTCTAATTCAACTGCAGTTATTATAATACTAATCTCTAGGAAAAAGCGCGCATCTTCTTCAATGTTTTAGCTAGCTAACTATATGTATAGTCTTCAAATAATGTGTGTTTTTACACCGATGTTATAATATTCGTTTTTTTTAAGATCCAGATCTTTATCATTATAATCCAACTGGGAATTAAGCTTCATTTCTACTACATGTTTTTTTTTACCCCCCCCCCCCCCCCCCCCCCCCCCCCCCCCCCCCGCTTTTTTTTGCATGTTTATTCTTATAATTGCCAAAGAAAAAAAACTTTTCATTAGGAAAAAAAAATGTGTTTATTACTTTCAGTGCTTTGTAGAATGTGACCAGATGGAAACTCTTCACCTAGATAGCCAGCGCAGCAGAGAAATAGTTCTGCTAATGAGATAATATGCATTTATTTATTTAATGCTTTTTTTTTAAAGAAAAAACTAATTGGTAAAATTTTATTTTGTTTTATAATACTAATGTATGTTAAAGTTTATATCTATAACATAATATTTTAAGGATCTTATAATGACAAGTGTAGGTCTTACTATCATTACTTTGGGTTAAGTTTGTATTTGATATGAAATGATATCTATGGATTATATCTGATTTATTACATGCAACTGGAGATATGAACTTTGCATGTTAGGTATTTAAAGAAAATGTTTTATATTTTTTTTAACGGGTAAAACAGTATTTAAATTTATCAGAAGTAATTTAAAAAAAAATCCTATAACAAGATATTTCTTGTTTAAAGTCAACAGAATTTATATTGTATTAATTAAGTAATTTAATAACAGTTATTCTTTAATAGTACATCCACTTTATTTTAATTTAAGCTTATATGCTATACATTGCCATCGAATATTCCTTAATTAGAATTAAATTTATTATACTTTTCTGCATGGCTGAGACATGTGTATTTTTATTCATTGTTTCAGATATTGATTGAAGTATACATTTAATATAGGTTTCTTGTTATTAGTGTGTTTAGCTATCTTGCCTAAGTGTAGAGTTGATATATGTTTAATATCAGCATAATTTAATATTTATAATATATTTTGTTTTGTGTGATGGAGATGCTCTCCCCAAAATACTTTATTTTCCCTGAGAAGATTAGTTTTGATATAGTGTTATGGTATGTTTGATAGTCAATGTGATCGAGTCTCATGAAGGGGATGATCCAGAGTTTATATAATATTTAGTATACTTAATGTGTTTTAATCCCAAGAGAGGATTATGTTTGGTGTATCTTCTTTTCTTTAAGTGGTGAGATATAGTCCACACCTATACATTTTTTATACCTGAGAAATAGGCTAGAAACCACCAAATGCTTCAGTGTAGTATTTTACTCTGCAGACATTAGTTGTTATTTTTGCATTCCTCATGTGAAATTAAATATATATTTCCACTATAGAAAATATAGATTATTGTGCACTGTTTAAAAGTTATGGCAATGATAAATGTTGGATTTGAGGTATTAGTTCCTCAAGATGCACTTTGTTATCAGTAGTACCTTAGTAATTGGGATCAATATCTGTATTGTGCTAGTGAGCCTTGCTAGTAGTTCACAAGCAAACTAATGGAGTAAAATTAATTTAAAATTGCATATTTTAAAATGCTTATTTATTAAGGGAGTATTCGACCACAACGTTTTAGTGTTATCAATAGTTAAGAAATAGTCTTCACTTGAATTAAGTCATTCATAATTAAAATATTTATTATAATTTATGTGGACATTAAGTTAAGCATGAAATGGTGAGTGGAACTTTTGATAAATGACCCATACTTAGTTATAATTTGTCTAATTATAAACTGTAACTTGGTTAACTTTATTAGTAATAAATTTAACATTTTAAAAGAATTGTATTTGAAACCAGTTTATTAGGTTACACAAATAATATGCAATTACTTTTGTGTGTTTCATATTGTAACAATAATAATAAAAATAATAGTTAGTCAATAATTCAAGGTAAATGATTTATTTTATAGAAAGTTTACTAAAATTATAAATCAGTGTAGTGGTAAATCAGCTACACATTTCAGCTAGTTAATCTTAGTGTAATAGCAGGATTGCAAACATGAATTTATTATTTTAATTTTGTTATATCCGCACTTATGACTGTGGCTATCCAATAACGTTCACTAATGTTCAATTTCCACGCTGTTTTCATGCCAATAATGCTCTGCTGTGTATGCTCTCCAACGAATGGTCTGCAACGAATGCTCTGAATATACTCTGTATTCTCACTGGGTGCTCTCCAAAGGCATGGTCTGCAAGCGAATGCTCTCCAACAAATTGGTCTGCAATGTGCTCTCCAATGAATTGGTCTGCAATGAATGCTCTCCAATGAAGGTCTGAATATCTCCATTGCAGTCTCCTTCAGCCATACCCGTGAACTACATTCCCACTGGGCACTGGTCATTTACCACTAGCATTGATGCGAGCTATCTCTACTCAAAACTACTAGATGTCTACTGCCATTGAACTCCAAATGTGGCTGCTAATAACTGCTTTTTTCTGCATAGTTGTTACACCATCTTTTATTGCTTGTTGATAACTGTAGCAATTAATCCTTGTCCAATCAGGTAACATCTTTTATCCAGAAATATTTGCAATCAGCAAATATCTCTTGGAATTATCATCCGCTATTACGTTACTTAACTTCCTCCGTTATCAGCATGTGATCTACAACAACCACTCAAACAAATTCTAGTTTGTGATCTACAACAACCACTCAAACAAATTCTAGTTTTTCTGGAGTGCAAACATGTCTGCCATTTTTACAAAATGCTACACCTCCCTCCACTCCAGAAAAACCCTTGTTGCAATTCCTTGATGTTTTCTTTTTTTATTTCTATTTTCCTGTTATTTCACTCAGAAATATACAATTTAACTGCTGCTAAAACTTTTTCACCAATTGCGTTCAATGGTGACTGCGCAAGCATGGTAAACTAAGCTTCCGATGTTAACTGCACAATCGTTTTATTTCCAAACTTTCACCGATGTTTCATCACGTAAACTTGCAACGAAAACTTTAGCCATTCACTTCCATTACTAACTGGGATTTCCATTTTCACCAGGTTTCTCTGTCTAACTTATTCACTACTTACAGGTTCCAAATGTGACTGCACCAATGTTGTATCCGCACTTATGACTGTGCGGCTATCCAATAATGTTCGCTAATGTTCAATTCCTACACTGTTTTCTTGCCATTAATGCTCTGCTGCATATGCTCTCCAATGAATGGTCTGCAATGAATGCTCTGAATATACTCTGTATTCTCTGCACTGGGTGCTCTCCATATGCATGGTCTGCAAGCAGATGCTCTCCAACAAATTGGTCTGCAACGTGCTCTCCAATGAATTGGTCTGCAATGAATGCTCTCCAATGAAGGTCTGAATATCTCCACTGCGGTCTCCTTCAGCTATACCCGTGAACTACATTTCCACTGGGTGCTGGTCATTTACCACAAGCATTGATGTGAGATATCTCTACTCAAAACTACTAGATGTCTACTGCCATTGAACTACAAATATGGCTGCTAATAACTGCTTTTTCCTGCGTAGTTGTTACACCGTCTTTTATTGCTTGTTGATAACTGTAGCAATTAATCCTTGTCCAATCAGGTAACATCTTTTATCCAGAAATATTTGCAATCAGCAAATATCTCTTGGAATTATCATCCACCATTATGTTACTTAACTTCCTCCATTATCAGTGCGCGATCTACAACAACCACTCCAACAAATTCTAATTTTTCTGGAGTGCAAACATGTCTGCCATTTTTACAAAATGCTACAAATTTATACCCTGATAAAGGACAGCTTAATGTAATAATTTATGTGTAGTATCACTGCTATATTATTTAATAAATTTGTGTATTTTGTTTCGTTCTGTGTTGATAATAAATTGTAGTTTTATTTAAAATTCATTGTCAATTTTTTTTTATATGCCAAGTATAAATGTGTTTGCAAAATATTTGCAAAACATTTTCTTGAGTCCTAAATCATTTCAAACTTTAGAAATCTTAATATACCTGATAGACAAATTTATGCAGATCTGAACATTTCATTTTGATTGCAGTTATTTTATGGGAATTGCAAACTTCAGACTAAACATTATGTAATTGTAAAAATAAATTTATTTCCAAGTTATTAACCCTGACTGCACATTATTCCAGTTACATTTAGTTAAATTATTGAATTAATTACTTTTAGTTAATTTATTGTGTTGTCATGGATGATGGAAGGGTACAAAAGGTACCCTTTGTCTTTCTATTATTCTGGCTGAGATCCTGGATAAAAAGGCTGTATTATTCCAAATTTTATGTAATTATTTAGTTCATTATTGATCATATTTATCATCCCCTTTAAATAATATAGTAGTTGTTATGATATATGAGGACACATTAGCTTTTAAGTAAAGTGAATGTTTCCTATAGCCTACCAGAATGTGAGTCATGTGTGACAGCACAGTATTGTAGAGTATTTTCTTAAAGTAAACAAAGGAACACTGAGATTATTATTATCATTATCATTATTCCTTACTTAAGAAGTGATCTATTATTATGGATATTACAGTTGTGTTGTGGCATTGTGCTATAAGAAAGGTATTTTCAAATCATATTGGCAAATAATTTACATAATATATATTTTTTTAAAATATTAGCAAAAACATGAGAAGTTATCATTATTATTTAAAAATGCAAATACTTATAGCTCAGAGAATGTGTTTTTGATAAAGGGAGAATGTTATTTTTATTCTAAATTATTAATTAGGGAATGATTGCAGTTTCTCCCTCTTCCCAAGATATTTATTTTACTGATGATAATTTATTTTATGATTTTAATTTCTTTCTTTATCTTAACTGCATATCTCTGCAGCTGAATTGTTATAACTAACCGACCACTGAGCATAGTCTGAATTTTCATTTATAAATCTATATTCATTTAATCAGAGTCTCAAAGTAATAGTTATTTATTTATTAAGTTAGAAATGTAATATTTCCACCAAGTTAAATTGGGTTAAAATTAAAATCAGTCGATTTTCTTAGCTAGTTGAATATTTTTACTAGGTTAGAAAATTTAATTTATTTTGAAGGTTAGAATATATATAAACGAAGCAATGATTTAGTACTATTTATTGCTGAAAATTATATTTTTATATGTATATTTAAATTGTATTTGGAATAAAAAAAAGATTCGACATATTCTAGAACAGTTGCCAAGCGGAAGTAATCTATTCTCTTTATATAAGATTATTTCTTGCTAATTAAAAGTCAAAATTTTAATTAAAACTCTAATGAATCCTTTTGTTAATTTTTAGAAAATCTGTACAAAATCTAAAATATCTTAAAAGATATTTTGAACCTTATCTTTAAAATTCTTTTTTTACTAATTAAATATTTTACTAATTAGAATTAAGATTACAGGGATAGTTGCAGGCAAGTGAAATTGCATTCTTGGGGGATTAAAAAATGTATAAAAAATCCCATAGAACAAAAGAATTCATTCAGTCAGTTAGTAAATTCTTTCAGAACGTTAGAGTCAGTAAGAAAATTTTTAGAGAAAGTGATTCAAGAAAGTGGTTTTAGAGATCATTAAATTTTAAGAAGTTAAGACAAGTTTGATGCTATGAACTTTGAGTAGATGAAATCCAGCACCTTTCTCTCTTTTCTTGGAGGATGTCTTCCTGCTGCCTGTTTGGGGGACTGAGCATTCGCCTGCTATGCTGTGCTTTCCTGAGGTAACATCACTTAATGAAGAGCTGCTTTAAATTTGTATAATATGTAATGAAACTATGACTTTCTTAATGTATTATTGTATAATTCCTGCCAATTTTGCTCTTTAATTCTCTCTCTATAATCCCTACTATTTTAGTATAATTTTAATTTATCTTTCATGCTAAAATTCTTGTATCTAACTTTATGCGGCTTCATTACATATTTTTAACTTATTAATTTTAAGTATATAGACAATTTATTCTCTTTAATTAATATGCCAATATTATTCAATCTCATGAGTCTAATAAGGGGTTATTTTATTTGTTTAATAAGGAAAGAAGCAGGGGCATCTTCTAAAAATTTATTAATTATTCATTTTAACTAAAAATCGCTCACTAAGTTGGTTTTTTATATCTAAATCTTTTATTCATTTCTTATCTAAAATATTTTATTGTGGATGCATACTGTTACTTTATTATTTGAATTTATTACTAAATTGTCCTTTAAAAGATCGTGAATCATAATAATGTTATCATCTCATCTTGCAATTTGCTGGAGGGTTAGTTCTGTTACTAAACACGTTGATGGGAATCGAATTTAAAACTAATTTTAGTAGTTTACGATTAATAGTTAAAAGAGTTATTGTCTGTTATAATTTGCTTAATGATTTTTTATTTAACATATCATTATGCAGAAGCCAAACCATTTTCAGGATTTAGAAGATAACGTATTCATTTTATCGCTCAGGTTAATGATTCTTTATTTAACATATCATTGTACAGAAGTCAAACCATTTTTAGAATTTAGAAGATAATGTATTCATTTTATCACTCAGGTATAATGCTGCTGGAATACCTTTTGTTTCTCTTATGGTATTTCTATATATATATATATATATTGCTCTCTCATTATGGTATTTCTATATATATATATATATATTGCTCTTTCATTAGAGACTTTGGAAGTCTGAAGTTTCTCATCCTACTTTCTCTAAATCATTTGTAATCAGAAGTATATGATACTGTCTGTGGAAGGTGAGGTGTGAGGTTTTGATTGTGCTGTGGAAGTCCATACACCGGATCCAGGCATTGGATCCAACCTTTTTATTCAGTATCATTCTGTCAAAATACATGGATGTACTAATCCTGACTCATCTTCAAATACATTAAAATGATGAAGTATTCAAACTACCATAAGAGCCATATTTCTCTAATGACATGCTAGTATCGTTATGCCTGTTTGACCTTTCATTAGTCGCAATGAGGTATTGAAAATAATGATTTGTTTATGAAGTATGCCAACATGTTAATTAGTCAGTATGCTGTTTTTAAACTGCATTCTTTTAAAATACTAATCAATTTCCATAGATGTAAGTCAATAATATTCTCTGTAAAACCTTAATGATTATATATCTTATCTCTCCCTGTCAATATAACACATTGTTTGTTTCTTGTATACTTATTCTAAAGATGCTATTTCCAAACAATGCCTATCAAACATGTAATAATTGTAAATAAATGACTGAGACCATATATTTATATTTATTTGTCAAAATGGTTAATGTTAAAATATCAAGCATCTTTCTGTAATCTGAATCTGTTCCGATCTTGTTGATTGTTTTATGCATCCACAAAATTGTTTGTAATTATTTATAAATTGGCATGTTCAACTGCACACAAGTTATAACTCATTCAGTAGAAATTATATCCATTGAATAATTAATGTAAAGGGGATTATATAAGACAATTCCCGAAATTTTGTAAATAGTTAATGTTATACCAAGTGTGAAATGTCTTTCAGTAATATATATATATATTGTATCTGCCCCATCGCCGTCTTCCATGCCGAAAGCCCAGTAAAGTCACGTCCTTTATACCTGGACGCTTTTGCCGTATTCCTATGGTGACATTCTCGTGTTTTGGTTGATGGTTCACTTCTATGAACCTGCTGTGTTCTTGCGTCTGGGGAATTACATAATGTTCTGTGAAGATAATTTCAAACACATATACACGTACGCTTTTATTTATTTTATACGTAAATTCGGATTGAATCCAAGTAGTAGGCACCAGAAGAACTTTTATAAGAGTCCGCCATGTATGTGCATAAGCTCACTCAACTATATCACAAAACATGCCCGTGCCTCACTCCAGTCGGAAGCAAGAAACGAACACAGCCAATATCACCTTTCAAATTACATCGTATATGTGATCTTTCAATCACGATCAATCAGACTTATCATATTAGGGCCTGCCCTATATCCCACAGAATAAATTAATCAAAACTTAATATTAATCTAAGAAAGCATAATAAACATAAATATAATCAAATCCCAACACCAAAAATATCAAATGCATTCATTCATATACAAACAAATTTGATCGCTCTAGCATTCATTCCCTATTATATAAATTTATGTTGAAATTCCAAGCAATTAATAACAAAAATACTAATTAAATAAATGTTTTATTTTAATCTGTTTCATAACAATTCATGCAGGTATATGACCGGCAAGCCAAGATAATTTAAATATAGATTTAAAGGTGACTTCGCACATATTTTAAAGAATATTAATCTGTAGACAAACTTATTTGGTTAGGTTCTCTAATCGTTCATTAATGGTCATGAGTAACTTTATCATTTTAGCTTAATGTGTTAATAGTTCTTGTTTTTAAAGTTATTTTACTTTGGTGCATAAATGAGTACGATAATTTAAAGATAGCTACCTGTAGAACGTAGAAAGACTGTAAGAGGGATCCTGAGCGATGATTTCTTCTTTAACGAATCATTCTGGCAATTTGCGAGGTCTCAAAAGCGTGTGTGGTCCTTATGTGAAGTTTCTCCGGTGTTACGAGCATCCTAGGGGCAATCAGCTGAGCTGGATGCGGAGGTCCGGCGGTCAAGCCGCGAATTTTAGGTTCAGCAACGCATCTCCGTTATATTTCTACACGAAAGTTAGATTTTATTTCCTCTAATTCTAATTTTAATAATATTAAAAGCGCTGTCCGGCCTTTTTGATCTCTTCCTTCCCGCCCTTACACCTTGAATTTTTTTCACCCAATCACTCCCATGCACCTGTGAGTCCCTTCATCTTATAAGTCCATCGAGTATTAATTCAATTCAGTGATTTCTGGGATCGTTTGCACCACTTTGGAATTTAACTCAATTTGACCATTTTTTCAGGTATTGTTTCGCTGGAGACAGAAGTCCGAGTTGTACAATAGCAGTGTACACTTTTTCTCACCTCTGTTTTTAAATTCGGCTTATTTTATCTAGGCGTACCAGCACATATCCTGCCTATTGTTTCAATTTCTCTAATTTTACATTTACTAATTACCCCCATTTAAAATAATTTTAGATCGCTTGGAATTTCAGAACATATTGCAAATTAATTAATTTATTTTCCCCTTTTGTTCAACATGACTCAAATGATTTAACAAAATGTCAAACTTGCGTTCAATCATTCATCTTTCTTTTTAAAACAAAAAACAAAAAAAACTTACAACTAATGATTACAGATTTATTCTTAAAAAAAAAACAAAATAATAACAAAAACTCTTTTACTTTTTTATTTCAATAAATTTGACAGGTACTCTTATATAGCTGTGATCATGCTTTAGAAACGGCTGTTTCTCATTTATTATTAAAGCAAGACCGCTTTTTAAAAAGTTTTGTTCCTGTCATTCATTTCGTCAATTGAATATATGTTTAATATAACCTCATATGCCTGGTTTCAAATCCCATGTAATGCTATTCCGTTACATATCTCCCCGCCCGGTGTAGAGTAAAATCCGAGGTTGCAGGTTTTAGCTCTGAGAAGGAGCCAAGTTATTCGGCCCTCTTCAGTGCCCTTGCATTGAAAGTCCCCTTAATCATTTCTCTCTGTGCAGTGTTCAATGAATTGACCCAACGTCCTCCTTTCTTCTGTGCGATACGGGTCCCATTATGGCGGCTTTCCCGGCTGTTTGTCTGCGGCTCTGCCTTCCCTTAAAATTTGGATCAGGTGCTCTGCGGTCAGACTTCTTTTTACAATGACTATTAATGGAGAAAAAACTGTCTGGTAATCTAGGGTCTGCCACGATTGATGACAATGGCCAATGGGTTTTGGGCATCCCTGATAGGAGGTATGGGGATGGACCTTTCCGAAGTCCCCTATACAGAATACGATCTATCTCTATCTAAGATTTTGGAAAGTCTGATCTGCCAGCAATAACGAAGTTTTGGGAAGTGAGCTGGCAAGAACTCTAATGAAATGTGTTGCGTGATTTTCCGCACTTAAGTTGGGCCAGCGTCATGCGCCAGCCTTCTCCTGGTCTTGCAAGGTACTCCCAGGTCGATTCACCAACACATTGGCTCTACACACTACAGGCTGCTTTGCGAGCGGTTGACCTGTTTGTTTTATATGTTACACCCTAGGCTTGGTGTTAGTCATCCCCCCTTTCCCTTTTTCCTTTTTTTTTATTCCATTTCCAATATCATATGTCGATTCATGTCACAGGTCATTCCCGGTTCGTGGCATCTATTTCCCATGTGAGTTCCTTTAAACATTTGTCTTTGTGATATCCACGGTCGTCAATTCATTTTCCCTCTGTTCTATAGGTTAGTATCAGTCCGGTGGTACTCGTTTTCTGGGTTGTTCATTACTAGACCTCTCTATCTGCCCTCCTATCCCCTCTTGTTCAAATTTTGCTATCATTTCTTCCATCTCATGGATCCCTTTACAATCCCTTCTCAGCATCATGTGTCTGAGGGTGGTTGGAATATTGTGCCTTATTATTGAGATGATCTGCATCTCCATCATATGGTAAGCAAGCAATTGTTGAAGGCTTGCCACCTGCCTATAATAAAACTGAGTGGCCGTCTCACTGGGCCTTCTCCCATATTTCTCCCTGGTGATTCTAAAATAAGTCCCTTCTTGATGTGCTGTGTTCCAGAAACACCGCAAAACTTCTTCCTTATGTTCCTCATATGACCGGGGTTTAAATTCCAGCGTCTTCCACCAGTCTCTCGCTGGGCCCTGTAGGTATCCGCTTGCAATATTTATTCGGTCAGGTTCTCTCGCCGTTGGTTCTCCAAACAGATTCCTGACGCTTTCGAGGTGGTCCATTGGGTTTTCTTTTTCTCCCACCCTAAATATTTCTATCTTCATCTGTCTCTCCACCCATACATGACTTGTGTCCCGTTGCGACATCTGCCTTTCCCATCTCTTCTCTATCTCTTCCATCCTTCTACCCACATTCCCATGTCCCTGGTCTGCTTCAATCCTTTGGATTCTCTGTCCCCACTCTCCCAGTGCTTCTCGTACTTCATCCTGGTGCTGTCTAATTTCCTGACATGCCTCCTCCATCTGCTTGATAGCTTCCTTCATCCCATCTTGATGCCTATTTCCCCTTCCTACATCATCCGTTAGTATCTCTACCCTTTCCTTTAGATCATTCAGGTCTGTTTTCATTTTGTCCATCTCCATCCTATTCTGGTCTATTTTTTCCTCAACATTGGCTAATACTATCTTCCCCTTTGTTCTCTTCTGACTTCACTTCCTTTCCCCTGAGTAATTGCCTTATCTCCTCTTTAAACTCTTCCCTATCTCTTCTACGCTCTTCTCTATCTTCCCTCATTTCGGCCATCATTTGTGTCATCATCTTTATTAATGTTTTAATATCCCCTTCATTCTCCATATCCTGTTTTTTAAATTGTATTGGACTCTCCCTTGTCTGTTCCCACATGCTTTCATCTGGGTTTTCTTCCATTGTTTAATATCTGATTTATAATTTATAGTAATCCACGGCTCATTACCTACTACTCCGCGGGTCCCACTGACTGTCTTATCCTATCCTCAGATGCTCCTTGCCCTTCAAAATTCCCACAGCTCCTGTCATTCCTCCAATTTGGTTTCTATCGCTCATACTATCCCAGGTCCCTCTGTTCCCTCCATTTCTATTCAGCAGCTATCGATTATATGTGTGGCTATATCTATTATATGGTTATATGCGTCTTTATATATATACGCTATGTTGACTTCTTTCTTTAGCCCCTTTTTCTTTTTTAAGTAAAACACAAAACTCCTAACAAGATCCCAGTTACAGTACTTCCTTTGTGCAAGAATATAAATACGTCTTTTAACGATGTATTTTTTTTTTTTTATTTGCGCTTAAATTATTTGCACTTAATTTTAACATAGAAATTAATTTATGAGTTTGCTTCCTTTTAATATACGATATTTCTTCCACGGAATCCCGCTATTCCACAGCCTTCTACAACTATCAAGTATATTCGGACGCTTGATTATTTTAGTGCTAATAAGAGAACTAATTCCCTTTCCCACTCCCTTGAGCAACGTTTGATGATTTTATTTTATGGTGATTCTGAAAATTTCCCCCCGCTTTAATAGATAATTTATTCTGTTATTTCGAGCGCCCTCATATATATAACTTTGAGCCTTATTTAGGCCACTACATGTAGTTTCTTCACAGGGTTTCTTTATTTAAATTTGCTTTCGTTGTTAGAAACGTCAGCTGTATCCACGTCGGTCCAACCACTTGAAACAATCATTTTGGGCCACATTGATGCGCCAAATGTAACCGCCCCATCGCCGTCTTCCATGCCGAAAGCCCAGTAAAGTCACATCCTTTATACCTGGATGCTTTTGCCGTATTCCTACGGTGACATTCTCGTATTTTGGTTGATGGTTCACTTCTATGAACCTGCTGTGTTCTTGTGTCTGGGGAATTACATAATGTTCTGTGAAGATAATTTCAAACACATATACACGTATGCTTTTATTTATTTTATACGTAAATTCGGATTGAATCCAAGTAGTAGGCGCCAGGAGAACTTTTATAAGAGTCCGCCACGTATGTGCATAAGCTCACTCAACTATATCACAAACCATGCCCATGCCTCACTCCAGTCGGAAGCAAGAAACGAACACAGCCAATATCACCTTTCAAGTTACATCGTATATGTGATCTTTCAATCACGATCAATCAGACTTATCATATTAGGGCCCGCCCTATATCCCACAGAATAAATTAATCAAAACTTAATATTAATCTAAGAAAGCATAATAAACATAAATATAATCAAATCCCAACACCAAAAATATCAAATGCATTCATTCATATACAAACAAATTTGATCGCTCCAGCACTCATTCCCTATTATATAAATTTATGTTGAAATTCCAAGCAATTAATAACAAAAATACTAATTAAATAAATGTTTTATTTTAATCTGTTTCATAACAATTCATGCAGGTATATGACCGGCAAGCCGAGATAATTTAAATATAGATTTAAAGGTGACTTCGCACATATTTTAAAGAATGTTAATCTGTAGACAAACTTATTTGGTTAGGTTCTCTAATCGTTCATTAATGGTCATGAGTAACTTTATCATTTTAGCTTAATGTTTTAATAGTTCTTGTTTTTAAAGTTATTTTACTTTGGTGCATAAATGAGTACGATAATTTAAAGATAGCTACCTGTAGAATGTAGAAAGACTGTAAGAGGGATCCTGAGCGATGATTTCTTCTTTAACGAATCATTCTGGCAATTTGCGAGGTCTCAAAAGTGTGTGTGGTCCTTATGTGAAGTTTCTCCAGTGTTACAAGCATCCTAGGGGCAATCAGCTGAGCTGGACGCAGAGGTCCGGCGGTCAAGCCGTGAATTTTAGGTTCAGCAACGCATCTCCGTTATATTTCTACACGAAAGTTAGATTTTATTTCCTCTAATTCTAATTTTAATAATATTAAAAGCGCTGTCCGGCCTTTTTGATCTCTTCCTTCCCGCCCTTACACCTTGAATTTTTTTCACCCAATCACTCCCATGCACCTGTGAGTCCCTTCATCTTATAAGTCCATCGAGTATTAACTCAATTCAGTGATTTCTGGGATCGTTTGAACCACTTTGGAATTTAACTCAATTTGACCATTTTTTCAGGTATTGTTTCACTGGAGACAGAAGTCCGAGTTGTACAATAGCAGTGTACACTTTTTCTCACCTCTGTTTCTAAATTCGGCTTATTTTATCTAGGCGTACCAGCACATATCCTGCCTATTGTTTCAATTTCTCTAATTTTACATTTACTAATTACCCCCATTTAAAATAATTTTAGATCGCTTGGAATTTCAGAACATATTGCAAATTAATTAATTCATTTTCCCCTTTTGTTCAACATGACTCAAATGATTTAACAAAATGTCAAACTTGCGTTCAATCATTCATCTTTCTTTTTAAAACAAAAAAAACTTACAACTAATGATTACAGATTTATTCTTAAAAAAAAAATAATAATAATAAAAAAAAACTCTTTTACTTTTTTATTTCAATAAATTTGACAGGTACTCTTATATAGCTGTGATCATGCTTTAGAAACGGCTGTTTCTCATTTATTATTAAAGCAAGACCGCTTTTTTAAAAGTTTTGTTCCTGTCATTCATTTCGTCAATTGAATATATGTTTAATATAACCTCATATGCCTGGGTTCAAATCCCATGTAACGCTATTCCGTTACAATATATATATATTATACCAGTCAAAATCATGTTTTCATTCAACAAGACCTAGAATCCAAGCAAACTATAGCAATCTAGCATGTGCAATATATACAGGTCTGGAACAATACTAAATGCTAATCTATTTGCCTGTGCTCCAAGGTCTCTGACCATATGAACAATGCTTTTGAGAATACTAGCAAGCTTTCATTTACTCCAGACCTGGCAATGAAAACAGGGTGAGCAAAGGGACTTGGAAATCAATAATATTCAAATAATTAGCTAATGATTATTACAAAATACAAAACTTAAAGAGCGGTTCAGACTATTGCTTAATACATTAATAATCAGATCCATAATGTTGTTCAAGACAATGTTAAACAAAGGAAGTTTAATAATACTAACAAAATCTTTCATTCAATTTAAAGTAACTTAATCAAACAGTCATACTAACGATTCAGGCAATGAATGACAAATGCAAGAATACAGAATATGATATAATATAAATTTTATTAAATAATTAAATACAGTAATAAACAAAATAGCTGTATAGAATGTCTGTACAATGGGAGTTACAAATTTGATTATGGTTTAATTTGCAATCACGCACTTTATGGATTAAGTCAATAAATCATTGAATTAACATAAAATCTTTGTGTTATTACATAAAGCTAGTAGTACAATTAGTACATATATAAAACAAGAGTAGTTTGTGTGGTTAATATGCCAAGAATCAAATAACTTAATTAGGCAATCTATAATACATTGTAGCGGAACACTTCACACTAATGAGTTTTATTAGTCATTACAGATACAAATAAGAGTTTAGAATGTGTGATTTGAAAGTGTGTAATATTTGGGTGATCACTCGGATGTGTGGGAATAAAATAACTCGGCTTAAAAAAAACTAATTCATAAGCCACTTAGAAAATTAAATCAAATAGATGGCGAATAGCATGCAATTACTGACTGACAGAGAGTATTGCAGGTGGATAGATAACTCAATAATAATAATGGTGGTGATTGACAGAGAGTATTGCAGGTGGATAGATAACTCAATAATAATAATAATGGTGGTATCATATTATTGCTCACAATCGCATATAAAGAGGCCATCATTAAAACACTCTTGAGTAGCTTGGTCAGGTTTGTATGAAAGGAGTATGCCTGCACAATGGCAAAGATCATATCTCTAAGGAAAAATGGCATTAGTTGCATGTTGGGATGGTTCATCCATATGTTTCCCATACACTTATCATTAAAGGTGCCTGAAGAAGATCCCAAGTAGGAAATACATCTTCTTTTAGAGGGATAGCAAAGAGTCAGATTGGTCATTCTGAAGACTCCAAAATACATGACAAAGCAAGAAAATCATAAATAACAATTGCAAGGATACATTTATAATGCCTAAAACAGATAAATAGTTCATGTCACTAATGACCACAGTAAATTAATAAACATGTTATTATACAATGCTCTCCTGCATAATGGAATGCTTAAACAAAAACCATCCTGTGCAGCTAACTAATGATTGATAAAATGCACATAAGGGGTCAGAGTTAAAACTAAAAGGGAATAAATTGCTCTCTCCCACACCTCAGAAATATCTCCTCACATTTTTATGACAAATCATTGCACAGATAACTGATATTACTCATGAAATAAAATCATAGATTACATATTAAATCCACTTCTGGTGAGATTTAATTAGTTAAAATGATAAAACAACTTTAATAATTAGATGAGGGTTAATTTTTGCAGTTAGGTATAACAATTAAACATAAACATCAAGACATCTGGTCTTTTAAAGAATAAAATTATTGAAAAATAATTGGTATAAAACCGAGCGAGTTTATAACAATGAACTTTGAAGGAAATTTACATCTCCTTAATTTAATAGGAGAAAACTATTGGCAGTGGATTTAAATGCACTCGTTAGATCAGTGGTCTTCAACCTTGTCACACCTGCAGACTGGTAAAAATAAGGATAAGGTTCCGCGGACCAGCAAAAATAAGAATAAGATTTCTCAGACCGGCAGAAGTCTATAGATAAATTTTTTTAAAGATAAGCATAATTGTTATAACTGTTAAATATTTAAGATAAAGTTTTATATATATATATGGAGTTTATATAATAAAAAACTTTTTTTTTAATTTTTTTAGAAAAGTAATAAAAAATTTAATTCTACCCCCCCCCCCATAAGCATCTGTGATAACTAGAAAAACAAATTAATTTATGATTGATTGATTAGATTTTGTTTTCGTTCTGTTTTCTTTTTTTTTTAATTGAGTAAAAATGAGATGAAAAAATAAATAAAAATTGGCTATATTAATTAAAAGTTTAAACTCTTATTATTTATTATTACAAACTTTTTACTGTCCGTCTAGCATGCGGACCTGCAGAAAAGTTCTGCAGCCCGGCACCGGGCTGCGGACCAAGGGTTGAAGAACACTGCATTAGATTGTATATCTTCTTGGCATATCAAAATGAATTAGAATAATAAAATAAGAAAAACCAAATTAATTTTAAATTGCCTCACCAAACATAGGAATTTATATAGCATTAGAATGAGTTTCACAGACATTATTAACATTTATATAACAGCTTTTAAAAATTAAATTAAAAAAAGAAGGTGCACAATATAGTTTAAGATTAGAATAATTTATTAATTAAGAGTTTATAGCTGATGACAATATAGATGTTACCTTGGGCACAAGTTATAACTCATTCAGTAAAAATCATGTCCATTGGATAATTAATGTAAAGAGGATTATATAAGACAATTCCTGAAATTTTGTAAATAGTTAACATTATACCCAGTGTGGAAATGTCTTTGTGTAATATATAAATATATATATATATGTGTGTGTGCTGCCTTTATTAAATTTATATAATACGTAATTCCTAGTTTCTGAATTATCATTTTCTTTTAATTATTAACTGAAATTAACAAAATCACTGTAATAAATGTAATAGCAGGGCTACTCTTGTCTCGATCATCATCATCAGTCTAATTTTTTGCTCTACCGCTATGTTTCCGGGCCTGGAATTTAAATAATTATTCTGTATCATTGGAATTGTTGTTTATAGAGTCAGAGACTCAAATAATAGGCAAATAGGTTAGAATTCAGGGTTGCTCCTGACCTGCATATCTTGAGCATGATGGGATTCAAGATACTTTTGCTTGGATTTTGAGTTTTGTTGAATGAGTAGACAGTTTTGACCGGTACAATATTTGTTTTTGAAAGCATTGTATAAGAGGAAGTCAAGATGTTTTTTGGTATAAATGTAGTAATCACTTTTTAATCAGATGTAGTTTTTGAAACTATATATAGAAAGGCCTGATTTAAGGTCAAATTATTTTTGCTTCATACTTAATATAAAAAATGTCCAAATTGTTGGTGAACATATTGTGTTATTTTCCCTTTTATATATTGAAGCAGATAGATCTGTAGACCAGATACATGCTTCACGTGTTTCTAGATTACTAGACAAGGATCAAATCTGATCCACACATGTTTTGATGTTTGTAAAACTTTTAGTCTGCCATTTTGTCTTCATTTAAATTTTAGGCCAGTAAATAAGTTATTAAAGTATTAATTTTCTATTAAAATGTTTTACTGTAAATATTAGAGGGGCCAAAATAGATTTATATAAATGCAAATACATATATATAGAATTACAGATGAAAACTTTTATAAAAATCAAGATATAAATTTTTAATATGATATTTTTTTTAAGTATTTTATTCTGGAGATTTGCTTTCACGATAAACCTTACTAGCCTTCTGTAGCGTCAAACAAAAGAAAATCCATTAACAAAATGGTAATGGATTTTCTAATTAAAGTAAAATTAGAAAAGATAATTTAAAATATAAATTCTGCAAATCTACATTTAATTAAAAATAGATTTGAAACAATTAAATCATTGGGTTTATCAGAAAGTTGAAAGCAATACCAATATACCTTAGGTATTCTAACATCGCCACTTAGCCTGGAGCATATGAAAAAGGGAATTTCCCAAAAATAGTTGAAAAAGATATAAATAGCCAAGGAGAACAATAGAAGCCAGTCCCAGTTTTGTCAGCAATTGCCTGGCAAATCTACATCTGATTAAAATCATGATAAAAATGTTCTGAAGTATGATAGAGTAGATGACATCAAACAGCTCATCTCCCGTGTCCTAAACATGAACATCAAACTACCATAAGTTGGAGAAACCTCATAAAAATGAACTGTTGAACTCTTTTATTTAATTCATAGCTAGCTATGCCTGTGTGGAAATTCAGTTTTCATCATGGGATTCCAACTTCCACTTGGACTCATAATAAATTAGGTAATATGTTTCCAATTTATTATTTCTAACTGCCTAATTTATTCTTTTAAACTCCAGGGTCCCATTAATGTAACTCCTGCTAATTGTAATGTCTTCTAAAGTGTAATCCCCATAACGTAATTTAAATATAACTTAATATTCTGTAAAAATATACTTGCTATTACTTAAAATCTAATGACCTTGCTCTCTTTCTATCTGTTTTAAAATTATGCCTCTTCTTAATGCTAAACTTCTTTCTAATTGTGGTCCCAATGAAGGTAACCCCTGATCCAGCAGTGCTGGTGTTGTAGATACTGCTGAAGCCTCTTGATAGCCAGGTACTCTGCACTGTTTTATATTTTGTTTTAAGGTAAATATGGAAGGGATATTCTGTGCCTTGAAAGGCATGTCATGCAGGTCTTTTGCAACCTCATCTGCTGGATGGGGCCTTTTGTCCTAAGTGTACACTGATTAATTAGGTAGCTTATTGAATTGACAAAGGCTAACCATGCCTCCACTGAGGGGAAGAGACAGTATATCAAGCCAGTAGAAGGCAATGTAGGCCTTGGAGACCAGCTAGGTGGTGATATTCAGCCTTGTAATCATCCTAATTGTGCAAAAAAGATGGATCTTTGAAACTGACATTTTTGGGTTTGAGTTTGATTTCCAATGCCAAATGATTGGAGAAGGCATTGGCCAGAAGTGGGCTTCAACAGATCCCCCTGCTAGTGAAGGGGAAAAATACCAGGTCTACCAGGGATCATATATGCCTCCTCCACTTATCATAGGCAGATTAAGGAGTTTCAGGTATTTGGATTTGAAAGAATCCTATGATTGGTTGAAGTTACCAGTGATTACAGTGGGAGGTGGGCTTGTTCTGAGTGTTGCATTGATGGAATGGATTGTTCCAATTATGATCTCAGGGTTTCTTGGTAGGTAAAGATTGATGAGATTGAACGACCATTTCTGAAATTGGATGATCGCTATGAGGCAATGAGAGTCAATGTATATAACATTTTAAAGAATGATTTTGAGATTTCTTGTTGATAATGAGAGTCACACCTCCTGATGCAGCAGTGGAGGATGAGGTGAAAGAAGCCAAACTTCTATTAGTTGGATAACATGTGGGTCTGACTGGAGGTGCAACTTTGTTTCCAATAAGCACAGAACAACTGGGGCCTGCCTTTGGAACCAGTGTTACAGGGCATATGCCCTATCCTGAGAGTTCAGGCCCCTTACATTAACAAAAAATATAAAAATATAGTTGGCTGAGGAGTAAATCAAGTTTCCAGGGAGTCCACTGAAACCAGAACCTCAGGGAAACCTGAAGCAGTCTGGGAAAAATCTTCAATCACCAGGTTGGTCCCTAAGAGTAATGAGTCAGAGTCAGGATCAGGACAGTCACCAGTATCAACACTAGTAGAGGAGTAGGAAAAGAAAAAAACCCACCCAGACAATGTTTTCTTTACCGGTAATAGGAACTGGGGATTTTACAACAAGGGTCTCATCAATTGTGGTGGGATTTTTCATGGATGGGGGTCCCAGTAGTGAAGGGGAAGAATGCTACATTTTTTTTCTGAGGGGAGACTAATTTACTTACAGGTATATTCAAGTCCAGTAGATCATCAAATTCATGGGATTTGGAGCAGCCAGGCAAGGTCTGAGAGTACTATTGTTTGTTTCTCTTTTTCCTTTCAAAAGGCTCTGCTGTGAGAAATCCCTCAGCTTCTGGACAATTGGCAAATGATTGCTGAGGAGCAACAAGTTATGACTATGGCCATATCATCCAGTTGGTTCCCTGATACAGCTTTAACTTCATCAGGAGAACCAGATGAGGTACTGCCTTTGTAAGGGTGATTCCCACAGTCAGTCTTTCATAATGTGCCTTCTATGCCTACAAGGAAACTGGGGACACCCCCTGAAAAATGCTGGTGAAGGAAAAGTCAAGAAACTATCAGTCCAGGGATCTTGAGTACTGAAATGCCTTTGTTTAACATGATTGAAAGTCAGCTATGTTGGTGGGAACCTCAGTGGCAGCATAACAGATGGTTTTATATTGAAAAGCAATAATGTTCCCAAAGGAGGCTAAGGCTTTCTAGAGATTTGCCTTGTTGAAATTAATGCCACAGTTTTTAACAGCCATTGATGAAGCTGGATTTATTTGGATCTATGATGATCAAGTACTGACCAATGAGATTTTTATGATTATTTCAAAAGGCCTCCTTGACAATGATATCATTAAATTGGGCCTCCTTGGTGATATTGTAAATTGGACCACCATATATCAGTCATTTGGGCAAAATAACACCTTTTAGACTGAGCCCCAGAGGCCCTACACGGTGAATAGTTTAAAAGGGACTGTAGTGGAAAACTGTATAAGTGAACATTGTCATCTGTGATGTCCAGGATTACTGCCTTGTCATCCTTACCTATGTTGAAAGGAGGTTTGGCACTGATTGAATTTATGAATGATTTACTAGATCACACTTGTAGTTGTTAGGGTTTTCATGAGTGGGTCATTTCTCCTCCACATCTCTGGGTGCTGGATCCACTTCTCCCATTATTTGAAGGGCCTTACCATAGATTCTGATGCTTTCATCAGCATGTGGATAGTCAACAACTGGAAAGTCAGTAGTTTTGGATCGAAGCCCTGGAATGTTTCTGGCTGCCATGTGGGCATAGGGCATTAGGGGAGTTCTTGTGAAGCTTCCTACTGGGTCTAGACTAAGACTTTTATGGTTGTGTAGAGGCTGGGAAAGGGTTGGATGTTGATTAATATTACTGTCATTTGATTGGGTATTGCTATTTGAAAGACTGGAAGCAGACCTTTTGGCTGATCTATTCAGAGGTGCTTTTATTGGTGTGGGTGGATTGTGCAGGTGGAGAAAGTTGGGTGGGTTTGTAACTTTTGGGGAGAAAACTAGTGTATTTTGAAAATGATTGGTAACAGAGAAATCAAGGTTATATTCAGCTGTAGGGGAGTGAGCACCATCAATTTGGGTTAATTTGGATGGTGTAGCATATAAATTAGCCTTTCTATGCATTTTGTTATAGTTTTTTTCATATTTAAAAAATTTTCAATTTTTGATGGTGCCACCTCTGCAACAGATTTTGTCCCATATCTCCCTTTCCCAACCTCCAAAAGTTTCAATTCTTGGTTTGGGATGTAGGCCAGGGTAAAATCTATATTTATCAGAAAAATATCTGGTTTAGATTAATCCAGAAACCTGTTTTTTCCATCTGCCAGGTTTTCCCACCTATGTCAACTTCCAGAGTTGGGAAATCACTTTATAAAATTAAATTTTCAGTACCCTTTTGTACACAACTTCTTATAAAAGTAGGCAATTTTGATGATCTAGGGATTGTTTTGCAAGAGAGGTTGAGCCCTTTCGAACAAGTTTTGTCTTGTCCTCTGGGCCCACATTGAAGTGTATTATTTTGATTCTACCTCCACATAACTTTTGATATGATTTATGTGACTTCCTGCTTAGTTGTACTGCTAGAATTTTGCATTTTGGGTTGAGTTGTATTACTTTTGATATTGGGACTAATAAATTGGGAAGTTTTCATAGGTCTAATCATATTTGGATCAAGACAACAGTTTTTGATTCACTAATAACAGTTTTTGATTCACTAATTTTTTTGTTTAAAATTAGGTTTATATTGATTTTTGCCTTGGTTTTCTTGTCCATGGAATCTTTAACAGTAGACACCATTACAGATAAATGTCAATGGATGGATTAGCCATAAATATTGATTTGGAAAAAAATTCTTTTCAATTAAAAGTCACTTTATTTAAACAATAACTGTGTAACTCCCTGTGAAAAAAGTGTTATTCTCCAATTCTGCAAACCAACACCATAAAAAAATCTGAATTGGCTGGTGCTTAGAATAGACAAACCATTCCACATAGCAACTGCAAGCAGACTAATGTCTTACAATAATAAGATTATATTTTCATAATTGATTCAATATTGAAAGTATATAAAATTCATTTGTTATTTTGATAACAAGTTTTATTCTATGATGATTACAGTTTTGTTGTTTTCTTTAAAAAGTACTCAGTTGTCAAGCAGTAACTTTTTTGATTGATTAATAATCAATGCATTTTAAAATGTCTTTTTTCTTTTATAGCCTAAAAGATCTTCTGGAAATTTTTTTTAAGTAAAAATTTTAAAATAATGCATGATCATAAGTTGACTTTTAATTAGAAGGTTCCTATTTTTTTAAATTTTAAAAATATAAAAAAAAATTTTTTAATAAATGATTTTAAACTAATATCATTTTATATATATCTATCAGTTATAAAAATGTCATTTTACTAAGAAAATTATTTAAAATTTTGTTATCATATATAATGCTAATTACCACCAGCTAAATATATATTTATCTGTGCTTCTCTGCGTTTAGATACATCAGCATACATATAATAACTTCTTCAGCAAGCTGGGGCTTTCTGGGAAAACTGGAATTTTTTTGGTGAGTTTGGTTTTGGTAATTGTCATCATCAGGAAAAATATAATCCATGTAAAATGTTGGTCTGTAATTGGTCTCCCTTTTGTCTAGGATTGTTCCAGGCAAGCAGAAATCTTGGTTTGATAAATGCTGTTCTATCCACATTTAAGGCTATGAATTTCAACACAAAAAAAAGTTGGTCATTTTTCTCCATGTGAATTCAAACTCCTGAAGAAAAATAGTAACAGCTCCTGGATCTATATTCCTGCTTTCTACTACATAAGTTCATGGTAGCTATTCCACCAACTTTCTGATACAGCAAAGAACAAACTGCAGCTATCTATTTTGGTCAGCTAAAAACAACTACTGTAAACTTTAAAAAGCTGCAACAAAATATTATAACCAACTTTGCAGCTGACCGGTTCTTACAAAATACTATCAGGACTGCAGTTGATATTTTATCAGCCCTTTTATAGAATCATCTGACATGATAACAACAACATTACTGAAAACATAATTTTCTTTTTATCTCTCTAATCCCTTTTGACAACAAGCTTGAAATTTTTGTCAAAGTGTGACATACAGGTTTTTATTTAGGGGATTTCTAATAGATAAAAATTTTGTTCAATTAATTAAAAAATTTCAAAAATACCATACTTGTTTTTAAATTTCAACATCAGATTAATAATAATACAATATTTATATTTATTTAGACCTTTTAAAAAGTTTAATTTATAATAAAATTTTATTTCAAATGGGAGCTATTTAACTCTTTACAGTCATTATTCCAGGAAATGTAGAAAAATATCCACAAAAAGTTATGCCTGTGTTTATTTCTTTTACTTATATATATATAAACAAAAAAAGACTTATAAATCCAATAAATATTATATTTCAACCAGAGGACTGGTTTTTTTGTTTTTATATGTATTTCCTTTGGTTAGTTTGTTATATATTAATATTTTGATATATATATATATATGCACACCCACTATATTATTGTATGCTATCTAACCCAACTGGTTACAATATATACACCAATATATGCATACAAATATACATATATAATATACTCATAAAAACACAAACAACAATCTAAATACCATCTTAAATTATGGATTTTTAATATTCTTTAAAAAAAGTGATATTTTTGATATATTCGTTTATTCTATATCTATATTTAATTAATTTTTTTATACAAATTAAACATTTATTTCTTCATATTCTTACTATTTTTAAATTTGTTCATTTATCTAGTTAATTTCTTTTATTTTAATTATTTTATATATTATATATGCATTTATCAACTCTAATAATAATAACAGAATATCTATATAATTCTATTTCTTCCTAATTTTTAATTAACTTTACCTCTTATAAACTTCATGACAAGTACATCAATTGTTAACTGAAAATAACTTTTAAATTTTATTACATCACTCTTCCACCCTCTATGAACATTTTTTTGAAACTACACCTGGGTCTCGTTTTACACGATAGATAGGTTACTCAGAAAACATGCGCAAATGAAATCGCACAAAAATAGACGTAACTTGCATTGAAAAAGGGGGGTGCAGTCTGTGATTTTTCAAAATTCACGTAAAAGCAAAGCACCAATGTAAAATTACTTTAAAATTCGCGCAAAAAAAAAAAAGAAAATATGACTAATAAAAAATTTCAAATTTGAAAAAAATTAATACAAAACAAACTTTTTTTAACAATAATATTTAATTTTATTCAAAATAATATATTTTTATGCATAATTTACAGTACAGTAATTTACATTTTTTATACATGTTTTAATTATTATAGCTATTTGCCAAAAAACACGTTCGTTTGCAAACAACTAGCACTAACTTCACACTCATGTTGTGTCAGTGGTTTTCTGGAGACAACATAATTAATCTTTGAGATGATGATTTTATTAATTGTTTATGAAACTAACAACTAAAAATTAAATTCTTATTTTTGTCTTTAATTTTCAATTCCATTTAAAAATCAAATTTCACATTAATTTCAAGTCGCAGTAAGTAATTTTTAAATTGTTAATTACAATTAAAAATCAGATTTTAATTTTTAATTGTCAAATTTAATTGTGTCCACTGCTATTACTGACCTTTTAAAAATAAACTTGTGGACAGTAAATGATTAATAATTGATTACGTTCTTTTTTAAAAAGCAAAAACAGAATGTGATTTAAAATGCAAAATTAACACGTACAATGTTTGAACAAATTTACATTATAATCTTGTAAAATTTAATGTGTGTATACATAAAATGTGGAAATTATTATTTTAATTTCATTATTGCATAAAATCTTACTATTATAAAGCACTGAAAATATTGAAATTACTAAGATAATAGTCGAATTCCAATAATGTGCTATTACTTTCAATATAACGTAAGTGCGCGAAATGTATTATTTAAAGTAATAGCACATTATCGGAGTTTGACTTCCGTTCAAACATGAAACGCGTAACTTCAAAATCATGTTAAATAAGTCCATGTAAAAAGAGACCCAGGTGTATTTTATTTTAATTTTTAATCTCTCTATATACCTATTTCATTAATAAAAATATATATATCTACAAAATTAATGCTTTTGAACTCAAATCCTTATTAAGAGATGGACTAATATTTCTAATCAATGCAGCTTCCTTTATCTTTCTATCTCTTCCATTTCTATTATGATTTATAATTTAAGATGCTATTTATATTGCTGTTTGTGTTTTTATGATTATATATATATATATATATATATATATATATATATTATATATATATATATATAAATATATATATATATATATATATATTGTAATGGAACTAAAAGATTAGTCAGTCATTTCAGACAATACACATCATATTCAACAAAATATATTAATAAAGGATAACAACACAATAGTAAAAATCTGAAACTTGAATTATTTCCATAACTCTAAGCGAAAGAACATATAAATATAACTGATGTTATATCCATACCTGATTGAACCTGTAACAATACAAATATTGCCACATTTGAATTATTTCTGTAACTCCAAGTGAGAGAACATATAAATATAACTGATGTTATATCCATACCAGATTAAACCCGTAACAATATGAATATTGCCACAAGGTTATCTTTCCTGACCAGATGTCTCTCGGCTGCTGCACTTATTACAGAGTTACAGCACTTGATGTATTTATAAAATTTAATGGGATTATTAATACTATACATCTATTCTCATGTGTTACTTACTACTCAAATGAAGCACTCATTATAAACAAACCCTTTGGATAGGTTAAACTATTTGGAATGGTGAAGAAAAATGAGACGAGATAGAGAGAATAATCTATTAATAAAATATTTACTATAATACATAACAAAAAATAACATAAAACATTTAAAGAAACACTATCAAGGTATTAGACACCCTCCAATTCATTAGGATAGAGAGGCCAAGAACCATATTAACAGATCATGGTACTCCTTTTCTATCTAAGGAAAGGAAAGATTGTGTGGAGAAATCACAAATCCAACATGTGCTCACATTCATTAGGAATCTACAGTCCAACCCTTGTGAATGCATAATGTGAGAATTAGGATGATTGTTCAGGACATACCTAAAGGATGAGCAAAAGGGGTGGGTAAAGCAAATAGAGCATGTGGTAAATTTCATCAATTGGAGTGTGAACGAATCAGCTGGATTCACACCCATTGAATTACGTTTTGGTAAACCCACATCAATACTAATTGTAAAATATACACCCACAGTGCAACACATAAATTCAAATCCAGAAGTGGTAAGATAAAAAGCCCACCAATGAATAACTAGCTGAACAAAGCAAAGAAATAAAAATGTATATGTTTAAAGTAGGTGTATTAAAGACCTCTCATGTAAGTACACCTTATGAAAATAAATACCAAAAATTCTACTTGCAATATGAAGGACCCTATACTATCATAAAACAAGTAGGTCCTAATGCTTTTTGGGTAGATGTAAAGGGAGAAATGAGAGGTACATACAATGCCCGAATATTGAAACCATACCTTGGTCAATCTATAGAATAGTATGAAATAAATAATTTCATCACAAAAAATAGCAATAGAAATGATAATGAAGTTAAAAAAGTGAGAGAACATGAAAACAAAATGTTGTTAGGGTTATAAAGATTGAGATATTGTATTTATGAGGGTATGTTTCAGTAGATATACTGGTATACCTTAGAACTGACCTCATTTTTTTTAGTCAATCCACACATGGTGATGGATACTCTAGTTCATGTAGTCCTCAAAATCCAGTAAGTCTCTAGAGAAGAGTAGGAGAGATTAGTGAATCAGATATGTATCATCTGTTATAAAGATACATAAATGGTCAAGTTCATACCATAAAGTTGAACAGCAATATATATATATATTGTACCCTCACTTCTCGATATATGATATAATTTAAAAGACGACTAGCTCAATTAAATCATTATGCTCAGCTAAAATATGTACAATTATCTTTAATATATTTTATAATATTATAACTTATCATATTTATTACAAACTTATCAAAAATTAATATAATTCAATATTATGTACTAATTAAATAAATATTTACTAAAATCATGAGACTGTGAAGTGAAGTTACAATTGGTAATCAGATTTACATTGAGTCAATGTCTCTCCAAGACACTATCCCAATGGCATAAGAATACTAATACTTCTTCATTATCTCATTCCTAACTCTACAGCACTCTTATGACTTTTATAAATGAATTATCTTTAATAATAATAGATAAATAAATCTCAATCTATTGTTAAGGAAATATAATTAAAATGATCTCAGGTTATTCTAATTATCTTAAAATAATAATAATTCATGTAAATAGGAATGATAAGGGATTTAATATCAAACCTAAATACACCTAACTTATTCCAATAATAATCACTAACAATAATAATCTTTAGGGTATATCTTAATCTTATCTATTGGATTATACTTTTAATCATTAAGAAAATAAGTAAATCATATACATGTCTTTCATTTCCATATAGTATCTTAATTTTAAAATATGCTAAAATATTATAATTTAACAATTTGTGGCAATAAATAATCTTATACTCTTATATTGTGCATTATAATTACTTTATGACCATTGTAATATCATATGTTAATGTCAATCAATTTCCATAAATTATATTAAGAAAATATTGTGTTTCTTACTAAAAATAATAATAATAATAAATTCATATTGTGCAAATATTATGTTTATTCAAATTATCTGTTGTCAAATGCTGTGGTGTAAAATAATGAATTCGACACACTTTTAAAAAAAAACAACTTAACAAATTTATTTACATCAACTTTAACTAATAACTTATTTACATTATTTACATTTAAATGGAACTAAAGAAAATAAACAAAAATAAGAAAAATAATAATACAAGATTTTTACACTGTTACTATTTCCATAATCATAAGTAGATAATTTATACATTTATTAAATGTTCTATCAATAACATTTAATTAAGATTATGACTTTAAATTTTAATAAACATCATTTGTCCTCAGTTAATACAAGAAAAGGTTTTATGTAAGATATCATTCATGTAGCATGTATGTAAATAAACAAACTTTAATAATTAAAAAATGCTATTTCACTTAAGTCTTACTGTTATTTATATTATAATGTACTAGGATGTATTAAATGTACCATTAATATTACTCAAAGATCAATTAATGTATAAACTGATATAACTTTGTAATACAATAACAATTATTGATTATCACTGTTTATTTCATTCCGATATAATGTCATACTACATGTCTTATCAAAATATGCAATACGTATATGTACTTTTAAAAATAATATTTTAAATTATTCAATAATTTTAACTTTTATAAAGTATAATGTTAAATAAATTCTATGATTCTTTTCTATTTAAATTATTACTCTTCTTTACTTGTTATTCCTATTTCCTCCTAATAAAATTCTATCTACAAATATCATTTTAACTTTATTTAACTTTAGAAAAATAAATGACCAATTTCAAAATAAAATAATAACGATCCAAACTCTTATACCTCATCCTCTATATACAATAAGCCTTCAATTAAGATATAAATTTCTATGTAAAATTAACTTACTTATCTAATAAAAATAAAAATAAAAAAATATAGACTTTATATACTTCTTACTAACTTTAAAAGAAAAATAAATAACTTATGCTAATAAAATCTAATTCCTAATATTGTAACAGAAACATTAAAATTTATTCAAGAAAGAATCATATAATTATCTCTAGGTTCTCATATTACGTTGTACTAAATTTACATAATCAATTTAAAAATATGCATATTAAAATAAAACTGCTATTATTAATCTTATGCGTGTATATTATTTAAACATTAATACATTCATTCAATAATCATATAACATTTGGTTGATCTAAAGAAAACATAGTAAATACATCAAATTATTATTATTATTACACAATTTTTACCATAAATAATGCTTCAATGTACAGTCCGTAACACGATATCCTCCAGGAATATAGTTTTACAAAATAATTTCACATTTACACTCAACAATTATTCTTTAAAATATTACGTGTTGTATAATTATAAAATAAACTTTATGCAATAAAAAGTTATATTAGTATTTAATTATTATTTTAAAAAAATGTAAATGTACCTTTCCTATCTTTAATAAATTAATAACCAATTAAATATTTATGTTAGTTAATAATTAAAATATATTACATAACATCCAACGTTGTCTTCTTCCAGCTATCATTGTTCTTTTTCCTAGGCACAAGTTTTCACCAAACATTACTTCCTTTTCCGATACATCACGTGTCTTTAAAAGTATTTATGAAAAAAAAATGAAAACGTTCTTTTTTTAAAAAATAAAGAAAAAGTCAGTTCCATCATACAAACAAAATAAAATTGGAAGAGTTTATAGGATCCGTATTCTTTTCTTTAAAGAAAATTATTTTAAAGTTATTATTTTTAGTATTAGTCTATAATTTATAAAGTTCTTGTTTAATTATTTTAATTGATTTAATTTGGATATCCACACGTAATTTAATTTGCGCATTCCGTAACAGATATTTAGGTAAGATTACTTTTAAAGTCTTCTATACGACCAGCGTTCAGACTTTAATAATACCATAATTTTACTTATAAGTATTTCTTTAATTATTAAGTCTCCAATTTATTTGCCTTTTAAAATTGTCAGAATTTAGTCTTTTAAACCATAAAGACTTAACAAGGCAAATATTTATATAATCATTATTATTTATCATCTTTACTAAGTTATATACTTATATTTATAATTTATAAATACTTTCTTCATAAAGAAGTATTTCTCATTCTTTTAAATATCTATTTTATAAAAATTAATTACCATCAGCTTTTAAAATTATATAAGGTCCAACGTATTATTTTTATGCATCTAGAAACTCTTTAAGTTAATCCAGCATTTGTTAAATTTTCAGTATAAAGTCTCCAATATATTTTATCCTTATACAATGTCTTCATGATTATTTAATAGTAAATTGAGCTTCAATATGGAAACGATCAATAGGGAACTATAATAAATTAACACTGCATATTTATTGGTAACTTTTATAAATTATTTTAAAAAAACTACTCTCTAATAATTTTAAATGATTTTGAGAGCGTCTATAATCACTTAGCTATTTTTAATAGCACCTTTTACTTTAAGAATTTCAATCACAAGTCCTCTCCGAACAATTGAACCTTGATTTTATACCGGAAGAAAACTCCCACTTGATTGGTGAATTAAACAATCAACTTGCTAGCTTATTTACATATTTTACCAACAAGACAGAATTAAAAATAAATAATGACTTTTTTAATATTTATTATTTATCACATTATTAAATTCTTAAATCAATCTTTATCATTTATTTAAATCTATTAAACATTTTTTTAAAATATACTTTCTTACTTTATTTCACATTTAACTTTTATAAAATTAATTTTTATAAATAAACTAAGTCTATTTTTATTCGTTATGTTTTTAAACAGTATTTTAAAAATCAGATTTAATGTTTCACATTAATTATCTTTATTTTTATTTCATGATAGCCAAAATAATATTTATAAATTTTATAACAGAATTTTAAAATAGCTTTGCAACTTTACCAAAAAAAACTCCCAAGCATGTGTGTATGTGTCTAATTAACATCTGTTTTTTTACAACAAAGCTACAAACGCTTGTAATAATCTAAAAATAAACTAACAATTCATTTTTTAAAAATAAATATTTTTTTAAAATAAATAATATAGGATAACAGTTTTTTAAAATAATAATTCGATATTATTAAAATCAAATATTAATCTTCTATCATGTACTACCAATAATTAAAATATTTATATTCATTTATTAAATATTAATTTTTATCAACAATAAATATAGGCATTTAATTTTAACTTATCTTTTAAAATTTTAACTTTAAAATTTATTTATTAAATTTATTAATGCAGTATTGCTTATGGCCAGTTTTCCCAACCATATATCATTATCATTCCCATTGAAATGTCTCTCTCAAACATCAGCACAATTTTTACATATCAAACACTCATGAATTACTTTAATTACACTTTTTAAAAGATTGTTATAAACAAAATTAACATCATATAGTTAAATATGTCTTAAATTTAAAATTTTTTAAATAGATTGATACATCAAATTATGGAGACCCATACAAAAGGGCACAATATATATATATATATATATATATATAAATAGCATATATATATATATATATATATATATATATATATATATACCATAAGATAGGTTCTCACTTGGAATGATGTGTAATTATTGAGAGAGGGGGAATGCCAGGATATGTATTTGAAATTGACAGATTGAAGGAAATGAAAAAAGTCAGTGTTGTGATTTTTCACAAATAACAAGGAAGTTTAATATACCCAAAATGAACATGCTTTACACTCATTAGAAGATAAAATTTTGATTTATAAGCAAAATTTTGATCTTGTGTAGGAGAGGGTAATTGTGAAGGTAGCTCCAAAATCGCTACCACAACAAACCTTAGCCATCTGAAATGATATGTTTTTTTTAATTAGCATGTAGAAAGATACATAAAAAGTTTTTTCTAGAACACTTTTGAAAAGTAAAAAAAATGTTTTTATATTTTTAAGAGTATTAACTACATATTAAGTATTGGGAATGATGGGTAATTTACTGTGAAAAACACACATATATATTAGTAATAAAATTTTATCACTAAGAGAATATTAGTCTTAATAAAAAAATTGTACATAGTTATATATAATAATTATTGTATTGTATTAATTAAACTGACAATGACTTAAATAAAAACAGTAATTATAACAATAGAAAATAAATCAATACACCTGGGTCTCATTTCATGCGATAGATAGGTTCCTCAGAAAACACACGCAAACGAAATTATGCAAAAAGGGGATATGGACTGTGATTTTTCAAAAATTGCGTAAGAGCAAAGCACCAATGTAAAATTACTTTAAAATTTGCGCAAAAAAAAATAAAATAAAATATGACTAATAAAAAATTTCAAATTTCAAAAAAAATGATACAAGACAAACTTTTTAAACTATTTTTTAACTATAATATTTAATTTTATTCAAAACAATATGTATTTTTATGCATACATTTTTTATACATGTTTTAATTATTATCGCTATTTACCAGTAAACAGGTTCATTTACAAACTGGTTTTTGATTCTTCACAAGAGGAAATACAACTAGCGCCAACTTCATTCTCATGTTGTGTTAATTGTTTTCTGGTGACAACATAATTAGTAATTAATCTTTGAGATGATGATTTTATTAATTGTCTATGAACACGATATCCAGACATACTACCATTTAGCTCTCGTTGGAATTTAAGAGCACGTTCGTGATTAGTGTCATTTATAAGAAAATAATTTGCCAACTGATTAGAAAGTTGAAGACCTTTTCGAATCATTTTTGCAGTGAAAGGAACAGATTCCACTTCTGTTTCATTATCTTTTTCTACATTTTCTTCTGTATCTAAACTTTTATTTTTGTCTTTAATTTTTTAATTTTCAATTCCGTTTAAAAATCAAATTTCATTTCACTGCTATTACTCACCTTTTAAAAATAAACTTGTGGACACTAAATGATTAATAATTGATTATGTTCTTTTTTAAAAAGCAAAAACAAAATGTGATTTAAAATGCAAAATTAACACGCACAATGTTTGAACAAATTTACATTATAATCTTGTAAAATTTAATGTGTGTATACATAAAATGTGGAAATCATGATTTTAATTTCATTATTGCATAAAATCTTACTATTATAAAGCACCCACAATATTGAAATTACTAAGATGAAAGTTGCTATTACTTTCAATATAATGTAAGTGCACAAAATTTATTATTTAAAGTAATAGCGCATTATCGGAGTTCAACTTCCGGTGAAACATAAATCACGTAACTACAAAATTGTGTTAATTAAGTCCGCATAAAAAGAGACCCAGGTGTATTTAAATATAAGAGAGATAATAATATAATGTTGTAAATTTATTTTATAATTTTTTTTTTAAAATGGATCGATACAAAAAAAAATATTTTAAATGATGAAATGCTTGGAATGCTGGTTTAAACAATAGGAATAGTGCCGAAATAAAAAGGAAACAATTAGAAAATCATTTTTCTTTCTTGTTCTGCATTTGATCGAAGAAGTCAAGTTTTATTAGAATTATTATTTTAATATTTTTCCGCAAAGTGGACATTTCTTTTTAAAGCAGTGTCTCAACAAATATTAATGGTTTTCTAATTAATTCACCATTCACAAAAAGAGTAAAAAAATGAATGGAACATTATTCTAATTTATTAAGCAGATAAGTGGAAATAATTTATCAATTTAAATTTTAAAAAAAAAAAGTAATATGATTTTTATTTAAAAGAAACTAAAAAAAAGAAATCAGAACAGTTAATTTATAGCCAAAATTATGAACAGTAAAGAGCTTTATTCTGTCTATAAATATATTTTATTAAATGCAAACTGCATATATATATATTGTACCAATCGGAATGAAAGTGAAGATCGAATCTAACCGCAAAAACAATATCTGCACTACAAGGGCGCCATCTAGGCATTTGAGCCTAGAAAAATTTATAAAGTAGGCAGATACGCACTGTTAAGATTCCACTTTCTTTAAATATTCCGACCATTAGCCCAAGTCACTAGCTCAGCGGAGACGCAGAGATAAAAATCTATAAATTTTATATCTTAAATATAAAAGAATAAAAGCCACTGCCAGAAATTAACACATAAAAATATTTATTTACGCACATATAAAATAATATTTAAATTTTGAGGAATAAATTTAACGTTTATAATTTTATATTGATCTTTAATTCTAAATTTAAGTAGATTGCAAATAATGAGTTTACTATTTATTTAGAGGGTCGAGTATGAATGGACTACATAGGTCTGCATTTGAAAGGAAAATATTCTTCCCTGATTTAACCTTAGGCAACAAATTTCGCAATCAACTGGCGCCAATCCATCTGATACATTCATGTATTCAATGTAGCATGATACGACAACACAAAATACTATATTGTCAGGAATGTACATCTGAACAATAAGTAGAAATAGAGAAGACATTGACTCTCCACCAACAGGAATGTGACATCTGTTGGCAAGTAGATCAATAAACAAAAAAACTCCATAGGAATGGACTGCGGTCTTCTGCCGACTTACAAGCCCATCCATAGGCAAACAGAGGGTGTGTGGCGTATATCTATAATCCTGCCCGTAGCAGACCTCGTACTACATCTACTAATTACACAAATATATCCAATCCATTGAACCAATTCAACTACGAAATGAATAACCTAAGATTACCCTCCCTTAATACAACTTTACAAAACTATATAGCCATTCATGCCCGACTTAATTTTAACATTTAAATACGTTCGCACAGATTTGTTTAAAAATGTTGGGTATAGATCGATTACATAGATTCCACGGTCAAAAACATTTCAAAATAAACATAAACGATCAAAATACAAAATTATTGATACCGACAATCGCGGAGGGAAACTTATAAGTAACCCAATAGTATTCACCATAAGATACTTGCGTTGTCACCAATAACTTAAAAGACATCCGAATAAATACATTTTAGATACTCACCGTAAGGTATCATTATTTATCGAATGTCTATATATTTTGATAAAATATGAAAACCAAAATATAATTAACCGCAAACGAATCCATGCAAGTGTCTATAAACAACTTAAATTTCATACATTTAAATAATCTTTACAATAAGAAAAAAAAAATGGAAATGATGTTTATCAATCAGAAAACATATAAAATTAAACATTATTAATTTGATTTAAAAACTTAAAAGTCAGATAGAAGTTCATAAGCTTGAACGAAAGTTCTTAGTTATTTTTTTAAATTTAGAGTTCATGTCAATATAGCTTACAGTATAAGAGTCCAGGTTCCTGTTGGCAATTCCCATGGCATCTCCATTGGAAGAAATGTTCTGGAGGTAGCATTAACTGGTTCCATTCTTGTATCACAGTCTTTTCATTTTATTTTTTATTTTTTAACAAAAAAAAATGAGAGAGAACGGCAAGTGCGTCTTACCGTTTTCATCAAATCAAGTCCGAAAAAACTGTATTCCCCTTTTTATATTATCCACATGGATTCAATCAACAAAACGTCACTAATCCATCACTTTCGTTAGGGTCCGAGCCAAGGCCTAGTGCTTCCATTGGTCAAGTTAATTTCTCTTTCTTCTCTTATCTAACTTTTCATCTGACTTTTTAATTAAACAGCTTTTAGATAATTAATAAACAATCATTTCCATTTACAGATTACAGGAATTAATTAATACCTGTTTTTATTTTAACTTACGTTATTTTTTTATTAAAATATTTTTATATTTCAATCTTGTATTTTTTTATTTAAAAAAATACGTTCAAATACTTTTTTTTTTGTTTATGAAAAAAATATTTTTAAAGTTTAGCATCTGTGCGAATATATACGTTTAACGAACATTTTAATTTTAGCATTTAGTTTTTTTTTCTTTTTAATACACTTATTTTTATATGCGAACTTAAAAGTTTTTATTTCAATTTAATGTAACGACATATTTATATATCGTTACAATATATATATATAATTAATTAAAATATGAGATACATTGTCTAGAAGACTTAATTGTCATTGGGGTGGAGCATTTTTCTTAATCACTATGGCCATATGAGTATTAATATTTAACTGTCTACAATTTAAATGCCTGAGAAGTTGCATATACACGAGATGAAAATCTACATGAGGAGTAACACAAAACTACCTACTGCCAACTTAAATAAATGTAGGATATGCTATATAAAATTAATCAGGAGTTCTTCAACATCTATAATAAAAAATGCATCAACCAGAAGAACTTTGTGTAAAGAGAACTCTGAAAAATAATTATGCTTTAACATATCGATTCATAAAAGATTGTAAAATTATGTTTTATTTTCTGTTGTATAAATCTGTATTTTTGTTTTTATTTATTATCTCATTTTATATTTGGGGAAGTGCTATTTCTAGTTCAACAGGGAACAGTTCAACATAAAAAAATATCAAGAGAGTAGGGAAGGGGAAAGGTTGAAAAGTCTATTTTTTTTGTTTTTAAAAAAATCTAGGTGGTTTATTTTCTACCAAGAGATTTAGATATAAATTATGCATTCCAATAGAATACTTAAAGGTAAGAGTTTTTTTAAGTCACTAAAATAATCATTGCCACATTGTGACATGACTATGTATGTTGGGAGTAACAAGAAGAGATCGAAAACGCAATGTATGGGTAAGAGAACAAACAGGTGTTACTGACCTCATTGAAAAAATTAAAAGATTGAAATGGAGTTGGGCTAGACATATTGCTAGAAGAGATGATAATAGATGGACAATTGAAATTTTAAACTGGATTCCAAGAGATTGTAAAAGACCCAGAAAGTGACCACATGTGAGATGGATGGGTGAAATAAGAAAGTGTGCAGAGGTGATGTGGAGAAGCTAAAGATCATAGAAGATGGATTAAACTTGGAGTGACCCTCATCCTGCAGTGGACTGATAATGGGTAATAATGATGATGATGAATAGTGTTCTTAAGATATAATGAGTAAACGATTAACACTTTTAAAATACTAATCTTTATCATTTTCTATCATATTCTGAGTTATTTTATTATTATACTTTTCCATACTAGATATTGCATACTATATCTGAGGTTGCATTTAAATTTTCATTGAATTAGCGATCTCACTTTTAATTATTCTTTTTTATTATCTTGGATATATAGATGTCTATCTTATGGGTATCCATCATGGGAAGTAAGGGTGATTAGTTTTAAATTGTTTAAGTATAAAAATATGATAGATACTCATCATAGACACAAAAACTGTAAGGACGTATGGATATCCAAGTAATTTATGGGTATTTGTAAATATTTTTCTTTTTTGACATTTTTCTTTTCTAAATTGATTAAGAATTTATTTTATGTTTAAATATATCTTCTTTTTTTTGTAAATAAATATTACGAAGTTTTGTTAATTGACAAGATCTCTGTAGTTTTGTTGAGCCAGCATTTACATTCAGTTTAGCATTTACATTCAATCCAGCATTACATTCCATCTTATAGCCAATATTTTACACATGCACACATCCACATTATTGTTTGATAAGCAGATGAGAGAATATTAAATAAAGGTTATTTCTTTCTAATAAATAGGATGTATTATTTTAGTTGTTGATTAATAGTTTGCATAGATACATACCTGTTAAGAGAGTCGAATGTGAATTCTTCCTGAGTTCGAATATCTGAGGCAACAGTTTTGGAAAAGAGTGGTGAGATGTACTGATTTGAATTACATATAAATTTGATAGTTAATGCTTAGGCTAGTCTATTAAAGATAGATGTAATCATGAGTCAGGTATTTCATCATGTTATCTCTAGCATTTTACATGAAGACCCTAGGTCCGACAGTAGTTAGATGCGAGCTTGCTCTCCTCTTATATATGTGAATGGACCGAACTGTTGCATTTGGCACTATCAACTTTAGGATATGAAAGATAAGTGTACTAGCACTTTTAGATTGGATGAAAGTTGATTATATGTTGTAGACAAACCAGCTGAATGGTGAAGTTGATATGTGTGTTCAAATGTATTGGCAGACAGGCACATCCGGGTATATGCGACCCTACCATTACAATATATATGCTTAAAATTTTCACTTGTGGATTTGAAATAAATAGAATAGATATCCATTGTTTACTATTAATCTTCATTTTTTTAAAACCATTATAACTTTTTTTTTTAAATTGACATTAAGTATTGCTTATATGTTCCATTTTATAACCAACATCAAAGCAATTCCTTGGCAAATATCTCAATATTTTTCAGTTTATCACTTTGGTAATGATAATTTTTCATTATGAAACAAAAAAGATCTAAAACTTGCCATATTATGCATAATTGGTACTTTTGATTTAAGTAACACCTACTAAGGCAGTAACCTTTAGGAATATCCTCTTTTTTGCAGTGGCTTGATTATTAATTTATAATTTAATGTACTGTTATCTCTTGTAATAATTAAATCCAAATATTTAATATTTTTGTCCTGTTCTTTTTCAATAGACCATTTCAACCCATTCAACTTATTTAATTCCTCTGCTATAAATTTGCTGATTATTATTACAGTTTAAAAGCATCACGCTATATAAAATAATATCTTATTTACATATGTTTAATTTCAACTAAGAATGATGTATCGTAAATTCTAGTAAATTTTGTGTCATTCACTCAGGCATAGTAAAGGTAATTTAAAGTGGTTGTTTAATGTCTTCATGCTCTCATTTCCAAATGCTTAAGATCTTCCCATACTTAAATGTTTGGGTTGAAAGGATAGATGGATTCATTCTATCTTTTCACAAAGACTTTATCTTGTGTTTGGAAAGTGAGAGTATTCATTTATAATTAAAATTCACAAAGTGCATGTACATTAATTTATTGTCTAATAAACAATTTAGTAAATAATGAAATAATTTATTAATGAATAACAAATTTAGTAAATAATGAAACAAATTAATAGCATCTTCTTTAGAGATTTCCTTCTCAAATACTTTTCAAGATGGAGATTATAACACAAATTTAAATCTTTTCTTTTCTGCAACTTTACATAATAATTTCTCATATATTAAAAAATTATTATTAATTTCAATGTAACTTTTTTAGAAAGTTTCATCCGCTTTATTCTGGGTGAATCACCATATAATTTGTTCAGTGAACTACTTAAATTCTACATTTTTTCTTCTTCTAGTTCATTCCAGAATAAAAAATGTAATTTTTAACCATTTTAATTTTCAATTTTTTCCTTATTTTTTTTTTAAAAAGTCAATTTTTTTTGTTTGAATATTCAAAAGAAAACAATATAAAAACATTAAGGGTTCTTGTTTTAGATTATCTTATTATCTGAAAAACTTTTTTCTTCCTGTAAGTATCAATAAAACATTAAAAGCACTTAATTACTTGCAGTGTTAGTATTTTGTTTATTTTTAAACAGATCGTTTTGGCAGTTCTTTTATAGAGTTGTTTATCTCTAGCAGTTTTTACTAGTTGATATGGGAGATACTTGTCATTGCACTAAGGATGAGAACTAATGAGCTATTTGATTTCATCTAGCACTCCTTATTACATAAAAATCCAAATAGAAAAAGTATTACCATTTAATAAATTAAATTAAAAATTTACACTTGTATAGTTTTAACTTGATAGGTAATTAATTTTATTTCATCCTCTACTTCTATCTAGAATGTGAGAGAAAATCTAATTCATTTTAATTTTTTTGACTTCATTTACATAAAAAAACTTGTCTTTATAAATGTTTGGGGATTATGTCCACAATGAATTTATAAAGGCTATTTGTTTTGAAACAAAAAGAAAAAGTAGCTAAATTAAGATATCGACTCATGTATATTTCATTTCTACCTTATTTCAATCTTTTATATATATTGTAACAGTCAAAACATGTCTATCTCACTAACACAGTACAGAATTTAAACCCGGGACATAGAACTCAACACTAGGAGAGTTACCTCCCAGAAATCCCAAGTTCCAATCCAAAGTCCAAACTCCACAATGCCCTCTACATGATAACACATTTGATGCTACTAATAGTATAATTTCATGCCGGTGCAGGTGATCAGGGAGAAAACAAAAGATGGTAAAGGTTTACTTTAGTGACCATAGCATAAAAATCATGTTCGCCCTCTAGTTTTCAAAATTAGAAGTAAATTATTATTATTTGAAAATCTTACGCATACTACTATATTACAATTACATTAAAATTTATTAAAATGTAAAAGATAATAAAAAAAATATTTACCATTTTAAAGAAGTTGAAATAATGACACTAGTTTCATTAAAATAATTAGTTTAAATTATTTGAAACTTAAGAATTTAAACTATCGACATTTATAACTTAAGAATTTAAACTATCTCGATGGTTCTCGGCGGAATAGATGACAATGGGGAGCCATTAGTCATCGAAATTGATGAAACATATTATTTCCACAGAAAATACAACAGGGGGACTATACATAGAGGGCATTGGTCTTTGGTGGTATTGAAAGAGGGTCAAGGAAGTGCTTCCTGGCAGAAGTTGCGGATAGAATGGCTAGCACATTGGAGGCCCTAATCCAGCGGTACATTTTACCAGGGACTCGCATAATTTCAGATGACTGGGCTGCATACAATATCAGCAGACTTAGCAATGGAGTGTACATGCATTCGGTTGACGTCCACCAGGACAACTTCATGAATCCTGAAGACCAAGACATACATACTCAGAATATTGAGAATATGTGGATGAGGGCCAAGCGTAAGCTGAAATTCCAATCTGGTACCAGAATGGCTTTATTTTCATCGTACCTCCAAGAATGTGCCTTCCACAGTAGATATAGCATTGCCGCCTTTTTCTCCAACTTCCTACTATGCATAGGGCATAATTGTGCTTAAAAAGGTAAATGATTTTTTTTATTATCTTTTATGTTTTAATTAATAAATATTTACTGTAATTATAATATAGGAGCAGATACGTAAGATTTTAGTTCTAATTTTAAAAACTAGATGGCGAATATGCCCTGGTCGCTAAAGTAAACCTTTACCCAAAAGACTCTATATCTAAAATAGCCCTAGGTTAATTTAACAATAACTTATAGATGTGCCAAAGATAAGTTTAATGTACTATGTAATTTATATTGCATCCCGAATAAATAAATAAAAAGAAATAAATTTATAAATAAGATTTTAATAATTTGATAATAATATAATTTAGCAATAAATTGAATAGTTATATAATAAACAAACAAGATGGCTGATACCTCGTACTTGGGTTCATTTAGATAACGTGTCTAAAATATGGTGACACGGTAGGCATATGCGAGTCACGTAAAGTCTAATAGAGTTTGAAATATTCTAAAGCATTTATAATTGGAGATTTAAATGGAGAACGAGAGTCACTCGCGAATAGATTATAAGATCGAGCTATACTGAACGGATTTAAAATTCATTTAAATAGAATTCTTTTAATAAGTAATAAGGGAAATATATGGTGGTGTTAGCGAGTATATGCCGAGGAGGGTGCAGTTTATGCGTATGCAACTTTAAAAGTTGGCAAACGGTCGAGGCATTGGATAGGCATTCTGCCTTTTATTTGGGACATCTCTAGCCCACTCACAGCTCAAGCCTGGCCCGCACCCAGAAGCTTCGTAACTGTGGGGACATACGCGAAATAATTCCCATGTGCCATTTTAGCACAGGACTGGGAACCGCAGAGTAAAATACGGGGAATGGATTTAAATGATAATGACCTTTGCCAACAGGAGAATTCCAGCACTCATGCATATTTACTAGCAACACAGCTTAATTTTCAAAGAATTAGTAAAACAAATGGCAATTCATTAAGGAACAGAAATAGCTCGCTCGCGAATTTCATATTTAGATGGACAGCAGACTCTCAACAAAACTTAAAATAAATAAATATTCATTTAACAAAATTTTATACACAAAATATACTTTAAAACATATATATAAGAGATAATTTTAAATATAAATGATGGGAGGGGGGAAATGCATGTTTGCGTTTTATAAACTAAGATGGCAACCACGCATCATTTAACTTCCCTATGTAACTCGCATTTGTCTAAAGAAATTAATTATATATTTCATCGTAACACATTGAAATTAGACATTTATAAATATAATAGAAAATCAAACCAAGCACAAGTTCAGCATGCATTAGAAAAAATGTTTAAATAAATACATTTCAAGAATATACAAATTTATTAGCTATAGCTTGAAGTTTTCCGAGATCTCAGGTTGATTTTAATTACCTTGTTCTTTTTTTTTTCCATGTGTCATAGCATCGGCCGGATGCGAACCCACAACATTCTGCAAACAACTACTTGCTTGCATGGCAGCTGTGATACCTCTCGGCTAACAATGCAAGACCTGTCCATGGGCTTTTCCAAACTTGTAGAAAAGTTCTTAGGTAAAGTTATGAGTTTCTTTGATTCATGGTTCTGCAGCAGCAGTTAGTAGATTTTAGGAGCAGCATTTCTTTGGGCTGGTTCAGTTGGAGTGGATGATACGGTGACAGGACATCAGAGGGAAAGACAGCCTATAGCCCTGTTACCCTGACATTCTGAGGTTAAATGATTTTAAAACTAGTTCCCAAACTAACCAACAAGCCAGTCAGTCCGATAATGCAAATAAAAACTAATCAGAAAAATAGTTTCAAAATTACAGAAAATATGACTTCTGCTGTCACAATCAGATAGGTTAATTAATAACTCTGTCTAATAATAATGACAATCAGTCAGCCCTATTTATATGCTCTCTCTGATTACAATCTAACCCTGCGGTGATAAAATCCATTCTTTAATTATTACACATTTGAAAACAAGGAATGCATTTTCTAATTAAAATCTGTTCGTAAACACTGTTTTATCTTATGAAATCTACTAGTAAAACTGGTGCCAATATGATTAAAATTAGCCACTATTGTTCTTTCCCCATCCTCACTGACTTAAAGAAAATGGCATGTTTTTGAATAACATTTTATAACACTTTACATTTATCAAACACTATTTTTGAATTTAATTTCCAGAAATATTTCTCAGTGATATTATTTCTTAAAGGCAAATAATTATAATGAAATAACATCACAAATAAATCGATTCAAAACAACAGCTTTTAAATAAAATATTTTGATAAATTTTAAATATTATCGCAGTATGTGTGTAGATGAGAATATGTGACCTACTTTATTGTACAAGCATATATATGTAATATATATTTGACGGTTTGAAAATAAAACCGTTTAAAAACAATTTTACTTATTATTAAACCCTGGGCACCCCATTATAAATATAAATTTAGGTGGGATTTCGGTAAATATACCCAGTACACACACAATACAATGAAATTAGGGTTTTAAATAAGGCATGAGGGTAGGAAGCAGAAAGGCAAGGTGAAACTAAGATTGGTAAGGCATATCTTACTGTTTCAATATATATATATATATATATATATATATATATATATATATATATATATATATGAGTACCCATGCATTGATTACCAAAAGTATTACTATTAACTTTGGCATTGTTTATAAAGCACTATTTCAAAATCAGTCCATGAATGCTATATTTATGATTATAGTTTTTTAGCCTCATCAAGTTAGAATCTGTTCAAATTTAAAGAAGTTAATAGGTTGAATGTGTCTTTAAATACTATCATTCTAAATATTGTGTCATTTAAGACATTAAAAAACTCAAAGCTGTGTAAAATAAAAGCATTATTATATAAAGAAATATCATCCATTCACATATTTTATCAGGTCCTTATTTATTTTATTATTGCCAATCATGGCAGTGTCAGACTCAAAAATGCAGAAGCCTAAGATGATTTCTGGTGTTGGCATTTCTGGATTCAAAATTTTTATGAACTCTCAAATAATAAAGCTATTTGAATATTTATTAATCAACTTTAATAACCACTCTTTTTCAGAAAATAGCTGAAAACTTATTTTAATAAACCAAACTATGTCTATTTACAGCATCTTTCTTAAAAAAATTTGTTTCAATAATATTACAAACTTGAAAATTGAAGTGAATTTTTTATCATAACTCCAAACTAAAAATATAATTTATAAGTTGCTATTGTTTTGAACAGGGTACATCCACGTGCTGGTATATTTTGCTTAAAAATGTAGGTCAGAATCAATCCATTTATTGGACAATAATTTAAAAACATGAGCAGCTATTTTTCCATCTCTGAATGCTATACACAGTCACATTAAAAAAATAAATTAAAAATTTGTAATGAAATTTTATCTCACACCGGCATCCATTTCAGATCCTGTTTATTAATACAATTTACATTTTATTCTTTATTATCTTTTCTGAATTTGATATGCAGTATTTTGCATAATAAAATATGTTTTAAATGTAATGCTAAATGTTTTACAAAATTTAACAATATACTTAAAATTGGTACTGATTAAAACACATCAAAACAATGAGATTAAAGTTTCTTGATAACAAGACTAATATTATATTTTTATAAGAAAAAAAAATATCGAAAAAACAACAACACCCAGATCATATTTAATTGTGATGAAAGTCGGACATTTTATTATTCATTTTGTCAATGAATAATGAGTGAACACACTGTAAAATATGCATTTCCTTTCAGTTTACTTTATAAAAATTTTGTTTATAATATAATCACAATTAATATATGAATACTATAATATAAAAATGTATGTTATATACAACTGTGTGTTCAAAAGTGCTGTCTACTTAATATTCAATAAAGAATATGTATTCTATTTTAGTCAACAATATGTGAGCTATAATATATGATTTACATGAGAGGGATTTGGAACAAAATATAGCAGATATTATGGCTTCATTGTATGTATTGTTTTAGCCAAACTATAAAAAAAATGTTAGGTTTATTGCTCCCCAGGTGTCTAAAAATCATAGTGCATACTAAATTAATATATTACATTTTTAATTCACACCTTTTAAAATAAACATACTTTTAATATTTTGAACCCAATTAAACATTAATATTAATTTTATAAAAAAGTAATCACCATTCATTTTATTATTTTTTTGCAACTAATATCAATATGTTGAAGCAAGATAAAAAATATTCCTATCATTATTCATTTCTAATATAAATAATATGTACAAAATTTAGAGAAAATGCACAAATCATCATCATCATCATTATCAACCATTATCAATCCACTGCAAGATGGTCTCTCCAAGTTTAATCCATCTTCTCCGATCTTTAGCTTCTCTTCTCCACATCACCCCTGCACACTTTCTTATTTCATCCATCCATCTCACATGTGGTCTCTTTCTGGGTCTTTTACAATCTCTTGGAATCCAGTTTAAAATTTCAATTGTCCATCTATTATCATCTCTTCTAACAATATGTCCAGCCCAACTCCACTTCAATCTTTTAATTTTTTCAATGAGGTCAGTAACACCTGTTTGTTCTCTTACCCATACATTGCGTTTACGATCTCTTCTTGTTACTCCCAACATACATCTCTCCATACTTCTTTGAGTGGTCTGAAGTCTCTGAATTGCTCTTCTATTAAGTGTCCAAGTCTCAGATCCATAAGTAAGAACTGGTAAAACACATTTGTTAAAAACCTTCCTTTTCAAACACATAGGCATATTTCCTTTTAGTATCAAGTTATTTCTACCAAAAGCACTCCAACCAAGTTTAATTCTATGATTAATTTCCTCCATTATGTTTCCATCTGTATTAATAATCTGACCAAGGTATTTGTAACTGTTAACTTCTTCTAATTCATCATAATCAACCTTTATTTTCATATTTTGAGCAAATCGATTAAACATTACTTTAGTCTTTTTAACATTTATCTTTAGTCCTACTTTCATCTGATAATTCCTGCAACATTTCCTGCAGATCTGAAGCATTATTTGCAAAAACAACTACATCATCTGCGAAATCTAAATGACTTAAATAATCACCATTTACTTTCACTCCTTTAGTTTCCCATTTTAATCCACAAAATACTTCATGCAGCACTGCTGTAAAAAGTTTTGGAGATATGGAGTCACCTTGTCTTACACCTTTCTCAATGTTGACTTTCCCAGTGTCATTATGTAATCTAATTGTTGCTGTTGCATTTTTATAAATATTCTTTAAAATATGACAATATCCTGGATCTATACCTTGATGATCTAATGCTTTAATCACTGAAGAAATGTTTATAGAATCAAATGCCTTTTCATAATCTACAAATCCTAAGCATAATGGCAACTCATATTCATTTGTCCTTTCTATAACTTCTCTCAATACCTGGATATGATCTACTGTACTAAAACCACTTTTAAATCCGGCTTGTTCTCTTGGTTGGTGGAAATCCAATGTTCTCTGTAGATGAGTAGTAATTATCTTGGTAAAAATTTTATATAAAACTGATAAAAGGCTGATAGGTCTGTAATTTCTAATATCTTCTTTATCACCTTTTTTAAATATTAATATTATTACTGCATTCTTCCAATCATCCGGTACATCTTTATCATTTAGACATTTGGTATATAACTTTGCTAAAATTTTTTCTATTTCTTCACCTGCTTCTTTTAATATATCAATTATAATTCCATCATTACCTGGAGCCTTTCCTTTCTTCATACATTTAATTGCATGTCTCACTTCTTCATTTAAAATTCTGGGCAATTTGGAAGATGTAATAGATATAGGAGGTACTTGTTCTTTATTACTATATAATTCTTGATAAAAATCTTCTACCAATTTCATGATGTCATCTCTCCTTTTAGTAATAATTCCATCTTTTTTTCTTATTGCAGATATAAATTTCCTACCAATACCAAAATGTTGTTTTACATTCTTAAGACTTTTATTTTCTTCTACAGCTTTCCTTGCTAGTTCACAGTTATACTTTCTTATATCATTTTCAACTCTTTTCCGCACCATTTTACAAAATTCGAGATATTCAATTCTTTTTAATGCATCATTTTTGTATATCTTCATATTCCTTCTTTTCTTCATAAATTCTCTAGTCTCAGTAGAAATTTTATTGGTCAATTGCTTTTTCTTTCTACCAGCTATCTTTGTTGCAGTTTTCAAAAGTGTATCAGTTATTTTCATATTAATTTCATTCAAATCTGAATCATGTTCAAAATCTACTAATACTTGAAACCGATTTGTAAGTTCTAATTTAAATTCATTAGAATGTTTCTGAAGATTAGGAATATCAACTGTAAATATTGTTTTTTTTAATAATTTTTGTCTCTCTAGTTTTACATTAACACGTATCTTACACCTTACTAATCGATGATCACTTCCTGTGTTAAATTTATTAAGAACATTACAATCTTGAAATATGTATTTCCTGTTAGTCAAAATATAATCCAATTCTGCTGTACCTTCATTTGGATGCTTCCATGTCCATTTCCTTTTAACATTTTTTTCAAAAAAAGAATTCATAATATAAAGTTTTTCTTTTTCTGCAAACTCCACAAGTCTATGTCCTCTCTCATTTCTATTACCATAACCAAAATTACCCACAACACTTTCATCTTTCATTTTTTTACCAATTCTAGCATTAAAGTCTCCCATAACAATTTTAAAATGGTGTTTACTCTGATCAAAAGCCTTTTGTACATCCATATAAAAATCTTCTACTACTTCATCACTATGAGAACTTGTTGGGGCATAAACCTGAATTATCTGCATTTGGTATCTGCTATTAAGTTGTATAACTAATCTTGCCACTCTGTCCGACACACCATCAATCTCCACAATATTGTTCTTCCACTTTTTATTTATAATGAATCCTACTCCACTTGTATTTCCAATATTTGTGCCTTTATAATAGAGTATATGTCCACTTTTTAAATCAATTGTCTCTTCACCTTTTCTTCTAACTTCACAAAGTCCAATAATGTCCCATTTAATATAAGAGAGTTCTTCTTCTAATTCTTGCAATCTTCCTTCACTTGAAAGTGATCTGCAGTTGTAAGTACCTAAATAAAAAGTCGTCATCAAATGGCAGCCTGGGTCTGCAATCAGGGGATTCTTAGCACCCTCTGCCTTCGGCCACCAACCGCTGCCTTGGTTGGTGACTTTACAGCCTCCTGGGAATAAGGGCCATGCTTTATTTTTGTCTGTCATAATTGTATATATGTATTGGGAAAATATTTATCATTTACACAAACATTCATTCTGCCTTATCAGGCACTGAGAAGAAAGACCATGGTGTTTCTTGATCTTAAACTCAGAGGTAAAAAGCCAATAAACTCACCACGCTGGCTAATGCGTGTTGGTGAGCAGCCCATCCATGTTCGTATACTATATGAATAATCACATAGTAATAACAGCTGCAACGACAAGAACGTATGGAGTGGACATTAGGAATTTGCCCTGCTCGGTTCCTTTAAGGCCTCCAAGAGGAATCAAAGGGTCTCCTTTCAGTTAATAGCAAAACTCCTTTCTGCAGCCAAATGCGCAAATAATCCTGTCTAAACCATTTTTTTTGCTTAATCACAAACTTACATATAAATAACAACTAAGACAACACTAATAATATATAATCACTGGAACAATAAACTTTCCAGGCACTGGATAAATCAATGCTTTGTCACTCATTTACAGAATTACTGAGCAAATGAATCCAAATTTCATTTGCAATCCCAATTTTTGTACAATAGCAAATCTGACAACTGATTATTAAAGGTGAATGTCCAAGGAGACTCAGATATAAACAGAGTATTTGTATATGAATCTTCATCCTTATTAATCATTTGTCACATTTCTTACCTTTATAAGAACATGTATAGGAAACAAAATTTGGATTCATTTTAAATTTACATAGTAATTCTGATAATAGAAGGCAATGCAGAGATTTAACCAGAACTAATAGTGATCATAATTTCTTTGTAATTGAAATGGTTAGTAATGTAATGGAAAATAGAAATAAAAGTAGAAACAATAGTGAAAGATGTGGATGGAGAGTCAATGATAAGAATAAGTTAGAAGAGTATAAAATACAAGTTGAAGAAACCATGGAAGAGTTGGTTGGAAATGAGTATGAGGACTGGTGTGATGAAATAGAAAAAGTGGCAAATAGGGTTTTGGGTGAGAATATTCAGAAGAATAAAAGTAATAGAAAAATGAGAGTTAGTAAAAGTGTAAAAGAGAGGGGAAAAGCATGTAGAGAATATAAGTGTGCTATTAAGAACAAAGAAAGTGAAAAAGATATTAATGCTAAATGGGAAAAGTACTTAGAAAAGAAGAAGTTAGCTAAAATAGATAATTATAGAGAGAGGATGAAACTAAATAGTAAATTATTGGATGATATTAATAAAAGTGGAAGAGATGAGAGTAAAAAATTTTGGAATTACATTAAAAGAAGAAATTTAGAGGAGAGAAAGATAGTATTACTGGATGAGGAGGGAATAGAGTGTAGCTCTAGAGAAAAATTAGAGAGAATATTGAATAGTTTATGTAATGGATATAGAAAAGATGTTAGATGTGAAGGACAGAGGGATAGAAAATATGAAAGCATATAGTAATGTGAATATTAGGTTTACAAAAAATGAACTGAATGAGGCAGAGAAGAAATTGAAAAGTGGTAAGGCAAGAGGGTTAGATGGATGGGCAGCAGAGATGGTAATGAATTTAGGGCGTAGGGCAAAAGTAAAGTTACTATCATGTTTTAATAAGATGGCACAGAAGATAGTTTTTCTGGGTAGCTGGAGTAATACAAGAGTAAGATTATTATTTAAAGGAAAAGGTAAGGATTATAGAAAGTTAAATAATTATAGACCAATAGCGATAATATCAGTTATATATAAAGTTTTTTCATATATGGTGGCTGGAAGAGTTGCAAAGTGGATGGAAGAAAATAATGTAGTGGGGGAAATGCAAGGAGGCTTTAGGTCAGATAGGCATATAGGAGATAGTTTATTTGTAGTTACACAACTTATAGATATGAGTAAAAATTCAGGTAGACAGTTATATATGTTTTATAGATATAGAGAAGGCATATGATAGAGTGAATAGAAGTAGATTATGGATAAATTTAGCAAATCTGGGAATGGATGAAGCTTTAGTGGGTGTTATTAAAAAAATATATGAAAATAATTACTATACATATCAATTAGGGAATATAGAATCAGTTAAAGTTAAAAATGGGGTGGGACTGAGGCTAGAATGCCCTATGTCACCTATTTTGTTTGTGTTGTATTTGAGTGAAATGGAGAGAGCAATAGAAAGTCTTGGAAGAGGGATAGAGATACCGTTAATAGGTGGCAAGAGAGAATATACATTGTCGGGTCTTTTTTTTGCAAATGATGTCTTTTTGTGTGCAGAAAGAAGAGAAGATATGGAAGTTATGCTGAGGACCTACCCAAGGGTAGCTAAAGATATGGGGATTAAATTTAGTGAAGAAAAATCAAATATAATGATGGTGAATACTGGCGAAAGAGAAGACAAACATTTCTTATTGGGGGATATAAAGTTATGTGTGGTGAATAGATATAGTTATTTGGGAATCATCTTGAGTAATAAGAAAAATTGCTTGGATGAATGGGAGAAAAAAATGATAAATGAAGCAAAGAAAAGAAAGGGATTGATAAAGAAATTAACAGTGTTTTCATATAATAAATATGATGTAGCCAGAATTGTATGGAAGGGAGAGGCAGTAGCAGGGTTAACATATGGCAATGATGCACTATGTGTTAGTAAAGGGGTATTAGATTGCTTAGAAAAAGTACAAAGGGAAGTAGGAAGACATGCATTAGATGCAGAGGTGTGGACAGCAAAGGAGGCAATTCAAGGAGAAATGGGATGGTCAAGTTTTTATATGAGGGATGCAAAAAGCAAATTGAAAATGTTCAGTGGATTGCAGTTTATGGATAATAAAAGAATAGCCAAAATCGTATTCAATTGGGTTACAAGTAAAGGGCAGGCAACAAGATGGATGAGAGAGATAATGCAGTATGCAGAAGATTTGAATAAAGAAGTAAATACTTGTACAAAAGGTGGGATGATTGTGTTAGGAGGATTGTTGAGTGTTATAGTGGTAAGGAGTGGGATAGAAGAATAGATGCATTAATAATGAATAAGGAGTTGGAGAGATGGAGAACTAGTATGGAGAGAAAAACGAGTTTAAATATATATAGAAGTAAACAGAACATTGGGTGTGAGTTAATTTATGATAATAGTAAGAAAAGTAGTTTATTGTTTAAAGCTCAAACGGGATCTTTAGCAACAAGGAATATACATGTAAATGGAAAAATATGGGTGATTTAGTCTGCAAGTTGTGTAAGGAAGGCATAGAAAATATTAGTTACTTCAATGTAAATGCTTGGAAGCAGAAAGGGTACAAATAATGAAGTTATGGAAGATTAAATATGAACAAAGTGATTATACAGAAAGTGAGTTATTGGTTTTTATGTTAGGTTTGGGAAAAGATAAGGGAGATTTAAAGGGAGATTTTCATGGAGTTGACAAAGATTATGTTGTGGAAATAGGATGGAGCAGATTATGGGAAAACTTAGGGTGGACAATGGAAAAGGAAGGTAAAGTGGCTAACAGGTATCTCTGAGCATAGCTGCTGAGAGATTTCTGACTCCGTTTAAGAAGAAGTCACAGTGCATCACATCACATCACTTGGAAAATTTATCAACCCCCCCAACCAGTTATAAGTTACTTAACTATATCTTGATGCAACATATTGTTACTGTTACAAAATTTTCAGATGATTTTTGTGCACAGAAAGAAGGGAATTTATGGAAGTTTATGCTGAGGACATGCACAAGGGTGGATAAAGAGATGGAGATTAAGTTTAATGAAGAAAAATCAAAAGTAATGATTAATACTGGAGAAAGAGAAGATAATAATTTTTATTGGGGGATGTAAAATTAAGTGTGCTCAATAAATAAAACTATTTGGGAATCATCTTCAGTAAAAAGTAATGATTAATACTGGGGAAAGAGAAGACAAAGAATTTTTATTGGGGGATGTAAAATTAAGTGTGATGAATAGATACAACTATTTGGGAATCATCTTAAGTAATCAGAGAAATTGCTTGGATCAATGAGAGAAAAAATTGATAAATGAAGCAAAGAAAAGAAAGGGATTGATAAAGAAATTAACAGTGTTTTCATATAATAAATATGATGTAGCTACAATTATATGGGAGTGGCTGTAGCAGGGATAACATATGGTAATGATGTATTGTGTTAGTAAAGGGGTATTAGATTACTTGGAAAAAGTACAAAGAGAAGTAGGAAGACATGCATTAGATGCAGATGTGTGGACAGCAAAGCAGGCAATTCAAGAAGAAATTGGATGGTCAAGTTTTTACGAGGGATGCAAAAAGCAAAATGAAAATGTTTGGTAGATTGCAGTTTATGGATAATAAAAAAATAACCAAAATTGTATTTAATTGGGTTATGAATAAAGAGCAGGTAACAAGATGGGTGAGGAAGGTAATGAAATATGCAGAAGATTTGGATAAAGAATTTGTCAGTATACTTGTACAAAAGGTGGGATGATTGTGTTAGGAAAATTGTTGAGTGTTATAGTGGTAAGGAATGGGATAGAAGAATAGATGCATTAATAGAGAATAGGGAGTTGAAGGGATGGAGAACTAGTATGGAGAGTAAAAAGGTTTAAATATATATAGAAGTAAACGGATATTAGATGTGAATTAATTTATGATAATAGCAAGAAAAGTAGTTTACTGTTTAAGGCTCGAACGGGATCTTTAGCAACAGGGGATTATACACATAAATGAAAAACACGGGTGATTTAGTCTGCAAGTTGTGTAAGGAAGGCATAGAAAATATTAGGCATCTGTTAATTGAATGTAAATGCTTGAAAGCAGAAAGGATACAAATAATAAAGTTGTGGAAGAATAAATATAAGAAAAGTGATTATACAGAAAGTGGGTTATTGATTTTTATGCTGGGTTTGGGAAAAGATAATGGGGAGTTAGATATAAAGGCCATGGAGTTAACAAAGATTATGTTGTGGAAATGGGATGAAGCAGGATATGGGAAAACTTAGGGTGGAGAATGGAAAGGGAAGGTATAGTGGCTAACAGGTTTCTCTGGGCATTGTTGCTGAGAGATTCCTGACTCTATATAAGAAGTCACAGTGCATCATATTACATTACTTGAAAAATTTATCGGACTCTACCCCCCCCCCCCCAATCAATTATAAGTTTATATCTTGATGCAACATAATGTTACTGTTATGAAATATATTAAATATTGCAAGTTTGTTTTTCTTTCCTTGTTTCAATTTTTGCCCCATTAATATAATTATTTCTTCTAGAGACATATATAACAGGTATCATTATTGATAGGGTCATCAGTATTTTCTTATTCAGAATCTTATTATATATAATTTCTGATAAATTTCCAGAAAACTTTCCTCCAGTTAATCTATAAGCTATTACAGTTCTAAAAGTGTCCCACAATCTTATTAATTGTTTTCACAATCCTAAATATCTGAATTTCTTTCTTATTTTATTTTAATACTAAATCTCAACTTTCAATATTTTTTTTTGTGTTTTTTAGTATTTCAAGTTGCTCATTCCAAGTAGTTTATTTTTCTAAGAGTTTTCTATAATTCTGGATAGTTTTTTTAATAAACTGATTGGAGTTGGTAATTATTTCTATTTTATCCAACTTTTCATAACTCAAGGTCACCTATACTCCCCACAATAGACATTTTAAAAAAAATTCCAATGATTTCACAAAATGATCAAACAGAATATAAATGGTTATTATTTAAAAAACTAACACAATAATGTGTTATCTAATATTCTTACAAGCATTCCTCTAAATGGCAAAGTTAATCTTTACAAATCAGATTCTGATCATTTATCTAATCAATAGTCCAACAATAAAAATTTAATCTGTTGTTTAGCTATTCAGATGGCAGGCTGGGCAAATACAGGAAAGGCTGTGTTTAATTCAACTAAATATAAAGTAACATTCAAGCGTTGGTGGCCGAGTGGTCAGCACAGCTGCCTTACAAGCAGTTGTCCCGGATTCGCTTTCCGGCCGATGCTTTGACACATGAAAAATATATATATAAAGTAACATTAAGTTTGATCTGAATTTCCATATTTTTACAAATAAGGGCTAACTTTTTAAATTCTCTAAACTGTCTTCAATAAGACTTTGGAGATAATTTATTTTTCTCTGTCATCATTAACTAAAACAGAAATGTATGCATACTAACATTTATTTTTAGATCACCATCCCTAATATAAATTTGTTCTCTGATCCATTTAATTTAATTTGCTTACAGATTTGTAGATAAATACCAAGTCATATCTATTTCTACTATTCAATTATCTGTCTAGAGATTACACTTATTCATATATGTCTTTCAACAATTATTCAGGACATTCAGTAATTTTCTGTCAACCTCATTTAAATATGAATTACTCACTATGTTGATGTATAGTCAATCAATGTTTGATTTTTTCCACTGAAATATATTATAGGAATATCCAATTTAATTTTTACATTCTTTATTACATTATTCTTTTCAAGTATATCTTTGCTTCTATATTCTCGAATTGGTGTTTTCTTTTTTATAAATTTTCTCATTCTCAGGTTTTAGATCTAAATTGTCATTTAATATTTAATAAGTTCTCAATTAACTTTCTCAGCCTTTTGTGTCTTTTTTCATTGTTTCTTTTTACCTATTAGATTAGTTTTTGATATTTTTGCTTTTCTATATATATAGTATTATATTTAAATTTTAACAATAATAATTTATATAAGTTTGAAACACCGTTACACAAGTAGGAATGAATATAGTCAATATTTTTACATATTAACCATACCAATGGTCAGATCGAGATTGTCTGTGAATACAGAAACTGCAGTCACCTTTCAAGATCATTACACTCACTCCATAATTGCTAGAAGTAAAATACCTCTCCTGTGGATATTTTTATTTATACTGGGGATAAATCCCCCTGGGCACCATCCAGCCAATTTGACTGGAATATTCACCAAAGATTTTAAATGCTTGAAGCACTTGATTCCACAGCTAGCTCAAAGGAACATAACTTACTTAACTGAGGCTATCAGACAGTTACATTTAAACACAAACAATATAATTGACAAATTTTATCTTAGTCAAATGTTATATGGTGAGATACAAAAAGACATAATTTAGGCCAAATTAACATTTTAATTTTTTTTTTTTAAAAAAAAATCATTATAAGAATAAACAATAAAATTAGAACAAACTAATTAGTTATTTGGTGTAGTTAAGACTACTTTAACTAGGTAGTAAGAATTTATCATTTCTAATTTTACAAGTTTATTATATAAAATCTTATCCCTGTATACCATTTTACATCTAGACTTTCAAATTATTTTCTTATATTAACCTAGGTTTTTCTAGTGTCTTCTTGACAGTTTACAGGGTTTGTGACTGGCATTCTTAAACAGGTTTCCGTTTCTTTTAACAATTTATTGTTTTTTTTTCCAGGACAGCATATATCTTTGTGGGCTTGTTCAGTATCAGTCTTCAATAATGACAGGTAATGTCTTAACAATAGCAGGTCAAGGATATGTCACATCTCGGGCTATCAAATACACAGGAACAGGATAATAACTGTTTAGCATACCATGGTGATGTCAGGGAGTTCACATAAATAGCTATATAACACTGAAGGATGAACTCTATGTTCTCAATGAGAGCCAGCAATATTCAGCAGGTGATAAGTCAGCAAAAATTAAATCAACAGAATCAAAATCACAGCAGAATAATTCCAATGAAAACTTAATAGCCATCATATACCCTTGACAAACTATTTTCTAAGCTAATCATGCCATTAATGTTTCAATCTTCCTCTTTTCTAATTAGTTCTTTTATATTTTAATTATAACATTTATTATGTATTGACTACTGTTTTCAGTAAAATATTATCCCTTCTTGATTAGACAATTTACAAAATTACTTTAATCTTTGATTAGATTGTATTTTTCTCTTCTTAAATAATTTTAAACAATAATTCTGTATAATTAATTATTCACATTACAATTCTCTTCTTCTTTCTTTACAATTAATATTTTTAGTTTCACCAAATAACTTTGTAATCTTTAGCTTTCCTTTTTTTATTATACTTTCATAACATTTTGGATTTGTAATTTTATTTAAAAACCCTTTTTTTTTCAAATAGTAAATTTAATTAAAATTTTTAAACTACATTATACTTTAATTATATTTTTCCCTCTTCTATTTTCTTTAGAGACCGAGATACGAATTTTATTTTTCCTTTTGTTTGCTTACTACCAGACTTTTGATCTATTCCAATCTCTGTTCTATTTATTAAGTCTTTTTCATTAGTAAAAAATAATATATATATATATTTTCTGAATATCTCATGTAACACATATATTTACTTATCTGTTACAATAAACATCTATATTGTAATTGTATGGTGGGATGGCAAAATAGTATTTATCAAAGGATTTTAGCTTACTTGCTGTTTCAGCATTTTTTCTTTACACCTGTATGCCATCTATAGTAAACTTTAGCAATGTCAGCTGATAGTCTTTAATAAATCACCATCGTGCTATTCTATCCAATGGCTCCAGATTAGTTCTGAATATATGACTTTCATTAATGAGGAGCATTAGATTTTGGAACTGTGAACTGAATGTACCTTCCTTTAGCAATCATTTACTTCTCCTTTCAATTACCATGCTACCAGCTCAAATTGAAGAACACGTTTCAACTTAAGCCATCTTGCCTGTTATCATATATATTTTAAACGAGTTTATTATCTGTATATTGTGGCATCTTTAGTTTTTTAACAACTATAAACACCTTTAACCTGTAGCCAGAATTGGTATAAAATCAATAAAATATTACAACCATCACATAACTTTATCTTACTAATTGCTTTTTTTTTGACATCTCTATGCCACCTAATGTAAATTTTTGTAATTAATAGATGCCATATATGACTTTAGCTTACTAATTGTTGTTTTTTTCACACCTCTATGCCATCTAACAGTGTATAATAAATTCCTATCCAATATCCCCAGTTTCAAGTTTATGGCCTTTATCAGTGAGCAGCTTTGGATCCAGTAGTATCTAATCACCTTCCTTCTAGAAGCCACCGTTTATTTCTTTTTAATAAAACATATTTTCATTCTAAACCAATTTGTTTGTATAGTCATATAGATCTGAAACCAATTCAGTCTCTATGGTGATATACTTTCTTTTTTTTTTACAACTATAGACATCTTATATCCTGTGGCCAGAATTGATATAAATTCAATAAAATGATTCTATCATATGAACTTTTGCTTACTCATAATTATTTCAAGTGTATAAATTTTTTCTTCACACCTCTATGATTCCTACTGTAAGCTTTATTAACTAATAGATGCCAAATGATGCTTTATAAATTCTTACCCTATTCAATATCCATATAGTGGATTCAAGCTTACGGCTTTCATCAGAAAGCTGAGATTTGAACAATTTAGAGAAAAAAAAACTTAAGAGATATAGATTTGGTGAATAGAAATGGTGGAAAAATAGAATTAGCAGTTTTATAATTCAAGTGTAATTTTCTTTTCTGAGTCAACGTAATATCTTGCAAAATGAAAAGACACACAAAAAAGATAGTTTTTTAATATTTAGCTTTATTATTGCCTAGCATGCATTCAATATATTTTTTACTATATCATATTCATGACATATAGTGGTGTGATTAAATGGTTCTTTATATCAATGTTCAATTAACTGTTCACATATTCAGTTTTAATTTAAAATTTAAATAGCCTATTTCTTCTTTTTTGTTAATAGCTAAATGGTCACTAGCTATTGCACATGCTTCTTTAATCTTCTGCTTTCTATTCCTTCTGTGTACACCATCTCTGCTTCTGCCAGCTCGAACCCATGGCCAGTCCTCTGCCTATGATTTGCAAATATTGAAATGTGCTCCCCCCCATCCCAGAGGGATCCACTGCACAAATATCTTCATTGGGCAAGTCCCGATAATAAGAATTAATAAAAAAAAGATTACAAAATGAAAATAGTTGAATTGGCAATGCATTTAGAGGTAGAAAATGAAAAAATTGTTCTAAGGAACTGTAAAAAGAAAGATGATTGAAGAACTTATTAAAAAAAAGTCTGGAAAATTGTACAGAATATGCCTTTTGGAAGACAAATAATGATGATTAGTATAAGAATTTTTTTATCTAGAATTATTTAAAATTTTGAAAACAACAAAACCAATTAATAAATAAGATTATTATGTTAATTTATATCATAGATTTCTTTTATTTTTATCAAGTTAAAATTTCAGGCTATTTTTTAATATTTGTAAAATTATAATAAATCGTTATTTTGCTAGTAAATGTTACTTAAACTTAATTTCATTTTATATCATTTGATCTTTAAATTCATATTTGCTTTAAAAACAAATAGTATCGGATGGGCCTATCTTTAATAACTAATCATTAAAATTTGACAAAAGAAAAATATTAAATTTAATATCAGATATATTATCAAAGGTACGTTTAAAATTTTAAAGATGAAATATAATTTTAATTCTAGATCTATGCTATATATGTTAAATTTTCTGCCTACAAAAGATGAAAATGAACAAAAAAAAAATACTAAAAGGTTACAATTATAGATCATTTTATTAAAACTAGAAAGAAAACATACATAAACAATAATTAGCCAACATTGTCATTTACAAATAAATTTTGCTGATACTAACAGAAATAATAGCTGTTCCATAAGGAATGATTATTGTTTAAACATCAAAATGATGCAAGTAAAATATAAATAATAAATGATCACTAGTTTTATTCTACTATGTGACAATAAATTTAAAATAAATTTGTCTTTCTTCTTAAATTATGCATCAAAACCATGATATCAGTTAATGCAGGTTTCGACTACATAAACATATGAAGTGATATTTTAATTCAACCAAACATATAGAGTAGTACTCATACTTAGTATGAATATTATACAAGCTGTTGATTAACAACCTGGTAAAAATAAAACTTAAAACAAAAAAAAAAAAGCTATTCAACAGATTTGAGTGCTTCAAACTATAATTCATGTGAAAGAATTTGATGATAAAAAAAACACACAAAATGAAGTTTGGAGAATGAAATTCAATGATACAAATTAGACTAAAAGAAAATATATAATCATATAAGAGATATCTCAACCAATGATCTTTGGTTAAATTTAGAAAGATTATTATTTTAAAGTAATTTTTAAAACATTCAGTACTTTACTGAAATTAGATAAAATCTTGACTTCTAGGAGGGAAGGCAAATATACAAAATGAATATATATATTTACATATTTACAGAAACTCAAGTCAACTGCAAAAAAATAAACTTTATAAAGTGATGAATAAATAAAAAAAATTTCAATATTTATTTAAAATGTGTACAAAATTGTAATTTTATTTATTAACTCTTATTTAAAATACGTATTTTTTTTAAAAAAATTAAATTAAAAATCAGTCTCCCTTATCTATTTATTTATTTGCAGAAGCAAAAATATTTTTAAAAAATAGTTTTGTTTTATAAAATATTTCTGCAAATATTTTATAAAGTTTAATATACAATTATCACAATTCTGAAGGTCATAAAAAAAAAAACCCTTGCTGTCAATTTCTTTTTCCTTTCTTTACAGGGAAAAAATGTAAATATATAGTACAAATTATAATTTTCTTTCTACTTTTTAGAGCAAAAGAAAATATCACATAAGATGGAGGAAAGAAGAATATGGAGAATAACTGGTTATGCATTATTAAAATTAAATATATTTACATATTAATGCATTTTTTTTTTTAATAAATCAAATATAACAGGAAAAATATTTTTACTGGAAAAAAAAGTTATAAATAATAAAATAAAATTTGAATTTCAACAAGATAAAAATTATTTCATTCAAAAATAAATTCTAATATTTCATTTAATGGTATATCACAATATCAATGTTTTAATAAAATAATTTTCCATTAGAAGTTTGTTTTATTAATAAAATATTTAAAAATATTTATTTTTAGTATTTTAGAAACTGGATTCTACAAATTAGTATGTAATGAATGATTAGTACATTTACTTTAAAAGAATAAATATATATATTTAATATATGCACAGTAATTATTTATGTACGTTTAATACCGATACATTTTATATTAATATATGCACAAAAATACTTCCAAGTTAATAAATTGAGCAAATTGCAAACAGTTCATCCATACATTAAAATAAGATTCCTTGGACCACATATAATAAAACTTTAACTTGGATTTGTTTAGAAGAATCATTCTATTATTAGTTTTTCTCTGCAATTTCATATACTTGACATCCTACTGCTGATTTCCATTGATTAAAACTTCATTTACTAAAATTACAAAAAAAAACAATATATATATATATTAGTATTTGATATTAATAGATAAAAGTAATTTAATAAAAGTTCAATTTATTAATAAATGGATATCTAAAAGATTTTGAGTTTGATTTGTAGATAACAAACATTAGAGCTTTCTATCATATATTAAACAAATGAATATATAACGTGTATATTCTGATACATTCACATATAGGATCTACACAAACATATGTTTGTAATGCACACAGAGATAAAATATTATAATCTTGTTAATTTTTAGACTTAATAATAATATATAATTTAATCTGATTTAATGAATGCAAACTGACAATTAAGGATGATTGATTTATATAAATTAGAAGCTTGACTTTTACATACAATGAAGCCAGATACAACAAATTAATCTATTTCAGAAGTTCATTTGTTTATTGAATGCATGTTTTAAAGATAATCCATTTCATGCTCACAATCTAGAAAAGTTACCATCCAGAACTATTGTAGCAGGAAAAATAAGTATAAATGTAAAAATATATATAAAATTAATTTCTATATATAATGGACAATTAGATTTTTTATGAAAACTAAAATTTACTTTTTAAAAGAAAATAAAAAAATAAACTAACATATCCTAATAAAAATTCATATATTGTGGGATTTAGAATTTCTGCTTTCATGCTTTAGCACTCACTATGCCGAAAAATTCCTCAACAATTGCTTGATTTTTTGCTATTACATATCTTTAGGAAAAGTTTCCATAGCTCCATGATATAATACACTGCTCAATCTAGAAATGCCTTTTTGCTAATTGTCTAATTTTTAATTTGTTCTTCTTTTAAATGGTGACTAATTAATTTAACTACACCATATTCAAAACTTAGTGCTGTTTTATAGCTCTTGTGACAATTTTAATAAATAGTATTCACTGATTTAGCAATTTCATTAAGTTAGCACTTAATTTCTGCCATTTTTATTGTCTCATTTTGAAATTATTTATTTTCTAATATCAAATTCTGTTTTATACACGTTTGAAATTATTACAGTATACACACCTAGGAAAATATCTTTAAAAATATGAAAAATATTTTCCCCAATAGACAGAAAAAGATAAGTCATTCTAATGTTCATTGTATGTATTTGTATTATAAATTCTAAATGAATAAAAAAAAGAAAAAAAATAATTATACTATTTATTCACTTTATAGGCTTTGGTGTACAAGATCTCATTGTATTAAAACTATCATGGCTATATTAATTATTAATAAAAAAAATTATTTTCAATAGCCTTTCCTTTCATAATAATAAAAAACATGAGCTGTTGATTGTACTTTATGCTTGCAAACTAATTTTTTTTTTAAAAAACAACATTTTAAATAATGGCAGACCTCTGTTAATTAGCATAATCTCATGCAAAATAGATTTTAAAAATGTTATACTATTTTTATAAAATCTTTAGGCAAACTTTATCTTGATGGGAAAATAAATGTATAAACTGAACTTCGGTAGTTTTTGAGAAAATAAATTTTTGATCAGCATTATATAAATATAAAAGACTGGAGTGTTGAGAGGTGATTGAAAATTATTTGTAACAAAATTTTGTTATGAACGTAAAATATTGTTTCAAATTCCATAAAGTGATCTTTCAATAAATAGAAAATTTTAGTTTGATAGTTATGTCAGACTTATTAATCAGAAATTAAACCTAAATAAGAACCAGTTAATATTCTATATTTAATGCAAATTAATAAAAAGCCAGAATTACTCTAATTTATGCGAATATAAATATCTTTCAAAGTAAGAATTTTATTTTTTACTAATATATGAATTAATGAATGATTATCAGCACTGTGGATAAAAATATGATGTTGTTTATTTTTAGGAAGAAATGCTTGCCTATGTAGGATTTTGAGATTCCTAAAATGAGATTGGCATGCAAAGAAATCAGCTTCTATTTAATAAAAGATAATTTTACTTTTAATATTTTGTATTAAAACTTCCTTGTATAAAAAATAGTTCACGTTGTTATTTCTAGAAATAGCTATTATATGATTAATCCGCTTTTTTATTTTTTGTACAATGCGTACATAACACCTTTCACCTCAACAGTGTTTCGATTGCCCCTGCAATCTTCTGCAGAACTATAATATATATATGCGTAAATATATAACTATATAAAATATACAAATTATATAAAAATATAAAACCCATGCATATATATATATATTGTAACGTTTTTCACATTTTACTAGATTCTGGTACGCCATCTTTTACTCACCGTAAATTTAGTGAAAGTTAATCAAGCTATGAAATACAGAAAATGCAAATATTTTGTTCATATTTATATAAAACATAGCTATATTTCCTGATTAACTGGCCTACCAATTATTTCGACTTATGCTAACAGCAGTATCAGCCTTTTATTTATTTTTATAAGAGCATCAGGATTCATGTAAGAATCCGCTGAAATCCATTGCATCGCACATCGTAAATAAAGAAGCAAATGATTTTAAAAGAAAACTGGGTCATAGTTTACCGTAGATAAGGTTATTTTTATTTTTAAGATATTATTCCTAGAGCTTAGTCAACAAATATTGGCAAAGGTAAATTATACTCCAATCCTAATAAACTAACATTAATAAATTTGATAACTATTATTAATAATGCACAATGAATAGCTGATATTACAAATAAATATTTTTTATTATAACAAATTAAAATATTAAAAACACATTACTAATTAATTGGAAAGATTACAAGCACGCTAATCCAGATATTAAATCAACTAACTAAAACAGTTTAATAATTAAAGTTCACTTAAGTTTCTTCCAGGAAGTTCTTTGGATGAGAATTCTGCAAATGTCTCTATTAGTAGTAATACTATAAGCTTATAGGAAGGATCGTTTGCAAACGCTTAATTTAGTCACAATCGGGATATGAATAATCTTACCGGTAAGTTTTGTAGTACGCATTTTGAAGAGCTCATTGAAGTTAACTAGTTTCCCTCTGTTGACATTCTTGTAGTTTCTTGGCCTGTCCTAATGGCTAGACTTGATGTTTTGTTCTGAGTGACCCATACAATGAAAGGTATCTATAAACGTGTTGGTTCCACTCTGCATGACGATCCACTTCAGCATATGAGTAATGATAGTCCTGCATAGAGTAGTCTGGGATAGGATATTTTCTCTATCCCAGACCTAATGGAAGCTGCTAGTTAAGGAAAAGACAAAGGCCTAGTTTTAAGTTTTTCTGACCTTTTATAGTCGCGATCCATTTTTAGACTTCTCTGCTCATCTATTTTCTTTAGTTCTTTTATCAACATACAAGATAATAATCTTGTACATTCTTTCTTAAATTTTAGTTATAAAGTCCTTTTTTTTAAAACATAATTCCGCCATCTTTAATCAGAGTTAAAAAGATTTTACTAATTGAAATCTGCGTGTGGAATTCTTTCTTTTCTTTAGTTTATCTGGATTAGTAATCTGCATGTCTTTTATTCTTTCCAATTTTAACTTTTATTTTTAATCACATAAATAAAATATGAACGAAAAATGTAACTTTTATTGTACGTTTTAAAAACAAATAAATTACACAAACAAAAAAAAAAAATTAAAACTGCCTCAATCTAAAAGATCTTTAAATTTACCCCATTTTTTTTGCTCTTAAATATTTTAAATGCCAATATCTTTGGACCATCTACTTAAAGACGGTACAATATACACTTATAAAAAGTAAACAAACATATACTTATATATCCTTTTAAATACATGAATACAAATAAAATAAATCCCTTAAACATTTTAATCTTCAATCTTTTTCTTTTCCTTTCATTAAAACTCTTTAAAATTTTCCCATACATTTTATATATATATATATTTACTTTTTAATTATTATTTTTTATTTTACCCTTATATATATTTTTACTGTATTTTCATGCTACCATTTTATATCCTTCAAATATTACATTTATTTCAATTATTTATCTTTTTCTTTTGTTACCCTTATCCTTTAGTTTATTTCTTCTTTTTAATTCATCTTTATAATCTTATATTCTATTCTCATAACTTATAACTAAATACTACATTTATAATATATTAACCCTATCTTATTTATGTATCAATTCTTAATTATTTCATTCCTTTTTACTTCTATTTTTATTTTATACCTACTTAAAATCTTCACTTTATATATCTCCTATATATTTCATATACATAAAACCTAACCTTTAAACTCTTCAAAATATTCTACACTTAAAATCTGTTATATAAAACTACTTCCTGTAAAACCATGTTTTATTCCTATTTATTTTATTATTATAATAATAATTTTAACTAATTCTAACACTTAATTTTATCTTTTTCTTCAACAGTTAAACCATTTTTTCAATTTATTTTACATTTAAATATATAGCTTCCATACTTTAGCTCCCTCCATTGCTTTTTTTACTAATTAATTTTTTACTTTACTATTTAACTTTAATTTTATTCTTATATTTTTATTATAATAACTTTTATAATAAAATTCTTCTCAAACCAAAGTCTTTATTCATTCTGGGCTTAATACTATTTATATAAATAGCTTCTTTAATCTTTTTTTCCCTCCTACTTTTTGTAAAATGTAACATTTTAATACACTCTTTATCCAACTAATGTCCTGTCCCCAATCTGCATATATAGTGGTGAATTCCTATCATATTTATGCTGTATCAATCTCCTATAAATTGAATTCTTGGTTTCTCCCATATAATTCATTACCTCTTTATTTTTAACTTTAAAATCCTTACAATTAATTTCATAAACTCCATAAACTTTATTATATTCTATTTTATTTAAACATTCATATTTATTCTCTAATATTCCTATTATATTCTTCCTTTTTTATTAACTATTTTTACTTTCAATACTTCAGTAAACTTTTTATTAATTTTTTTTAATAATCCTATTTAAATTAACTATATAATTATTTCCTGTTTTTAAACCTACAGAAGTGGTTTCTTTTTTAGTTATCTCATTATCTCTATCTCTTTCTTTATACTTATCTTTCATGTTCTTTTCTATTTTTTAATACTATTATTCACAAACTTTTCTGGATATTCATAACTCATTAATTCTTCTTTAGTTAAATTTTTTTGCTTGATATACTCAACTCCATCTGAACAATAATTTATTGCCCTATAAATTCTAAAATATATTGTACTTCTTTTATATTTATATTTGAAAACCAATTAGCAATATTATATATATTCTTCTTCTTATATATTGATTTTTTTTATCTTACATTTCCCTTCCTTATATTTCTTTAATTCTGTATCTAAATGTACCATTCTATCATTTTCTTCTTTTTCCACAGTAAATTTAATCCCTTCATTTATTTTATTAACTTCTTATATATTTTAATATATAAAAAGAATATATATTCTAGAATTTATAGGGCAATAAATTATTGTTCAGATGAAGATGAGTGAGTATATTAAGCAAAAAAAGTTAATTGAAAAAGAATTAATAAGTTATGAATATCCAAAAAAGTTTGTGAATAATAATATTAAAAAAATTGAAACGAACATGAAAGATAAGTATAAAGAAAAAGATAGAGATAATGAGATAACTAAAAATAACAGCTTATGTAGGTTTAAAAACAGGAAATAATTATATAGTTAAAAATTTAAATAGGATTACAAACAAAATTAATAAAAAGTTTACAGAAGTATTGAAAGTAAAAATAGTTAATAAAAAAAGAAAGAATATAATAAGAATATTAGAGAATAAATATGAATGTTTAAATAAAATAGAATATAATAAAGTTAATGGAGTTTATGAAATTAATTGTAAGGATTGTAAAATTAAAAATAAAGAGGTAAATAATTATGTGGGAGAAATTAAGAATTCAATTTATAGAATATTGATACACCATAAATATGATAGGAACTCACCAATATATATGCATAGATTGAAGACAGGACATGAGTTTGATAATAGTATATTAAAATGTTACATTTTACAGAAAGTAAAAGGAAAAGAAAGATTAAAAAAGCTATTTATAGAAATAGTATTAAGCCCAGAATGAATAAAGACTTTGGTTTGAAAAGAAATGTATTATAAAAGTTATTATAATAAAAATATAAGAATAAAATTAAAGTTAAAGTAAAAAATTAATTAGTAAAAAAAGCAACAGAGGAAGCTAAAGTATGGAAGCTATAGATTTAAATGTAAAATAAATTGAAAAAATGGTTTAACTGTAGAAGAAAAAGGTAAAATTAAAAATTAAGTGTTAAAGTTAGTTAAGGTTATTATTATAATAATAAAGGAAATAAATAGGAATTAAACATGGTTTTACAGGAAGTGGTTTTATATGATAAATTTTAAGTGTAGAATATTTTGAAGAGTTTAATGGTTAGGTTTTATGTATATGAGATAAATAGGAGACATATAAAGTGAAAAATTAAAGGTTTTAAGTAGGTATAAAATAAAATATAAAAGTAAAAATGAAATAAGTAAGAATTGTTACATAAATAAAATAGTGTTAATATATTATAAATGTAGTATTTAGTTATAAATTATGGGAATAAGATATAAGGTTATAAATATGAATTAAAACGAAATACACTAAAGGATAAGGTAACAAAAGAAAAAGATAAATAATTGAAATAAATGTAATATTTGAATGATATAAAATGATAGCATAAGAATACAGTAAAAAATATGAGAAAAATAAAAAATAATAATTAAAAAGTAAATATAGATATAAAATGTATAGAAAAATTTTAAAGAATTTTAATGAAAGGAAAAGAAAAAGATTGAAGATTAAAATTAAAATGTTTAAGGGATTTATTTTATTTGTATTCATGTATTTAAAAGGATATATAAGTATATGTTTGGGTATTTTTTATGAGTATATATATATGTATAGGTTTTATATTTTTTTATATAATTTGTATATTTTATATAATTGTATATTTATGTATATATATTTTAAAGTTTTGAAGAAGATTGCAGGGGCAATCGAAACTGTTTGAGGTGAAGGGTATTATGTAAGCATTGTACAAAAAATAAATTTTTTATAAAAAAAAACGGATTAATTAATTAATTAAGGCAATGCAAAAAAGAAAAAGATAAGTTTAAATAATTCATTGGAGCCATTATATGCAGATTTTCAGATAAAGAAAATTTTTCATATTTTATAGTTTTTTTTTTTAAAACAAGTTTATCTAAATTAAACCACTAAACATCACATGATCACTATCTCATACTAGCACATAATTGTTATTAAACAAAGCAATGCAAAACTCTCCATACAGTAGTGCCATCTTGTGCTAACAAGAGCAATCAATGGATGCCAGAAGGCTTGTGCATAAAATCCCTATCTAGTGACTACTCCTCCAATATCCCCATACTAGTTTCTGGCTTGTGGCCATCATCAGTGAGGAGTCTTGGATCTGAGAGCACTGCACCTAGATTTTAGGATCTAATGCAACCCTCCAGCAGCCACCTTTTAACTCTACTTAACTACAAAACTATGAGAATGAAATTGAAAACATAATTATATTTTCAATCTAAGCTCAATAACTTATATAGTCATATGGGTCTGAACTCAATTCAGTACCCATACATTTTGGTGTCTTTGGCTCTTTAACAACCACAGCCACCATTATCCTATTAGGCAGGATTGGTGTTAAACCACTAAACATCACAAACTGCTTTGCTTTGTTTAATAACAATTATGTGCTAGTATGAGATAGTGATCATGTGATGTTTAGTGGTTTAACATCAATCCTGCCTAATAGGATAATGGTGGCTGTGGTTGTTAAAGAGCCAAAGACACCAAAATGTATGGGTGCTGAATTGAGTTCAGACCCATATGACTATATAAGTTATTGAGCTTAGATTGAAAATATAATTATGTTTTCAATTTCTTTCTCATAGTTTTACAGTTAAGTAGAGTTAAAAGGTGCAGTGCTCTCAGATCCAAGGCTCCTCACTGATGATGGCCACAAGCCAGAAACTAGTATGGGGATATTGGAGTAGTCACTAGATAGGGATTTTATGCACAAGCCTTCTGGCATCCATTGATTGCTCTTGTTGGCACAAGATGGCACTACTGTATGGAGAGTTTTGCTTTGTTTTATCTAAATTGCTTTAGTTTTCTTTTTTAATTTTATGCATTAATATATTTGACATTTTATCATTTACTTTATGTATAAACAAACTGTATGGCTTTCAATCAGAGCAGAAAAAACTAACCAATGGGGAAAATATCATAAAAAATAAACAGAAAGAGATGGGAAAATGTGTTACAATAGACAATTTGCCATTTTAAAAATGTTCAAAATATTCTGATAGCAGTAGTTTCTATCTTTTCATTAAAGAATCATCTCTGAAAGAATGAATACTAGAAAGTAGTGACAATCAAATTCTCACTGTTTTCTAGTTTAATGATTCAGCGGTTAAATTTTATTAATATTATGTTATTCAATCACCTTAGGATTCTGTATCTAAGTCAATTTGCTTCCTTTGTTATATCAGTCTGACACTAGAATAACTACAGTTTAAAAGCTTTAGTAAGATTTTACATATAAAATTAGAAATTTAAAGTAATTTATTAAAATGAAAATCATAAAAATATTTTTAAAAAATTGTAAGATTATTTGCATATATTATTTACAATTAGAATTTATAAAAATGTAATTACCTCATTATTTAAGAATAATCAAACTGATGTGCATGTTTATACACATACCTAACACACAAGTGATCATATTAATATACTATTTCAATTTTTTTTTTTTAAATATCCATATAGGAAAATGTTAAGATAGAGTCTTTACACGACAATAATTGGTGTGATGAATAAAAATAGTTTAATGAACAATGAAACTAGGTAAAAAAATAAACATTAAAAAGCTTAGTATTAAAAAGAGCACAAACATTATTAGAATCAAATCTTTTTATCACAGGTATATTTGCAAAGAATCAAATTTTTTTCAATATACATATTCTCAAAACAGTGGTTATTAGCAAAAAGTAAAGATGATTTACAAATTCTTTATACCAGTTACTATAAAGAATTTTAAGAGCGATATTTACTAATTTCTACCTAATAAATGATAATTTCCATAAAGCAGAAATGGTAATACAATGTGGAAATCAACATTCTAAATGATTTTATACTATAGCTTTTTAAATTCTCACTTTTCTGTTAAAAACTTTTTGGTGTCTTTTTTTTGAAGATGATAATAGGAGAATCACAGTTTTTTTAAACATTTTTATATAAATCACATTACGTTTAATTTTAGATTAATTCATTTGGAAATGTATCCAAGGAAGTTTTGTTTGATAAAGATTAAATATTAATTTTAAATAAGATTGTGAAAGTATTATATTCTGCAACAATTTTAATGCAATATAGACAAGAAAACTAGTGAATAAATGATCTTATAAAAGATATATGCAAACAAATTTAAATTATCTCAATTTTTTCATCTTAGTAAGATTAAAATAATTAATGTATCTGAAATTAGGATATGATTATTCAAACTTTTTTGGATCGTGAGATAAAATGCAGAGAACCGCTTCTGAAAAAAAAAAAATTCCATTTCTTAATATATACAGTTTACATGAAATATCTTCAGTTCCAAAATATAAAATCTTCTAAGTTCTGAAACTTTTAGAAAGATTTTTATTTATTATTGTTTCATTTGGTTCAGTTTAACTATCATACTTACTCTCAGATGACTTACTATTTGGAGATTGGTATTGCACAATCATTTCATATAAGATTGTAGAATTATGATGTAATTAAATATTTTATGAATTCTTTATTGCTTTTGAAAATAGCTTGTTCTCTATTTTTGGCTAGTGAAAAATTTTGATTCACATTTGCAAGATTTTTCCATTTTTAATATTATGACAAACTTTGATTATTCACTTCTTTATTTTTTATGCTTACTTTTCTATTTCTATTTTTATTATCCATTTTTAGTAATAATAATAATAATAAATACTTTATAATGCTGCAGAAAGGAATTTGCTGTTAACTGAAAGGAGATTCTTAAATCCCTCTTGAAAGTCTTAAAGGGGCCAAATTCCTAATGTTCACTCTATATGTTCTTGTCATTGTAGCTGTTATTATTATGTGATTATCTATATGAACATCGATGGGTTGCTCACTAACCCACATTAGCCAGTATGGTGAGGTTATTGGTTTCTTACTTTTGAGTTTATGATCAAGAAACATCATTGTCTTGTTTCTCAGTTGCCTGATAGTTCTTAACTGTAATCAGTTGAGTTTTCTTGATAGCAGAATATCACACGTGTAATTTTTTTTTCTAATAGATGTTTATAATCATGACAGACAAATTAAATCATTGCCCTTAGTCCTAAGAGGATGCAAAGTTGCCAACCAAAGCCGTGATTGATAGCCGAGGGTGCTAAGACTCTTCTGGTTGCAGATCCAGGCTGCTATTTGATGACATTTTAGTTAGGTATTTACAACTGCAGATCATTTTCAATTGAAGGAAGATTGCAAGAATTGGAAGAACTATCTCATATTAAATGGGACATTATGGGATTTTGTGAAGTTAGAAGGGGAAAAAACAATTAAAGTGTACATGTACTGTACAAAGGTACAAACATTGTAAATACAAATGAAGTAGGATTATTATAAATAAAAAATGAAAAAACAACATTGTGGAGATAGATGGTGTATCAGACAGAGTGATAAAATTACTAATTCAACTTAATAGCAGATATCAAATGCATATAATTCAGGTTTATGTCCCAACAAATTTTCATTATGGATATACAAAAGACTTTTGATCAGATAAAACATTTTAAAATTGTCATGGATGAGTTTGATACTAGAATTAGCAAACAATTGAAAGATGAACATGCTATATGATGATAGAAATGAGAGATTATAAATTGTGGGAGTTTGCAAAAAAAAAAAAAGAAAAACTTTATATTATGAATTCTTTTTATGAAAAAAACGTTAAACAGAAATGGACATGGAAATATTTTGACTAATAAAAAATAGAGTTGTTACATGAGGTAATAGAAGAACCAAAAAATCAGAATGGAATAAAACAATAAAAGAAAATAGAAGGCTCAGAAAATGTTTTGTAAAAGTAAAACATAAAGTAGAACAACAAAGCTTAGCTACATAGCTTCTAAATGTTGAACAGTTGCAACAAAGTCGGGAAGTAAAGGATAATGATAGTCAACAAAGTATGAATGAATTATGGTTGAAAAATAAAATTATTTCAAAAGAAATGGAAAGTTTAGACAGTGCATTTTATAATAATATGGAAAGAATAAAAAAAAGTAAAAATCCAAGTGATTAATTATAATTGTGTAGCACAAGTTTATAAAACCATAGATTGTAGAATAAGGGAAAAGTTGAGAATAAAGGTTAAAAAGATAACAGCGGTAGTAGCAAAGAAAAAAAAATACTCTGTATAAAATGAACAAAATATTTGCTCCAGTGTAAAATTGATAATATATACTAATATAATCAGTGCAAAGGCTAGTTAATAAGTCAAAAACAGAAAATAAATACAAATAAAATTAGCATTGAACAGGATCTGACAAGTTTTGTGGGATGGTATATTAGATTTGAAAATATGTTGGACTATTTTCATCATCATCATCATCATCAACCATTATCAATCCACTGCAGGATGAAGGTCTCTCGAAGTTTAATCCATCTTCTCCGATCTTTAGCTTCTCTTCTCCACAACACCCCTGCACATTTTCTTATTTCATCCATCCATCTCGCATGTGGTCTCTTTCTGGGTCTTTTACAATCTCTTGGAATCCAGTTTAAAATTTCAATTGTCCATCTATTATCATCTCTTCTAGCAATATGTCCAGCCCAACTCCATTTCAATCTTTTAATTTTTTCAACAAGGTCAGTAACACCTGTTTGTTGTCTTACCCATACATTGCGTTTTTGATCTCTTCTTGTTACTCCCAACATACATCTCTCCATACTCCTTTGAGTGGTCTGAAGTCTCTGTATTGCTCTTCTATTAAGTGTATTTTCGTCATCTATCAGTAAATGTTGAATGTATAACAACTTGTTAGTAATAACTAATCTATGTTGTTTATATGTGTGTTATTACTAAGAAGTTGTTTGTATCTGAAAAGTTTAAATAAAATTTTCTATACATTCAACATTTACTGATAGATGGTGGAAATAGTCCAATATATTATCACATAGATACACATGCTGTTGTTATATATAGAAATATCATTTTCTTTATAGTTAACTCTATTAATTATCTTTTATTCTAAACATTGAAAGAAAATAGAGGTATAAAAGGATTAAACATGTGTATGTGTGATTATGGAAGTAAATGTAAGACATAAATACTTCTAATAAATGCAATTACTTGTTTTATAATGATGATGATTACAATAACAATGAACATATCATAAATAATTAAAAATGATATTTTTTTTGGAAAATCATATTAATGTTTCGATTAAAGGATGCATAAAATTTAAAATATAAATTTATAATTTAAAAATACCCATGCTGAATTAAATTTATCAATTTTATTTCTGTTAAAAAAAAAACAGTTCTAAGGAGAATGATATTAGCCATAGAGGCACCAACATTCTGTAAAGAGAGACACTGGAAAAGGTATTTAAAAAGACAAAGATTATTTAAGTTATTATGTCTAAGTAACTTATTAATAATGTTCAGCTAGAAGATTTTCAGGAAGAAGAATTATTTTTCCTTAGCTGGACTTTTCTTCAACAATGTGGAATTGTTGAATGACATCAAAGGAGAAAATAGAAAGATTTTGCCTCTTCTACAATAAGTGAATAGTAAATAGCAAAGAAAATATGTATAAAATTATTAATTTAATCTTATCAAAGGATAGCAAAGAGAAATTTTTTTTACGACTATTGTAAAATTAAATAATAAAAAAAAAAGGTGCACTATTAGAATACAAAAAAGTAGAAAAAAAATACGAAAATTTTAATTTTATAATCTTGAAAAATAAAATCTTTAAAATACAAATTATTATTATTTTTTTTGTTTAGTTAATAATTATTATAAATTGGTTGGTATATTTTATTTATGTATTTATTTTTTTTGCAAGCATTAAACCTTTTCTTAGCTATGAAATCTAGATTTTAAAATACACTTTTGCTTTAAAAAACCTACATTTGCCACAACATATATATTATGCATTTAATACAAGTGATAAATTGAAGAATGTTTTCCTTTGTATTTACAAAAAAATGATGAGTAAAAACAGAAATGTAACAAGGTACACCCTTATTAGACCATGTTTAGTTTTACATATATATTATTGAATCAACTAGTGAAAAATTGGCTTGAATAAAAGATGTGACTGTCTGTCGCTGTTTTGTTTTTATTAATACTAATCAAAAAAGTGAAAGGTAAGTAGAAGTATCAAATTTCTATAAAATGATTAATAAACTTAAATTATGTCAGTTCAAATATGTATACATAATTTTTCAGATATCCAATAAAACACTAACTGCAGACAAAGGGTTTAGGTATCAGGCTTAATGATAGGAGGCCTACATTAGTCCCTAGTTATTATAAATAAATACAATTTAGATAGAGAAAATGAGACATCTTTTTCAAATCAAATAAATATAAACACTAGATAAAAATAGTACCAAAGATGTTAATCACAGAATCAATTATATATTATAAGCTCTCATGAATTTTATATTTGTTAATTCGTGGTATTTTAAACATGATTCTTCAGGAGCCAGGAAAATTACAATAATATAATAAAAATAGTTATAACAAAAAAATAGCAAAGAAAGCCATTCTTTAACATATGGATGTTCAAAAACTACATTAATATTGGTTGCAAAAGTTTATAATGAGGGATTAAAAGATCTATCGTCAAAATTTGAAAAATTCATAAATCCAAAAAGAACCTGGAACCAGCTATTTGCTTATGATATACTGTTATTCTAGCACACAGCAGTTATGAAGTAAAAAATTAAAATTGAGAAGAATTATAATTTCTAATTCCTATTATTTCAATACACATAGGAAAACAGCTGTATAGAACTCCAGTGAGTTTTTTGGTAAAGTGACAGAATGGCAATTCAAAGTTCATGGATGTCACTTCTGATGTTTGAACTTTTTCCAAATTCCTGAGCAAAATTAATTTCCTTTTATTGAAAAATCAAAAATTCTCTACATCTTCAGAATTATTTCTGGGTAAATTAAAATATTTGGAATTTTAGCAGTAGGAGTAGGAGTTGAACACAAACATAATCACTCCATCCTTTAAATTAGGTAATTAAAATACATTTTTGATTTAACATGGTTAGAAAATTGTCACAAATCTAAATCACATAATAATTTTAAAATTTTGAGAAAGGAGAATAGGGTTGCAGTAAAACTTGTTTGATTAAAATAATAATTATATACTATTAAATAATGATTTCCCTCCATTTTGTGTTTACTTAGGATAACTATTTTCATTCATTTTTTCCTTCACTATGTTTATTCATATTTTTTGTGTGTGACCATTAACAAACTAATGTTATCCATCACTTGTTTTTAATTTTTAAGTTGCTTTTAAAACCAAATCTTTTGCCTGTTTAATATGATTAATAGAACTGAAATTATTGTAAATAAATTTTCTTGAGTTCTTCACAATATTCTTGATATTGTGTTCCAAATAAATAATGTGCCGTTCATGTTCAGAAATAATTCAAAGAATATTTCTAAACACGAACACTGCACTTTATGTTTCATAATATCAAAAATACTATGAAATCAGAATTTATTCTTTACATTTTGATGCTTTTTTTGCTTTTACTTTTTAATGCATTTATGTAAATAAAAGTATTTCTTTAATTTTTTTTCTTTTATGTAGTTTCAGAAATTAAGTTTGGGTATAATTTAATACAACCAGATGGCAGTACTATAATACCACACAAACTATAAAAATTTAAATTTTTTATTAAAATTGTTTGCAAACAAAGTTTCAATTAAATTGAAAAGTGACAATTGAATAAGATTTCACAGATAAAAAAAAAAACAGAATAAATTAAAAAATATAAAATTAATATGCTTTTGAAAATAATTAAAATTCTTAAACACAATTCAAAATTTTTGTATATAATTTTAAAATAACAAATCAAAAGACAGAAAAGCCCAAATTTTGTGCAATGAAGTCTTTTCTCATCATAACCAAACAAAAATTTATTCTACTAAAAGCATTCTAACATTTCTTCAACAAGAATTTTCAATGCAATTTAACAAGTTCTCATTTCAGTGATTATCAAGATTGTGTCCTCATCTAAGTTAAAATTTCTTTATCTATAAGAAAACAAAAACTAGTCTGATTAAAATATAAACTAAAATGTTTAAACACAACTTAAAATATTGAAACAAATAAATGTTAATCTTGAATGCTCTTTTCTTAACCACATTAAAAATGATCCTCTTGTCATAATTTGCAATTAAAAAATTTGCTACATAAAAACAAATTAATCTGATTAAATCCTAGCTAACAAAGTCAATTAAACAAATGAAAATATAAGCACAATTTAAGTAATTAAAACTGGATCAAGGATAGCTAAAAAATTTTAAAAATATAGTGGAATTTTTTTTTATGGTGTGTCTAACAAAAAAAAAAAAAAAATTTATCAAATCAAAACATTATTTTTTCCATATTCATTAATCCTAAAAGTAGGTAATTTTAAAAAATTGTATTCCTTGATAGCTCTTTCTTAGATGTAACCTTCCTCCCTTTTTGCATCAATTATTAGTACTATGAAATTTAATAATAAAACAAACTATCATGTTATTTGAATGTTATTATATAATATATATACACAATATAAATTTGAATAAATGGTATAGACAAATCCAATAAATACTCACCATAATTTAGAATATCATTTAAATCCAGATTTGTAAGTGACTGAGATTGCTCAAAATCTGAAAGTTTTGTTTCTGGCAAATTTAATAAATTTAAACTGATATCTGATGATACACTCTGAATGCCTTGCATGGGTGTATGTTCAGATGTTTCATTTGGACGGTTGAATGAGAAATTTGAAACTAATCCCTGTTGAGATGTTGAAATTGTATCATCAAGAGATACTTTTTCTTGAACAATAAGAGCTTCTCGACACATATCCATTACTTCAAGAGGTTCTTGTTTTAAAGGACAAGAAAAATTGAATGATGAGGAAAGAGCATTTAAGACAGAAGTCGTTTCATTAGTTGTTGAAGAAATATCACAATTATTTGGTAGCACTAAATTCTCAGTGCTACTTCCTTGCTGAACTGTTTCTGCAAGATCAAATGTAAATCCTGTGTTTGGTGGACTTAAAAGAGGTTTTGATTCCACTGCATTAGAAATAATTCCTTCTTCAGTTATTCCTACCATTAGATCTGGCTGAGAAGAAAGACAATCAAAACTGAAAGTGGCCTGATGATCAGATAAAACTGACTGATCTAATAAATTCACTGTCTGATTACTTGACACTGTTTTTTCCAGACTTTCCACTCCTTGCATGGGCTCAGACTGAATTGATGGAGATAGGCAAGAAAAAGCAAAGTTATTTGGAATCAAAGTAGTTTGATCAACTGGAGATGTCAATGATACTGGTGAGTTAGATGTAGAAAGAGAAGAAATTGATAAAGAAGGTAGATTATCCATTCCTGAAAAAAAAAGACATATATAAATTATTAATATATCAATATTTAATGATGAAATTATTTGGGGGGAGGGGGATGCAAATAGTAGATTTTTATTATTTGACTCCTATTCAAAAAGAGCACAAAATTCTTAATATTGGAAATATAATCTATATTCTATATGTAAATCTATCCATATATACGATTTACAATTAAATTATATTCTACAACCAATGAATTAAAAAAATTTTTAAATATGTTTTTTTAAAAGTTTCATTAATTTTGATTAAAAGTAAACCATGAGCTCAGTAACTATAAGAATATACTTCCTTATAAAATGTGAAGATTGCATTACATTACAACTGTCCTTTTGTTTTATGGTCAGTGTAGTAATACTCATCACATTATTTCAATATTTTTAGCCTCTATTTAAGAATCTAATTTTTTTTATTTTAACATTAAGTGAATTTGCAATAGCTATCTATTTTTAAAAACATATAATTAATAAATTTTTCTTTTACCACTTTATATAATACAGACATTATTTTCTTTCAATAATTTTATTATAGATTCAATTATCCAACAGTCTTCTTCAGAGTTGTAAGGAAATAAAAATGATCGGAAGAAAATGTTTGCATTGTACAAAAAATAACTGTGTTATTAACTATAATTATACATGTTAATAATCAACGCATAAAGGATAAAAAAAAAAAAGAAATTTATTTGAAAAAATTCTTAATTTGTTTTGAAAATCTCTTAGTTGAAAAATATAATTAAACTTGTTTTCATGTGAGATAACTTTTTCTATTTATAAATAAATGAATGGCCAGGTATAGATAATTAAATGAACAAACAATAAAAACACTGTCTTATCACTTATTATAACAAGTAATGTTCACATGATCACATTTCCTATACTAGCACATTAATTGTTGATAAACAGAGCAAAACTCTCCATACAGTATTGCCACCTGTGCTAAACAGAGTAATCAATGGATACCAGAAGGCTTGTGCATAAAATCCCTATCTAATGCCTACTCATCCAATATCCCCAGATTAGTTTCTGGCTTGTGGCCTTCGTCAGTGAGGAGCTTTGGATCTGAGAGCACTGCATCTAGATAGGGATTTTATGCACAAGCCTTCTGGCATCCATTGATTATTCTGTTTAGCACAGGTGGCAATACTGTATGGAGAGTTTTGCTCTGTTTATCAACAATTAATGTGCTAGTATAGGAAATGTGATCATGTGATGTTTAATGGTTTAACACCAATCCTGCCTAATATGATAGTGGTGGCTATGGTTGTAAAAGAGCCAAAGACACCAAAATGTATGGGTGCTGAACTGAGTTCAGACCCATATGACTATATAAGCTATTGATCTTAGATTGAAAATATTTTTTATGTTTTCAATTTCATTCTCATAGTTTAGTAGTTAAGTAGAGATAAAAGGTGGTTGCAAGAGGGTTGCATTGGATCCTAAGATCTAGATGCAGTGCTCTCAGATCCAAAGCTCCTCACTGACGAAGGCCACAAGCCAGAAACTAGTCTGGGGATATTGGATGAGTAGGCATTAGATAGGGATTTTATGCATAAGCCTTCTGGCATCCATTGATTACTCTGTTTAGCACAGGTGGCAATACTGTATGGAGAGTTTTGCTCTGTTTATCAACAATTAATGTGCTAGTATAGGAAATGTGATCATGTGATGTTTAATGGTTTAACACCAATCCTGCCTAATGGGATAGTGGTGGCTATGGTTGTAAAAGAGCCAAAGACACCAAAATGTATGGGTGCTGAACTGAGTTCAGACCCATATGACTATATAAGCTATTGAGCTTAGATTGAAAATATTTTGTGTGTTTTCAATTTCATTCTCATAGTTTAGTAGTTAAGTAGAGATAAAAGGTGGTTGCAAGAGGGTTGCATTGGATCCTAAGATCTAGATGCAGTGCTCTCAGATCCAAAGCTCCTCACTAACGAAGGCCACAAGCCAGAAACTAATCTGGGGATATTGGATGAGTAGGCATTAGATAGGGATTTTATGCACAAGCCCTTCTGGCATCCATTGATTACTCTGTTTAGCACAGGTGGCAATACTGTATGGAGAGTTTTGCTCTGTTTATCAACAATTAATGTGCTAGTATAGGAAATGTGATCATGTGATGTTTAATGGTTTAACACCAATCCTGCCTAATAAGATAGTGGTGGCTATGGTTGTAAAAGAGTCAAAGACACCAAAATGTATGGGTGCTGAACTGAGTTCAGACCCATATGACTATATATAGCTATTGAGCTTAGATTGAAAATATTTTTTGTGTTTTCAATTTCATTCTCATAGTTTAGTAGTTAAGTAGAGATAAAAGGTGGTTGCAAGAGGGTTGCATTGGATCCTAAGATCTAGATGCAGTGCTCTCAGATCCAAAGCTCCTCACTGACGAAGGCCACAAGCCAGAAACTAGTCTGGGGATATTGGATGAGTAGGCATTAGATAGGGATTTTATGCACAAGCCTTCTGGCATCCATTGATTACTCTGTTTAGCACAGGTGGCAATACTGTATGGAGAGTTTTGCTCTGTTTATCAACAAGTAATGTTGTTGATAAATCTATGAAGTAGCTTGATTACTGATAGCTAAAATCATATAAATACATGTATAATATATAGAAAAAGCAACTAGAATATTTATAAATAAACAATAGGTGAATTGTCATCACTTTCAGTTATTTAAAGGATATTATAAGACTCTTCTAATACTTCTCTAACGATACTTGTTTCCCATGATTCAACCAACTTCTTAATTTTATATTTCTAAGACAAATCAGCTATCTTCCAAGATTCATTTTTTAATCTCCTTGTATTCTGTCTAGGATTATTTTCTTATCTTGCTATGTCTGGCCCATCTCCATTTAAATTTTTTAATTTTTATGCTTATATTAATGAAATCATTAACTTCTTTTCTATTCTCTTGTTATTTTTAGCACACACTTTCTATAACTTCTGTCATAATTTTCTTTTTCAATCCATATTACATAATGAAAAATAAAACAAACAAAACACAATGATTAAGCTTTTTCTTTTAAGAGTATCAGTATGCTTCGTCTAAATATAACGGCTAGCAAGTGAACTCCAAGCCATTTTAATTTCATTACTTTCTTTTAATTTATTTATTTTAGTTGATGGCCACTGACCTGAGTAAACACACTTAATCATCTCTTCAATTTTCCTCTCATTAGTTAAAATATTCTCAGATTTAGATTGGAATATATCAAGTGACAAGCTAATGGTGATTTATAAATTAGTCATCTTAGATTTTGAAGATAGCATTATTTTTCAACATTAGTGCGATTTGTAAAAATTTGATAAATATCGTTAGTTTAAAGAATTAAAAATAAGCATATATAACTAAGGAATTTATATATTGACTGAGAACATTATAAAAAATGAAAAGCAAATTGAAATTGTTTTTAATTAAGTTTTGTGGTGTCAACTAAATAAATTGAAAGAAATTGACAGAATCAAAATTTTTACACTCTATTTCTTAGACTTATATTTAAATGAATTATATATTGTTATACTTAAAAGAAAAAGCTTATAATCATTTTATTTACCAAAAATAATTTTGAAAGTAATAAACTTTTTTATCCTTGATATTTTACAGCATTAATCCCAGATGATTACACAATCAATGAAATGTACTATCTGGCAATTTGTATTCTTTAAATCTAGATTATTTACAATCAATCCTATATGTTGAATTAAACAAGGTCATTTGGGTCACTATGCTATGTTTTAGCACAGTTGATAGAGCATCTGACTTGGAATCGGAGAAGCGATTCTGGCACTTGAACTTCTTATAAACTCCTGAACTATAAAGCCATATGTGGGGGTTTTATATTTGAAACTAATTTTATTTTTTCAGATATTACTGAATCCACTTTTTTTCTATCAAATTCATAAAAAAAAGAATCACTCCTGTATAAAGAGATGTTTAAAAAAAGATGTGATATGTTGGACTATTTCCATGAATGTTGAATGTGTAGAAAATTTTACACTTTATTTAAACTTTCCAAATACAAACAGCTTGTTAGTAATAACACACAAATAGACAACAAAGGTTAGTAATTCAACATTTCGAGTATGGAGAGTTTTGCCTGTTTTAATCTGTTATTTGTTGGTTCATTTTCTCTGGACAAATAGGAGAATCATCTGTTGCATTTACTATTCCTTTATTCTCAAGCACATTGCACTGAATTATTCCTTCTTGTAATTATGTTTCTTCAGCATATTTTATTCAGAACACTTTTTTCTGGAGATATTTTGTTTATATCAATATTTTCAACTTCTTGATTGGTCTCTTCCAATTCTATATTAAATTGTGAATTCTTTAAAATTTGTACAAAGCACCTTTTTGCTTTCAGCTGTAATTTTTCTTATTTTATTTAATTTTCATTTAGTACTACCACTTTGGTCTTTTCTGCCTAAATCTCTTTTTCATTTTGAATTGACATCCTATGCAAAAATAATTAATGTTAAGATTACTTTGCAAAGCCAGATAATAACTGAAAATAAATATTTTTATGTTTGTTTAAATTTATTAGAAGTGCTTTAAAATAATCAAAAATATTTTTATGAATTTCTGTTAATAGAAAGTATTGAAAAATTGCTGTGAGCAATATAAATTAGCAGCTTAGAGTTTAATACTTTTAGAATAATATTGAAGATTTTAAAGCAATTAATTGAACTAAGATTTTTTTATATTATTTAATGTAAAAAAAAAAAGTTCAGTATAGATAAGATTACTAAATTATTCAAGTAGTTGGAAGCATTAAATAATTAAACTATATCAAAATTAGTTACCTTGCTGTAGAAATAAATTTTATATACATAAAAAATTTAATTCAAATTTAGTAAAAATAAATTGGTAACAATTTATTTGCCCAATATAATTTTTTTCAAGATAATAAATTGTCTATTTTTAGTGACTACACACAAGACAATGTTATATGCATAGCAAGAGTTGGCAGCAGCAATTAATATAGAAAAAAAAACCCAATATACTGCATAACCTGCTCAAGAGTAAAAAAAAGTATCTGAATATATTTATATATAACAGACTATTGTAAGTTTTGAAATAACTTAAATTTTTTTATTAATACAATTTGTAAAAGTTTGATAGGCATGGGTGCCACTTCAAGAACAGGGCATCTGGCCCTATGTGTGTATATCTATGAAGTAATAATATTCAATGAACTAATTGAATTATAATGTGTGCATATATATACAATATTACTATTTATATATTGTTTCAAATTTAAAAAAAAAACTGCAAAAAAATATCATATAGGAAATATATTTGAGATTAATGCAAAAAGATAAAAAAAATTGAAAATAATGGATTTACAATAAAAATAATATCTATTTCTATAATACTAATTTTGAAATAAAAAGAAGTAGATGACGACTGAGAAAATACTTTACATAATTAAACAATAAATCAAGAATTCACTGTGCAACCATTATCATTCATTATATTATAAGATTATCTTGGGCATAGGTAGTAAAATTTTAGTATCTCTAAAGACAAAAGCTTTGATTATCAGAACATCCATGGATATTCTCAAAATTTTTTTTATAAATCCAAGCACTGAGTAAACTATCAAACAGATATTTACTCAGACACTCTGGAGAAACTGTGGGGAATTCCCTCTTTATACACTTAATATAATGAGATCAGGATTAGAAAACTATAAAACAAAAACTCTCCAATTCAAGTCATATGCTTTAGTTTAGTGAAAGCAATACTGGTAGAAAAATATATCTGCCCTTTTCTCTGTATAATGTACAATGATTTAAGAAAATGAATGCCATTAAATATGATCAAAAAATGTTATAAAAATGCATGCAATTTATTGAGAAATTAAAGAGTTTATCATAGGGCTCATGACATCTATTTTTGATGTAAAGACACCAGTTATTTGACATTTAAAGTATTTGTATATCCTCAATGTCAAATTACAAAGATTGTCTTATATAGTGGCTATGGATAATGACGAAATATGAAATTATATTGTGAAAAAATTTATTTAGGAACATACTACCAAATCATGTGGAAACAATTATGTAAAAAAATAGATCAGCTTACTTGTGCAACATTATAATTTATTCTTGTAATAAAAATGTTATTTACTTATTAAAGCTATGGTCATAAACAACTAATGTTTATACATCAAAACATTTTAGGTTAATCAATGGCTAAAACTATGTAGTTTGTAATTCTAGAAAAGTGATGATGACTTGCTATCCCAATTTACACTGCTGTCACTGAATTTCCTTTTAATTTCACATAATTTGTTAGCTCTCAGCTCAATATGTGTTTACAATTCTTCAATGTTTCCATGTATCATATAGTCTGATCTCAGGATAGTTTACTTTCAAATCTTCAATTTAAAAAATATTAAAAAAGAAATTTTTAAATACCCATATATTAATTAAAAGTTTACAATTCACATGTATATTCATCATCATCATCATAAACCATTGTCAATCCACTGCTGGATGAAGGTCTCTCCAAGTTCAATTCATCTTCTCCGATCTTTAGCTTCGCTTCTTCACATCACCCCTGCACACATTTATATTGCATCTCCTTTCATTAAGTCTCATACATTCAGTTTTGTAGACTCATTAAAATTGGCTCTTACAATATTAATCTATTATATATTTCTCACTAGGTTTTAAAATTTAAAAATTCATTTAAAAAACGGCTTCAAAATACAAAGTTAATGATATAACAATTCTAAAAAAAAATATTGAAAGCATGAGAAAAAAAATTATGCTGAAACTGGAGAATAAATCTTCCATTTGTAAAATTAACAAATTAAGAGGAAAAAAAATTATGCTAATTGTGCTCTTGAAAGTGCTAAACTTACATCCATAGTTAGTTATAAATACTTAATGAAAACTAAAATGACAGTAACTCAGAAAATGTTGGCTATATAAAATATTTATTAAAAACAATAATATCAAGCCATTGATTATTAATAAAAGATGGCTGTAGTATACATTCAGAAATTAATATGAATTTAAAAATGAAGCACTTAACAGATTCTTTTAGAGATTCAGAACTTCAATAATTTTGGTGATTTGAGACCATTTTAAATTACTGGTTGACTTTAATTCACTATGCAAATACAGTTTGCTGTGATCACATCATAGAAAATAGCACAGCTACTAAGCAGATAATGTAAGTTTAAAACTTACAAATTTAACACCACTTAGCCATGGTACTGTTTTCTTTCATCAATTTACATCGCAAGAAGAATGAAAGGAAGAAAGGATTTGACGAAATATGTGCTTTGTTTCTCAGTTTGTTATTTCACTATCTTTTCGTTGATACAATTTTAAATTTAAATTAGATCATGCATATGTACATACTATACTTATATATTAAAAACAATTGCATTATATGCAGTGGAGAGCAAGAAAAATTTTAGCAATGGGTTTGATTATTTTTATTTTTTTTTTAAAAAAAAAGCTATTGTATTTTAAGAAACAATACTACACTATGTACTCTTATTTAAATGTTATAACGCTGCAACATTTATTATAACCTTGAAAAAATTAATAATGGAAAATATATTTTTATAATAATTAATATTTATATAAAATATTTTTGCACAAAACAGAAACATGAAAATATAAATTATATACATTTAATATACTATATAATAAAAGAAAATGATAGAAACTGCCATACGGCATTTTCTTCAATTTTCTTTTCATCTCGTTTTCTTGGTGCCTATTTCAAAGCTGAATGACTTTTAAAAAAAAGATTTTACATGCAGAATTGCATTAAATTGACTTATAGGCTTCCCATTTAATGAAACTGTCATTAAATCTGAAATGTTTCACTGTCAGATTTGCCCATTTTATAGTGATAATATTGTTCATTGGACTAAATGCTCATTCAGCTTCAGCACTGCTTACTGTAGTTGTTTCCACAATAGTCCTAGTTTTTTTAATTGTTGTAAGAAATCGAGTATGTAATTTTCCTTCTAAACCATCTCCACAAAATCTCTAAAATCATTTGTTTTAATATCAAATTTGAAAATAAAATTGAGTTCTTATTTTATTCTCCCTTTTCACCATGGAAAAGTAACTATTTCCATATCCTGTTTCGAGATGACAAATATTAAAAATACTCTTCAGTTCTTCATCTGCTAATATTTGATTATTTTCACTTTTTATATTAAAATTATTTTGCAGCAATAATCTATCCTTTAAGGACTGAACAATACAATCTAAAAGTTCTTCTTATGGTAATTTCTTAAACTTCAGATTGCTTGCAAGCACAATTCTTTCAAATTCTGTAGACCATAAGGTTGATTCAGTTTTACTTTCATATGAACTTTTTGAAATTTTCAAGTTATTAACAGCATTTATTGTTGATAATTAAAGAATTGGTTTTTATAATACATATATTTCTACTCTGTAAGAGCTTCGAAAAAGTATGAGAATTCCTGAAGAATATCAATCATTAATGTTAAATCGTTTAAAAATTCTAAATTTAATAGTCAATTTTAATAAACCTGAATATTTAATATTGGACACCAAATATCTACATAATGCTGGATAATTTCTTCACACCACAGGGACTGTTCTTAAACTGCATGTTTCTCTTCAAGGTCTATTAGTAATACATAACCAAATTTTAAAATTTCTATGTTCAGCTCATCTGCAATTGCATTTAATTCTCTTTGATTTTTTGGAAATTGATGATAAAGTGCATATAATTTATCTATAAATATTTCAAAGTGATTTACTTCTTTAATTTCCTTTATTGCATCATATAAAGCTAATTGTACAAGATACACTAAACAATGTCAAATCACAGTATTTGGAAACTTGCAAGGCCTGATTTATTTCCCAGCATTACACTAGTGACTTTGTACTAAAATACAATAAGATAATCTTTCAAATAATTATCTGAAAATCCATATGTATGTAAAGTAGTAATTAATACATTACACATATATATTCAGTGGTAGTATTTTCTAACTTTACAAGATCTACAAAAATTAAACATAGCTTGGTAAATTCAATTTTTAAGTAAATTACCAAAACACTTTGTTTAGAGAAAATTGTTGATTGATCTATTATAATACAAGTTTTGTATTTGTTTTCTATTATTTTATAAAATATTTCTAATTTTATTCCTTTGGAAATATGTTCCACTATTGTTATTGCTGTAAATCTTAAATGTAATGATATTCCTAAATCAAAATCATTTTAATTTGCAATTGTATTAAATCAGGCAAATCAGACATTGGGCAATTATTTTTTGCCAAATTGTAAACTGTGTTAAAAATTATTGACATTATTGAAACATCTTTTTCATTTAATTTATCAATAATTTTTGGCAATATTGATTTGTTACGTTCATTATCAAGTTTTATGATTTTATTATGCAAAATTAATATATTTATTTTATGTAAAGATGCAAATCTTGTATTTTTTCAATGCTTCATTTGGTTCCACTTTTGTTTTCAACTATTCTTTTGATAAATGGCAATATCTGTCACAATCAACTTTTATATTTTGAACAGGCAGAACACTATTTTTAATTTCTAGCCAAATATACTGAGTTCTGAAATAATTTGCTTGTTTGCTGTTCCAGCAATTGGGCAACATAATTTTTTTTTTTTTCATTTTGTGATTCTTGTAAAATATGAATATCAATATCATCAGATTGTAATAATTCTTCATTGGTACTTTCATTGATATTTTCATCCATACAAGTGTTTGTATCAGAATCAGTTTTGATTTTGTTTATTAAAAATAATTAATAATATATATTTTGAAAATGAAGTAATAAAAATATATTGAAAATTAACATACCATATTTAAATTTATTCTTAAATAAGATAATAAATATTTATACATCACTTCCATGTTTTTTATAAAACCATTTAACAACAAATAAAAGGTGTTTCCCACAAATTATCTCAAGTTACAAAATATATAATTTTAAAGCATTTCAAAATAGAATAATGTAACCGTAGTAACAATGACAAGTTAATACACTTTGTATTGACTTTTATTTCCTTTTATGTTCATTAAAAGCAATAATATTAAATACAGTAATTAGATATGTATACTATGTACATCTCTTTGTTATATTTTTTAAGTTGTAAATTTTGTTTAACCACAATTTTTTCATAGCCTCATGTTATTTCATAATTTGACGTTTTAATTTATTTGACTTATAAATAAAAGTATATGAAACTATTACAACTTTATATGTAAAAACTCACTATACTTGTACTTTTATAACATGCATTGTCTCCAAAAATTCTAACACATTGCCCATCATATGCAGGTTAACTCTTTCTTTTAAACAGCATATTCAACTAAGAAACCTACATACTATTATCTAAATCGATACCCAAACAATTACCTAAATTGATACCTCTTAAGATAATTGTGTACAATTGACAAAACATTCGTAAATCTGTGTTATATGGATAATTTAAGTTGCGAAGCAGAATTTTTGTATCAGCAGATGAACAGAATGTGGTAAGAATGGAACGCAATCACATTAAAAACATAGAACAATTATTAAAAATGGACCATAATTTAAAATTTTTATAAATAAATATAATGTCATTACATATTATTGGTTATGATGATATTTTAGATGTTATAATATGTTGGACTATTTCCATCATCTATCATTAAATGTTGAATGTCTAGAAAATTTTAAACTTTGTAATAATTCATAGATGGCTATCACAAATTAGATTACATATTTCAAGTGGTATTGTAATCCACTTTTCTTCAGTGACAATATTAGCATAGGAGTCGAACTTATACCTTTAGATTCTTGAATATTGAATTTTAAAGTTACACTCTAATCAACTTGATTACTAATCTGTATTGTCTATTTGTATGTTATTACTAACAATTATCTATATTTGAAAAGTTTAGAATGTTTTAGACATTCAGCATTTGATGATAGCTGATGGAAATAGTCCAACATATTATAACATTAAGTGTGTGACATAAATTAATATTTCACATCTGGGAAAAAGTGCAGGTAAAATGTTTTTAAATGATTTTTACTCAATACATTAAAAAGTGTATTATCAACATTTATTTAAAATATGAATTTTAATTAAAAAAAGATTTACATAAGTGTGAAATGGAAAGCCTTAAAAAGGGATTTATTTGTTGCATAAAAAAAAGGAGTAGATTTTTAAATTCTGGTATCTTTTTCGATTAAAAAAAATCAAAAGAATATTCACCAACAACCTTAATTTGCATTATCTAATTTTATTCTAGAGCCATCTATATAATTAATTATTACCTTATATTAAAGCCATCTATGTAATTAATTATTATCTTATATTAAAGCCATTAATGTACACATAAGTAACAATAATGGAGTTTAGATGTTAGTAGCAACTAAATTCTTAGACTAGTCTCTATATAAATACAATGATCATTAATCATTCTTACATATGTGACTCTGGTAATGTAATGTGAATTATTATTGTTAATTTTAAATGCAAGCTAAAGAAATTGTAAAATATTTCAAAATTATCATATCCATAATAACTAAAGTAATTCAAATAAAATAATAGTTTTTACTTCACCTTTGATTAGTAATTAATTGTGCTTGCGCTTTACGCAAAACAATTAACGATGAAAACAAATCTATATTCTTTGAGCACCAAAGAACAACTGGCCATAGGTTTGAACCCACTATAGCAAGGGCACTGTGCACGGAATGCAATGATGTGAAGCAAAAGGTCAAAGAGGCATGTTTTATTGCAAATGACAGTGATGCAATAAACCGGAAAGAATCGTGCTTTACAATCTCCAGAAAATGGTCATTATAAAAAAAAAATTTGCATAAAATTTTACATAAACCACAACGTAACTTCAGTTAAAAGTAGGCTATGATTATGGAGACTCAAGATCTCCGAAAGCGCTAAGCCATATAACTTTGTAACATTTAGACAAGCTTCACTTTTTTGCGTAAAGCGCAAGCACAATTAATAACTAAAGTATTTATTTAGTTCATTTGGAAAAGTTACTTGTTAGAAGTAAAATACACTATATAGAAATTTATATTTACAAATTTATTTACTTTTAATAAATTCTTACTATAATAATAATAAATTAATATGTTCAATAAACAAGGCAAAACTGAATGAAGATAATATTAAAACAAAATAAAAATCAGTACTATATAAATTTTCTATAAATGCAATTAATTTATATTCTTACAGCTAATTACTATTCTCATTTACTGTATTAATTTCTAACTATTATCTATTTGATTAATAAGTTTTTATAAACAGAGATGAGCCACAAATGTCCAAACGCATATAGCATATAGTAATTCATGTTCTGTTGATAAAACATTGATTAAATAAAATACATTTCTTGAACTACAACTATTCAGTACTTTTCAAATTGCAAATATATAACACATATATAAATCAAGATTATTGTATAATCTAAATTTAAAAAACTAATAACAGTTATTAATAATAACTTGAATATATTATAACGGACGGAAAGATTCACTTGGATATATAGATCAAATTCAACAATCAGCTGGTCCGATCACAATGTATGACCAACTTACACAAAGTCTATATGTGATGGTACACCTATCTATCCAGCCCCAAAGTTGATGGCACCAGATATAATGAACGGAACTCTACATCAACAATCATAAGCTAACAAAGCCAAACAATGGTGTGCCAGATGTAACGGATGGTCAACTAACTTGCAGACTGTAATACTATGCAGATGTAGCAATCTGGTGTGGGATAAGTTAATATGCTCTAATTTATTGCCCCTAATGAAACAATCTGCAGAGACCTACCAGGCTTAGAAGAGGAAAAAGTTGCATCTAACAATGGTCAGCCTTTGGGTCTTCTGATAGAATGCTAATGAGAACTGATGAAATGCTTAACCAATAACTGCATACACTTTAATTGACTGACTCTATCCCTATTTAATAATATTAAATGCAATTTAGGTTAGTTCATCCACTTTCCCCCTTTTAAATTCCGTTATGCCCTAATATTCAAGACCAGAGAGAATATTGCTTTTGACTCCTTTAACAGGTATGAACAGATACACACAGCAACTCCTGCACCTATATATAGGTTACAACTAGCATTTATTATATTTGTTTTATTTTCAAGCTTTTATATGATAAGAAAAATAGATGTGTGGGCATGCATAATTGTTTATAAACTATGGAATGTCAGGACAACTCAATAAACCAGAGACCGGAATAATATAAACTCTTAAACATTTATTAACAATAATAAATAACATAAAGTATAATAACAATAGTACTGATAAACAAAAAATAAAAAATAATAATGATCATATGTACATGTGTCACATGTGAACCTCTACCATTTTACTAATTAATGATTCTCCAGATCCAACCCTTATACCCCATGGTAGAAATCCATCTATGTCACTCATTCTTTACAAATCATAATTATATAGAAAAATAAACTTTAGTAATTTAAGATAATTGAGATGCTGGCTAGCTAAATTATATATTTACAGATGTTAACAATCTATTTAACAAGTTCCCCCCAATTTATATATATGATAGAGATAGAAATTAATACTAGTTGATTAGTCAAACATACTGGAAAATATATATACAAGGTTAATCAACAAAATAAAACATATAATATGTATTCTGTATAAGTGTTGCAATTTAATCTATAAAAATAAATGTAGAGAATCTTACCTTACTATTTATGTGGATAACCTGATGTGAAGCAGGTGGGTTAACCTAAATTTTATTTACAATGAAAATATAAAAATATCAAAGTGAATAATCCCCCCTTTTCTTCTTTGCTAATTCTGAAAAATGAGGCTTCAGCATCAGAGTGTGAAAATACAACAGATAACAAGAATTAAAAAAAAATAAAACAAAAATTTACAATGTTAATTTCTTGATTAAAAAATTGTAATTAGAACAAAGTTCATAAAAATCATCCTAATGGAAGTAGTAGTTGATAGTTAGGCATATTGTTCTTCAAAAGCAGTTTCACTTAGTAAATCATTTTCCTTAGCAAGGATATATAGGTACAATGGTGTCTCCTGTAGTTGTGTATGGTAAGCACCTTGATCCTTATTTGATTCACCATTAACTATTCCAATGCTTGTTTACTTTGGACTGCAGGCATCTTCTTGTGTGTTTACAATAAAGTAGAAAAATAAATAAATAAATAGAGGTTTAATGCAGCTGTAAGAAATAACATGATGCACAATAGCATGTTTTGCTTTAGCCCATATTCATATTAAAGTACAATTCAATAATTATTTGTAATCATAAATTTATATTGGATAATATAGAAGCACTTTACGTATATATATATTAAGAAAATTATTTCATTTTTCTTTCTTTTCCAATTTTCAGCAGATTAATTTTCGTTATTCTTTTTGAAAAAATTTAAAATAGTAAAAAAATTACTCCAACAACTTTTAAAACATGCTTTAATTATTACAAAATTTATCAGTTATTCTTACTTCTTATTTCACTTTCTTTCCTCTGAATTTGGTAAACTTTTAGTTACAGCATTTGATTTTTAAAAATGTTTATGATTTAAATAAAAGAAAAAGCAAAACTCCATTTTAGCGTTCTAAATTTTAGTTTAAACTCCTGTCTATTGTTATAGCTGCTACATTTTTTTGACAAGAAGAATGATTTTGTAAAAAGTTTCTATTTTTATATAAAATGCTGAGAATCTCCTGAAACGCTGAGATTTTAAACTGCCTATTGTTTAAATACATTTAGATTTTTAAATGCCTATTGTTTAAATACATTTCATTTATTACAGATAAAAAAATAAAATCAGTTTTATTTTCACACATGGCCACCTAACTTAACCTCAGGCTATCCCTAAATCATTTGATTATAAATTAATATCCAAAATTTTTTAAAAAATATATACACATCACAGTTTATTAATCAAATAGTTTATATATATACAATATTACTTTCTAAAATATTGATCGTATTAAATTTTATAATAAAATAATCTATTGTGCATTATATGTATATGTAATAAATAACAAACAAATAATCTTCCCATTATTTTTTTAAAAATTCCAAATGGATTGGGTTCAATAAATAAGCTTGATCTTTTTAGGAATATGTGCATTGTAAGCTACCCCTCATTTTTCCAAAAAAAAAAAACCACCTTTTTATCTAGAATTTTTTTAAAAAACTCAAAAAAAAAACATAAAAAAAAAAATATTAATATTTTTTTTGGGAAAAATTTTTGGTTGTTTTAAAAAAAAAATTTCCCCAAAAAAAAAAAAGGTATAAAGTTTTCTTTGGGGAAAAATTTTTGTTTGTTTTCGAGCTAAAAATTACATCATAAGCTGTGAAGAAAACAACTTAATCTAGTATATATAGTAATTTAAAAATTCTCTTAATGTACATTATATAATTGTATAAACTGTGCTAAGTATATTATGCAAGTATGCACTTAAAATATGTATGTATGATAAGACAACTTAAATCTATGTAAAAAATACTTCCATTCATCAATTATAATTATCTAATTTTCTGAATCATGAATTGCTTATTCTAAGGTCCATTGTTGTCTTCTAAATCTTTGGATCTTGGGTTGTTGTTTTTTTTTTTTTTTTTTTTTGGAGAAGTGCACTAGATGATAGTTGAGGCTTTAGAGATAAATTTTAGAATGGATGGTTGACATGCTACTTGTTTGATGCATCTACGATAGTTTGAGCACTTTATTCTATTTTGTTTTTATTTTTAAATATACTGTAAGATATCCATTCCTGTTTCTAAGCTCAGAGATTTTCCTGATTTTTTCATGGTCATACTAGTTGCAGCCATGATTCTAATTGGAAATGTCTATAGTTATAAACCTTTAAACAAAATCCCTAGAAAAAAAATAATGCTATCCAAAAGCACAGCAAATTGATGAGAAAGTGAAAGCAAACTAGCAGTTAATAATTTTTTAAGTTTTTCCACACAAGTGTTTCTTGTTATGCTGAAAAAAAATCCATACTCAAGTTTTATTTTTTTCAAATTTGTACTACTATATTATATTACTTACATGAAATTATTTAGAATTTTAAAAAATGTTTAATAATAACTTATTTAATTTATCATAAAAGCTTATTATTTATCATTAGTATAAGAATAGCAAGAGTAGCATAATTTACATTGTCAAAACTACTGTAAGAAATATTCTGGCATATTAAAAAAATGTACCTAATGCAATCTGTGTTTGCATATTCTAATAAATATGTAAGGCTATTTTTTACAATAGTACTATACAGATCTAAGATCACCTTATATACAAATACGTACGCTAGCTGTGGATTTTTTTTGCCACAAGATGTAAACAAGATTTTTTGAAATGACTTAAAACTTTTCTGATTAGTATGAACTATTTAAATAAATATTAAAGATATGAATCTTTTTCAATTTATTTTTACACAATTGTGTATGTTTTTAAAACTGAAAATACATTTACATTAACAGCTATATGCTGAATAGAAATTTTCATTTTTTTTTCAGATCTACATTTTTATACACGTGATAACATTACAAGATGTTTTAAAATTGAGCAAATAGATTATTTGTAATTCATATTTAGTTGTTTTTGATCATAGAAAGTACATTATTATGAAATCAATTTTTTTTTCAAAATAGCAATTACACAAAAACAATTATGATAACTAAATTATAATGTGATGATCGTTATTTTTGTCACAAGCAAAGTACTATTAGTAAAAATTTTAATCCATACAAGTAAATACAATGTACAATTTTTAAACTAATGTACACATTTTAAAATTTAATATGGTATTAATGTATTTCATTGTTGTATGACATTAAAATACGCTTTTCATTATTTATTATACTGAATGAAACTTTTTGGGGACTTAGTCATTATTAAAGATGAAAATTAATAAAATACTGTTTTGTATATTCGTTAATTGTATTTTAAGTTTATAATCAGAATATTGTATACAGCAGTGTAATGAATAAACTCTGTACTGTACACTTTCATTATGAAAGTCACTATTTTCCTTTTGGATAACATAGCATTAATAACTATTCTATGGTATCATCAGTCTTACAAAATGGCTGATATTTTTTTTTTTACAATTGTTATAGTGAATAATCAATTGTAAATCAAAATAGTGGGTACAAATTGATGGTTGCTATTGTGAATTCTTGCATAAAAGACAGGTGTTAAGTGGGATATAAGAGTATTTTTATTTTTAAAATAAACTAAATAGCAAAAGGTCTGCCTTTCATTGCTATTAAATATACTCTTGACTATATATTTTTTTTTTTCAATAACTTTTCTCTTATAGAAACATAGTAGACTAGTCTCTTTATCAAGAAATTACAATCTTTCTAATTATTTTAATGTTTTTAAATCAGTATTAATTTTAAATTTATGTTCCAAAATTTGTAAAACTTTGAGCATTACTCTTAGAATATACTTTAGTACATGAAATACTGCACATTAAATTTAGAAAGAATAAAATATATATGCCTTCAGCATAAACCAAATAAATTTTTATTAATATTGTAATGTGATAAAAATGATAATGCTGGGAAAATGATCATTATAATCTCAATAAAATGTAGTCCAATCATTGGTCGTCATTTTGTAATGGAGTATTGATTATAATATGGGATGGTAATATAAAAATTTTATTATGTCTTAGAATTGAGACATCATTCATAATAATATAAATCTAGCTTAAATGTGGAGTGCCATTTTATAACAGTCCGTAAGTTGATTTGGCATTTACCACCTTACATGATCATCATCAGCTAGTATTGGGAAGCCACTTTGTAACAATAGTAATGGGTCTTCTACCTTTCTACATTTGTTAAGTCAACATTTGTCATAAAATAAAAGAAATAGATCTATAGATTTTTGGACAATCACTTATTATTGATATTGTATAGAAATAAAAGATCATGAAGAAATGACCTTACGATTTAAATATTATTTGTCATAGATCATAACCTGTATAAAATTATCTAGATCAGTCATTGATCACAATGGGCAATATCAATATTTCCCATACATAATTATTTAGATTGTCTACTACACTATCATAAAATACTAACAATCTCTATTAAAATCTAATTTATTCAGATAGTATTTAAAACAAAAGAAAGCAAACAAGATCACTTCAGACATCACCAAATCTAAGCACTATTCCAAAGTAAACTGCAATAAGCAGTGAAATCATATATCAATGTCCTAAACCTGACATGTCAAACTGGCAACCGGCGAGCCACATGTGGCCCTCGATGTGATTTTTCATGCTATGCAATAAAATGAAAACAGAATATGTTGCAAACAATAAATTAATTTTAAAAAACTTTTTAAAAAACAAACTTTTATATTTAATTACATGAACTAAAATATATATAATAACTGTTGACTACATACATAGCTAATTTATAATTCTAGGTTACACGTATAGCTAAATATTTGGACAACATGCTTTTATGATGATGAAGCATTCGAAATATGATGAACACTAAAGCTGGTAACATTAATAATGTGCTGCTGCACTTCTGAGAACATAAATACATTCCAGCAACACTTTAGTCAGCTATTCACGCCACCAACGTAGCAATCCTATTTGCAGATGTTGGGTTTTTCTTAGAATTTCTAACAAAAGGCAGTTGCTAAAACAGGCAAAACTCACTATATGTATTGCCACTCAATGGTGATCATGTGATGTTTATTGGCTTAAAAGGCAGCATTAGTTTCTTTATCCTGATTACTGTGTTAAAAATTTATGGGTTGTTTTCTTTTATAACTCATTCAAACAATATAAGTAAACATAGTTGCAATTTTTTTAATTTTAAAATCTAAATTTAAAGCCCTATTTTTATTACAGAAAATGCCACTTCTGACACTAAATAAAAAACGAAAGATTGATTACAAGGAAAGAAAATTTCAAGAAAGATGGGAACTGAGCTATTTTTATGTGGGAGTGAACAATAAGATTACGTGCTTAATTTGCAAAGAAACTATTAGTGTCGCTAAAGAATACAACATTAAGCGACATTATAGCCCTAATCATGAAGAACAATTTTCGTGTTTTGAAGCAAAAATAAGAGAGAAAAATTAAAAACAATGAAGAATTCATTAAGTAGCCAGCAAGGAATGCTTACAAAATTCATGAAAAGTAATGAATCAGTAGCAAGAGCTAGTTACGAAATAAGATATTTATTAGCAAAACATTTATAATCATTCACCGGTGGTTCTTTAATCAAGGAATGTATAATAAAAGCTGCCAAATTTGTCTGTTCAAAAAAGGTACAGGCATTTTGAGATATCTCATTATCAAGCAATATGGTGGCAAATAGAATTACTGAAATGACAGATGATGTCACTTCACAACTACAGGAAATATCTACCAAAATCCAGTTCTTTTCAATTGCGATTGATGAAAGCACGGATATAAGAGATGTTGCACAAGTTGCTGTTTTTTTTTTTTTTTTTTTTGTGGTTGCGATAATAACATGAGGATCACCGAAAAATTGTTGGAATTCATCCCTCTTCACGGAAAAACAACTGGTGAAGATATTTTTGATGCCGCATGGAGCATTTTAGAAAAATTTAACTTGCCTCTTGACAAGCTTGTTTCTGTAACAACTGACGGCACTAAATCGATCATGGGTGAAACTAAAGATTTTGTGTCACAACTGACAAGGAAATTACAAGATGAGTATCCAGATAAACCGAAAATCAAAGCTTTTCATTGCTTCATTCACCAACAAGTTCTCTGTTTAAAATTATTAAAAATGGATCAAGGACTTAAAACAGTTGCAACGGTGATCAACTTTATTCGATTGAGAGCACTTAACCATCATCAATTTACTTTGTTCCTTAAAGATTTAGAATCCAAATTCGGATCTTCCTCATCACACAGAAGTTTGTTGGTTATTCTGCCATAATGTCCTTGGAGGAAATATTATTTTTTAACATGAAAAATGAAAACAATGAAAATATATCGGTTATAAAAGATCCATTGTGGGTACAAAACCTAGCATTTTTAAGAGATATTACAGGCCATCTGAATAATCATAATATTACATTGCAAAGCAAAGATCAATTGATAACGAACATGTACGATGCAGTTTGCAGGCCTACAAAAACTGAATTCGTTTAAAAATCATTTGCAAAAGAATGTTTTGATGTATTTTCCTATGTGTGAGCAGTTAAAAGCACAAAATTAAAGTTGCTAATTTTCACAATATTCTGCAAAAATTGAAAAAATAAAAAACGAATTCGATAAATGTTTTGATGATTTCAAGGAGTTAGAAGTTTTTTCTCTTTTCAATGGACCTTTTGCCTTTGAAGTTGAAAAAGCTCTGACTTTGATACAATTGGAATTAATTGATTTCCAGAATGATTCGATTTTAAAAAACAAATATAGATAAGTAGGAACTCCCAAAATATATTCCTATTTAGGTGAAAAATATCCGGAAATTAAAAAATTTGCTGCACAAATTTTGTGCTTTTTTTTGGAAGTACATACTTATGTGAGCAATGATTTTCAAGCATGAAATTAAATAAAACAGCTTGCAGATCAAGATTAAATGATAAACATCTATCTGCCATAATGAAATTTGTTTGTTTTCAGTCTTTGAATCCAGATATTGGAAAATTAGTAGGAGAATGTGCTGGCAAATTTCTGGTAAAAACAATAAATTGTAGTTTTATAAATATGTAATCAAATAAAATAAATGTTTAAATAAAAGCAATACTATATCAATTGTATATTATTGAACTGAATTCACTAAACTACATAATATGCAAGCTTTAATTACCCCACCTCTATTCCTGCATTCTCACTTCAAAATAAAATTTTAAGAAAATTTATGTGATGTGGCCCACAAGAATCTTACCAATCGCATTAAATGGCCCATTGTTTAAATGAGTATGACACACCTGTCCTAAACAATGTTATATATACCTAAGATATCTATTTAATTTATTATTGGATTAAACCAAATTCAAATCAATAAATCATTAAGTTCTGATATACTTTTACTAATCAACCATTACACATAATAATGTAAATCTACATTAAAATTCAATGGTATTCTACTTGAATTCATTAGTTTCTAAATAATTATAGTAACATTTTGAGAACATTTTATAAACCTATACAATATTTATAATATTCAAATAAAAATAAACCCTTACTTAGTTTTGTATCTAATTTAATAAAACGTTAAACATAATATTAATATTTTGTTCACATTTTACAGTATATTGATATGCAATTACTGCTTAAGTTATGTTTTAAAATGAAACACTCTACAAGAATTCATCATCAATAAATCTATTAGATAATCCTATATTTGGTCATACCCAATCACATTCGTAGGTTTCTATTGGATATTTACTGAATTACAATCACTGATATTATTCATCTACTTAAATCTCCAATCAATCGGTTATAAAAATGGATTTTATAACAAATACACTATATAGAAGTGATAGTGATCCAAGCCAAAGATAGATAATAAGCTATCCTAGTTCATAAAATTTATAATCCCCACTTAAAAGAAGTTTAAAAGTAATTAAGACAAATCATTCTGACTAATGACAGAACAAAATCTATTAAGATTTTTGTAACCGGGCAAGATAAGAAAATTAATAATCAATCGTGAATTAATGAAATTATTTCCACCAGTAATATTGACTTAGTTAAGAAAACAAATATTTACATGTAGTAACAAATATAAAATTTATATTTAATTGGACTTAATAATAATGTATAAGAAAATAACATATATCTAATTCTATTTCACTTACCAAAATTGGTTTGATCTTGGATCAAACTTTAAGTACCAAAATTACCATGCACATTCAAAAAAAATAATTAGACAGATTCATCAGATTTTAGTCAACTCTAAATTTATTGATTAATCTTTAAAAATTTATAGTAGTAATAAGAAAAATATATAAAAGAACAATAACAAGCGATATATGCAATAGACTAAGTAAAAAACAAACTCTTAACAAGCTTCAAAAACCCTCAATCCCAAAATTAGGTCATCTGACTTGATTTTTTATCAATGCAATAGACTTGAAAAGTAAATAAACCAATAAATATAGTATTATCTTTATACCATGGTTGCTTGCTAAACAGTTCATACCATAGGGAGAAGCACACCATCAATAAAGCCATGAAAGCATACAAGATTTCACCTTCCCATTTAGAAGAAACCTGAAGAACATCTTTTGCCTTGAATAAAATGCCTAATAAAATCCAGGAGAGAGCAATTGGAAAAGATCACTGCCCTTTGATCCAGACAAAAGATTACCACTCTTCGAGGGAGCAGTATTTCATCTTTATCCATAGGAACTTATCTGACAAATAAATAGTTTCCAGCAGACTCATCAAACTTTAGTTAATATAATGGGATAAAAATTGTGATTTATGTTTTATTATTTTTTTTGTCCATTATAAATTTTCTGTATGTTTCATTTCTATACTTGGAAGCTGATGTGTCATAATTTTGGAAAAATTATTTATGAAAGTAAGGAGGAGGAAAATATTAGATTTAACTAATTTCTTTTTTATCTTTATTTGTATGAAATAAAATTGACATCAGTTTTGACCTCCCATCCAACTGACTTTTGACAGCAAAATGTGAAATGAGAGGTAAGAGATTTCAATATTATCTTACATTAAGCAATACACTAGATTATGACAGAGTTTATATTAATTTGTTTATTATTAATTAAGCTTACTTATATATTGCTTTTGTATAGATGATTTATAACCAGTGATCCATCTGGACAACAGAAATTTTTTTTTTTTATGTTTGTATATATATATATATTTTAAATTGGCCAGATAGAATCGCGATCACATATATATATATTAATGTTACATATTCGTTGTTGTAAACATGTGGTCATGTGCATGGATTTCTACCATTGGGTTTGGAGATAAGGACTTTATTTTTATAAATATCATTATTAGATATCAATAGGGTAAAAACTCATCCTTGACATAACAAATTACATGTGTCAGATTGAATTATTATTCGTATTTTATATTTTTGTTAATCAATAAATGTTAATATAATTCGTTATTTTAATTTAGCTCATCATTATTTCCATACCCACCATCAACTAGTTCTTCATTATTCACATACCCGTCATAAACATTATAATCTTAATTATTCTAATACATAACAGTATTATCTTATTATTTTAGAGGGAATAAATAGACATAATCAAGTTGATTATTATAACTTTTAATACATATACTGAACATACACATTTTGTTTTATATCTTATGGTATTTGGATATGCTTATAGGATTTTTGCTAATCAATTATCACCTATATAGAGGTGCAATAACTGCTATTAGTGTGATCTCCTTCCCTGATAAGAGTGTCCAAGCAATTACTCCCTGAATTCGAATACTGTGGTATAATTTGGCCAGAAAGGGATGAGAATTGGATGAACTGACCCAAATTGCATCTAGGTTAATAAAAACATGTAGAGCTAGTCTATTGGAAGTAGATACAATCATAGGTAATGTAGTTCATCGCGTAATCACTTGCATCCTATCCAAAGACCCAAAATCCGACCATAGTAAGATGTGCTCCCCCCCATCTCCTGAGAAATCTGTTAGCCCGTTACAATATATAATCATGTACGTGTTCTGAGACAGAAAAACAGCTTCTGATGTGTATTATAAAATTTTACTTTTTAATTTTTTATTTACATTTTTTTTTTGTTCATATTTTTTTATTGGATAGCATATAACTGAAGTCATATAATCAGATACGGTATAGTTTGCTGTTCTACTAAAGCTCATTTCTATATATATAGATTATAACTTCAGAAATTGTTTTCATTCATTATGCAATTTATTACAGTGAAGAACTATAGTCTGTTTTTATATTTTCATATCCTGTAAACATTCTAAAATGCAATATTTTTAATTTCATTGGGAAGAATAGAATATATTGGAGAACTATAATTAAACATAGTCTTGAAATATTTCAGAAACAAGAGGTTTCTGAAGAAATCAAAAACAGCATTACAAAATATCTAATGAATAGAAAAATGGACAAGCATGTTCTATATGGAGATGTAATTATGATTTGTAGAACTGATTTTGTCTATTTTACATTTTTTGCTTTGGGTTAGAATGGTCATACTAATTTGTTTATATAAGCTTAAATAGCCATTACAGATATATAGATCAATTGTAAATCGTGCTAATCATTGACCAGTTAATAATTTCCAGTTTTACTCTCTAGCTAATTACTTGCCTGTTATATCACAAATTTGTATGTGTACTTAAGTATATGCACACAGATATAAGGGAATATCTTATATGTATGTTTATATTTGTAGAAAATTAAAAGTATATCTATATATGTATTTAAATTCATATAAAAATATAAACATACATTTGTAATTGTAAATTTAAAATGTTAATAAATTGTACAATGTTCTCACCTGTGTTAGAATTGTCAAGAGATAAGTTATTATTATGATTAGAACGAATATTCCCTGATAAATAAGGATTTGTTTGCATAATGGCAGCTGTTGAAATACCCAATGTAGTCGAAGTATCAGAAATTAAATCAGTGTAAGATCCAGAATGATTCATCTGAGTAGTTAAATCCATAGATGCTGAAATAATAAAAATAAATCAGTTAAAAAATATAGTAAGTACTGTTAGGTTTCTTTATTTTATAATGAATATTAAGAATATTTGATTAAATTGTTAGTAGAATAATGAATAATCACAACTACAAACTAAAACTATCTTGGATAGAAAATTCTATACATAAAAAAACAGGCTAATTCTATGAATGTTCTCTGCTCAAAACATTCTATCGAAAGTACAGAACACAATATCTACATAGTTCTACATTTACATTCAATTCTATTATTTTGTTGAGCCTCTTGGATTTATTTCCTATTTGTGATGAACTATACATAGATCTAATCCTTCATCCCTGGTTAATTCAGTCATCATCCAAAAATATGATGGAAGAATTCGTGTTAAGAGAAAACAATTTACCTCTGGAATATTAATATGATAACATTAATAATATTATTCAAAAGGTATGTTTCTGTTAAGGAAGAATTTTATGCAAGTGTCAAGGAGAGCAAAAAGAAAAAATCTAAACTAACTGATTTATTAATAAAACTATATACACAAATTAATGAAACAATTAACTTATAAACTACTCTTTTAACATAAAAGTAAAAATCTTCCTCTTCATTCAGATGTATTTTAACTTATTTTATTAACATAGTTGCTGAGTTCTACATATCTGTGCAATTTTAGTTATTATCTATGATTGGCAGTAATTAAGAATAATCATAAATATAAATTATCTACTGATTAAATCTTCTAGCCTATTATTGACAAAAAAAATACCTTCCAATCTTTAAATTATACATTTACATCAGTTAATATCTTTACCATATGTGCTTAAATTATGTGTATGCATGACACAACTTACATTTGTTATTTGTAACTTGCTTTCTTTACAATATTGGGAATATTTTTAAGTATAACCAAATATTTCAGATATTTCAGTTTATAAGATATATTTCCCTTTATCTACTATGCAAAATTCTTTATTACCAAAAAGTTGCCAACAAGCTACCTAATGCAGAGAAATACTTCACATTTCTCATCTTCCAATGCAAATGTTTGTCCATCTCTGTATTTCGCCCACCAAAAAAAAGTCACATATGAAAATATATGTATTTATATGTGTGATAGGAACTGATCTTTCATTTGCACATGTATGACAATAACATATCAACAATATTCTAAATATTGCGCCTTAAAAGAAAACAAAATAAAGTGCTTAATTCTCTTCATTTGCAACAACACACATTATATCAAATAAATATTAGTGATGAGTTTATCGTGGCACTAACTCATAATGACACCTAAAATACAAATTAACATAAATTGTAAATTCATTCATCCAGATATAAATCAACAAGTACATGCATTTGTATTAAAATATTTAATCATATTTTATATATACTATTTGTTGAAGTATAATGTTTTATTAAATATAACATCCTTTACAGTTGAATAAAAGGCTTCTACTATTATCAACTGATACAATTGCAATTTCTTTTGTAAATGTAATAAAGCATTTTATTTGTAAATCAGTCTTACTTTTGAATCAATCAATAAGTTTAGTTTTATATGGTAAAATGAATATATTCACAGAAAAGTAGTTTTTAATATTTAGCTTTATTACTGCCTAGCATGCACTCAATATATTTACTATATCATATTCACGATATATAGTAGTGTGATATCAGTATTTAATCAATGTTTAATTAAGTGTTCATGTACACTTAATTTAAAATTTAGATTTGAATACTCAAATAGACCATTTCTTTAAAATAGGTGCACTTGTTTCTTTTTTGTTAATAGAAAATTCTTTGTCTCTGTTGTATAAATGTGTTGGATCAGTCTCATTGAAAAGTTGGCCCTCGACTCCCCATATGTAGCATTGCAAACTGACTGGCTGCAGTTAATTTTATAGATTGTTTGATGTGCCAATTTGTTTGGAAAAATGTTTTTAGAGTTACTGGCTAATTAGTTAAGTGACGGAGAGATTCAAAAGCTTATATTACACTTATCTTTACATATATTTTAATTTATGTGCAATCTTTGTAATATACGGTGGGCTTATCCATTTTTTTAGATTCCACTTGTTGGTTGGAGCAAGAATTTTTTATTTTATCATAAAATTTCTTTATGGTGTTTATGATTTTATCGTCATTATATCCCATATTTTGTCATTTGTGTATTTTTAAGATTTCTGTGTAAAAAATCTTTCAAACCCACATATTTATGTGATACTGGGGTTATTGATCTAGGGTGGATCACTCCTCATATTTAGGGGTTTAATAATCCTTCTGCAGTCTAGCATGTGGTAGTTTGTAAATGTAAGTCCAAAAACTTTACTCCTCTAATATTGTATTCTTTCTCTAAAGTGTATGACAGTATTGATGCTCGCTCCAATTCCTGTTGCATTTCATCAATCTGTGTGTTTGTAGCACTGTTTTTCTATTAACAAAAAAAAACAAGTGTACCCATTTCAAGTAAATGAGCTATTTGAATATTTAAATTAAAATTAAAATTGAATATGTGAACAGTTAATTAAACACTGATATAAAGAACCATTTAATCACAGCATTATATGGCATGAATATGATATAATAAATGTATTGGAAGCATACTAGGCAGTAATAAAACTAAACATTGAAAAAAATTCTTTTTCATGAGTATATTCACTTTGCCAGATATTACTTTGGTTTAGAAAAAATAAAATTAGTAACAATTAATACTAGTGTTATAATGCATAAGTGTATATTTATCCTTTTTTTTTTTTATAACTACCCAACATATATAAATAAAATTAAACATTAATCTATTATATATATAAATTCCAAAGTTTGTTTGTTACTTAATACCTAAATATAGATGAATCTTGCACAATTTTCTGGCTTTTTTTTTTTAAAATTACATAGGCTATAAATTTTTGCTTTATGCTACTTAATTATTTGAAAAAAATTATAAATTTCCTACTAACATGAGCAAAGCCGCAAATACAGAATTTGAAAATTTGTACTAGCAATGATTTCTAGGGAATTTTTCATCATCTAAAAGTAATATTTCTAGAAAATTCGAAAGTTATCAATATATTATTTCACTGAAATACAAAACTAGTGCATACTAAGAAAAGTAAGGCAATATTAATGGAGTTATTAAGTAACAAACATCTGTTGAGGTATGAAAATAACATTACAGTGCTTGTGTATAGCATGTAATTCACTTCTGATTAAAATTACATACAAATACTGCACTAGCAAATTAAAGAAAGTTACATATGTAAGGCTAATAAAAATATATTTGCAGGATTATTTAAAATATTGTAATGGACTGATTGTTAGTTTATTAATTTAAAAAATCTGCATCAGAAGGATATGCAGTGAGCATATTATACAATTCAAACATTTCAATAAAGATTAAAGGTATTGCAATGAACCAAGATAAGTACTGAAGTTCCAAAACAAATACTTCAGGAATATTTAAAGACAGCTCTATTGTGCAACACTTACAAATAATCTTTATTGTTTATCCTTATATATATATATATATTCGATAAGTATGTTTGTTAGGCTATGAATTTTTGCTTTATGGTACTAGTTTTAAAGAATTTGAGAATTTTCTACTAACATGAGTATGTTGATGACAAAATGACTCTTAGATTTCCTCATTTTTTACTAATAATTTTATTTAAAAAAATTGTACTTCCGAGAATTTCTAAATTTTATTTATGTGCATAGATACTTACCAAATTAACAAGATTTTCCTTTTTTTGATTTGTCTAATTTTATTATCCTGGCATTAGTGAAAATGCCTTTCTTAAAGTTTATGAAGAACATTTCAGCAAACTCTCCAAATAGATCCACACTATTATTTTGACTCTTGATTCCTCTTTTGCTAAATTAAACTTTTAATTCATTTTTCCAAGGTGAATGTGTCAATGACATAATGTGTATTCGGTTGGCAAATAGTAATGAGGAATAAGATGATTACTTTTTACCAAAATGTTTTGTTAAGCTAATTCTTGTTTCCATTTCATTTTTTGTAGATATTGGAGAAAATAATTTTTAAAAATCTTCTCCTTAGCAAAAAAAAAAAAACAACTAAAATTGACAAGCAATATTTGTTTTAAGCTGTGCAGTGCACTTTTGTGTAATTTTGAAAGCCTACATACTGATCAGCAGTTTCTGCAACTTCAGGCATTACAATATTCGAAATATTCATCCATTTCTTGTTACATTCAAACATATAAAGTTGAATCCAGATGAATCATTTTGATAAAAAAGTTCCATACATGCAGTAGAAACAGAGATATTGTATGAGGATTTCAGTTTAATAGTATTGTGTCCCACTCAAAACAACTAAAAATAGATTCCAATACTTTTATATTTTGGCCTATATATATATATAAAAGTAGGACAGAGCAATGCCTTTCCTTCATTAGACATTGACGTGGTAGGAAGTTTGATGCAAATGGGACTGTAGTTGAATGCGATGACTTTTTTTTTAATTATTGTAATTTTTAAAAAAATCATCCAACATATATTAAACTTTAGGTCTTACAAATTTCAAAATGTTCATTAAGTCAATCTAATATTGGTCATAGAGTCAACCTAAAAATAAGAAAAACAAATTTAAATATGAATGGCTCTCCTGATCAGTTGAAATTGAAATGCCATCGTTATCAAAAATTATAACTAAAGGGATGTTTTTAGTTATCGAACTGTATTAAACTTGAGAATGTTTTTAGTGGTTAAAGCAATATAGATGATATCATTTGTAAAATTTGCTATCATTCAAATTCAAAAAGTGAAATTTATTACAAGTAAAATATAGGCTGAATAAAAAATAGACTATTTAAAATGACATTTAAATCAAAAATTTTATACCGATTCACTTACTGCCATTCAAAATAAAATTAATGGAGGAATTTTGAAAATTTTAAATAAAAACCTGTAAGATCATAATCTCTGATTAGACAATGCTGAATGCAAGAATATGAACAAAAACATGATATAAATTCTAATAGATGTTATCCTAGCAATTATCACCAATTCGTCAATATTCTTTGTGCAATCTATACATGATCACGTGGGAAAATTTGTAGTCATGGTGTAGCAAAAATTATTCCTTCCAATTTATATAATGTACAAATTTAATCCTATATAAGATTATTGATGAAGTTCAAACATCTTCAAACCATTGCATGTGATTGTCATAGGAATAAAGTTTTATAGAGAGAATAGCATTGATTTACAAAAAATGATTATGTTTAGTAACAACAATATGATGTGCTGCTTGTCTACCAGATGATATTTCATTTAGTTTATGATACACAGAAACAGGTACTATTTATTAAAAATATTGAAATCCTTTTAAGGACAATATATATAATGTTTAGTAGATCATCTATAAGAATTAAAAAACTTAAACAATAGACTAACATTTCAGAAGTTGATGTTATATCATTCAAACCTATCAATGAAGTAAAATAAGTATTTGGATATTTCGTAGTAAATGCTCTGGTAAGAAATTATATTTTAATAGTTCTATAAATAATGTTAATACCCTTCACAAGAAAAGATTAAACTTTATTTAACTAATAACTCACTGAGCAGTGCTTTCGACCTGGGAAATCATAATTATAGTGATCAAACTTATCAGCTAAACTGGTGCTATTAAGAGAAAACATGAAATTAATACTCAATGGATAATATATAAATTCGTAATTTACATATTCCACTTCTGAGATAAGATTATTATTGCATAAAACTAGGTGAAAAATTCAATGACCCAATAAATAAATGTTTTAAAACCCACAATATTGAATAGCATATGTCTTCAAATTATTAGTATAAAACAAAACTTTGTAAAGCCCTAATTTATTCTCAACAGAGGCACACACCAATTTGTAAAGGCAAAAATTAATAAATTAAGACCACAATAACTAGATAACATCTGCTGGAGTATGGATGTTCAAACAATTTTAGATTCCAATGATTATATAGAGACTTCATCAATACTAAAATTTATTCAAGTGTTTTGAATCATTTAAATACTAGATTTCCAGAAAAGATATAAATGACTGGAATGCCTTGGATCATTTTGTAATGGGAAAGATAGAATAAAATATATGTAAAATAATGATAAAAACCATATCAGCTTAGGTACAATTTTAGAACATTATGCTAATTTGAAATTTTTAGTAAATGAAATAATCAAATTATTTAATGATTTAACTACATATATCTTAAAAGACCAAGAATATAAAAAAACATTCAGTATTTTTCGATATTTGTGCAACTTTTCAAGCTTTCAGTGCTAAATGTGAATATAGTTTTAGTTTGATGAAAGCAATAAAATCAAAATCATGGAATAAAGTAGATAACAAACATTTGAATAATGTAATAAAAATTAAGCATTATATCTTATTAGAAAAACATATAAACATAGACAAAATTTGGATAAATCGTAAAGAACATGAAAAAATAAAGGACTAATTATTGTTATTGAGTTTTATTATTTTTAAGTTATGTTCTACAATATTTCATTATGTAATTGGCAGAAATGCTAAATTTTGTTTTTGTTGCACATTAGTCAGTTAACTGTATGCTCAATTCTTGTATTTTTAGCTCAAAGACAGTCTATTCTTAGAGAGAGCATTGCTAACGAGTAATTTTTCCCCTCCTGGTCATTTACACATGATCTCACAATGTTATATTAAAAGCATGTTTAAATATAAATCTTTGAAATTTAATTATATATATGGGTAAATTATTATAATTAATATTATTTTCCATTTCATTTATGCAAGATTTCCTACACACACATTTATTACAAGTTTATTTTAGACAGATTTTCTCTACTCTTACACATATATAAGGTATATTATATTTAATAAGCTCACCATAATATTTATTAATAATATCTTATTTCAAATCTCATGAATGCAGATAAAGCTAGAATTCAACCTTATTCTATTTCATTTCCATGTATTTGATTTAAAAAATAATGAACCTGTCAATTATGTAAAAAGGTTAATTAACCACATCTTATAATATTCTTATCATTGTTTTATGACTTTTATAATTTCATTTCATTTGCACTAATTATTATGAACATCCTATCTATTTCATTGTTCATTGGTTCCAATGATTGAAGGTATGGTTCCCTTAACCATTCTGTAATCTGCTACTAATAAATATGCATTTCCATTATATTTTTTAACAACTGTAAATAACTCTTCATAAATTGGGAATAATTTTTTATATTGATTCAGACTGTGGCTTGTTTACTAGGGGTGTTTTAACATGTCTCCTTCCTTGAAGTGATATAAAATTAACATTAGGTTTTGCTTGAATCCTGCTATATAAGTCTATTAATCTCTAGTCTTCTAACTCTTATCATTCCTATCAGATTGCAAATTATCCATATCTAATGTATTTAAGACTTGTTATTTCTGATTCTAAGTCTAGCAGCAACTATAATAATTTGTTGCACCCATTTTGGAATCTTATTATTCTTAAAATTTAATCTTCTGTCACCAGTAACAAATTAAGAATTCTAGGGCTGAATATTTATCAATAAAAGAATTGTGTAAGATTCTCTTTTTTGATTGGGTCGATAACTTTCTTGAGATATCTGAAGACTTATATCATGCCTTTCTTCACTCTAGAATGAATTTTGAAGTGATGCTTTATACTTGTAAATGCATCATGTTTATTAAGGATTTTAACTAGTTCCTTGCAGCAGTATATAAATGTTGCTAGCTATAGAAATCTGCTCTTGATCACCATTTTATGGAAAATAAATCTCTAAACTTTTTAAATACTCTAAGAGATTTTCTCTAGCATAATCTCTACTAATTTGTACTACTAGATTATCATCCCTAAGTCCATTCTCATTCACTATTAATCTGCAATGATAAGAAGTTAGAGGTGTAATGTATCCAGCATGTTACCAATGATTATTGCTTCTCTCTTAAGACATTTAAAATTTTAATGGAGTCCTTCGTAGTTTTTACATTATCAAGATCTTCCTAATAAACAAGATCAGACCAAATAATTATATTCAATAATGATGATGAAATAAATCTTTACATCTCCTCTTTTTTATTTAGTAATAATTTTACTAAAAAAAGAAATACTTCTGAGAAATTTTAAATTTTACTAACGTGCAAAGATGTTTAGATAGAAAATTGACATTTTTTCCTTTTTGTTTTGTCCAAATTTGTTATTTTGACATTGGTGAGAATATCTATACTGAAGTCTATGAAGAACATTTTGGAAAACCCTCTGGATAAATCCACAATATTAATTATTGTGGCTCTTTATTTTGCAAAATTAAACTTTTAATCCATTTTTCCATGGTGAATGTTTTAAAGGTATAGCATGTGTCAGGCTGGCATATAATAGAAGTTGGGTACTTCTTAGGAAAGTGTCATTTTGCTAAGCTAATTTTTCTTTTGTTTCCATTTCTTCTTTTGATAAACATAGAAGAAAACTAGGAATTTTTAAACATTCTCCTTAGTCAAAAAAAAATAAGCAATCCTAAACCACCCCACCCCCATCACTCTTACTTGATCTCACAATGCTATATTAAAATCATGCTTAAATATAAAAATGAACTTTGAAATTTAATTATATATATATATGGATAAATTGTTATAATTAATTTTATTATTATTGTATTTTATTACAACTCCAGAAATATATGAAGCATGATGTACCCATACACATTTCCTGTAGGTTTGTTTATTCATTTTAGACAGATTGATTATTTTTTCTATTCTCACACATATATACCCTACATTTAACAAGCTCACATGGCACTTATTAGTAATGTCTTTTTTTTAGCCTCATGAATGCAGATAAAATTAGACTTTAATCTTAATCTGTTTCAATATATATAAAATCACAATTTAATGAATTAGCATTATACAAATCTATTAAATCTATTTGTCACATAAATGTATTATTTTAAAAATCTTTATTTCCCCCTCAGTATCTCATAACATTTTGTATTTCTACAAAATTTGTTCCAGCATTTCAATATTTAGAGTTGTAAGTTTTGATTAGCCTTTTATGGAATGATCTTTTTCTATCTTTGGTTAATGGCAATTCATTTAATCATTCCATAATTTTCTGATATATTCTTTCTTCTATCTTTTACCTTATTTTTATCATTATTATTTTTCCATCTTTATTTTCTATAATATATATCTGTCACAAGTTTAATATTTCCCTGTGATTTCATCGATTCTTTTATAAGGTTCCTTAAGTTATATTTTTCTGATTGTTCCATTTTTACACATTTGACTTTTAAGTATTTATCATTTTTACTATTTGTTCTTTTATATTTATTCATGCATATTTCTAAATTTTCAGAATTCACTTATTCTCTTTTCATTTTCATATGACTACCACAGTTATTATCCAGAGTATGTGATGTCATCACTATGCTCTATTGCAGCTATCTTTAGTGTTATTTGACCAGTTTTGTGCTTATTTGATGGCAAAGAACTGGAATTAAAATATTGATGCATTAAATTTTAAAAAAATTCTCAAAATGTCAACTATCTTTTTCAAAGAAGTCAACAGAGAGTGAGAACAACTATAATGCTGATTAGCAGTTCTAATTCTGTCTGTGCAAGAATGCTTGCAAAGAGCTTTCAAGCACATTCCTTTTTTTAAATTAGATTTCAAAAATGAAACACATATTTTTCTGTTTGTTTACATATTTATGATTATTTTTCACAAAATATTCATTTAATATTTACTTTTTTTAGAAGAATAATGTCATTAGAAACACATTTTCTTCAAAAAATATTTATTTTTAAAAGATTTTGTCATTTTTTTAAAATTATAATTTCTTTTAAAATTTCATTAGCATTCAGTGATCTAAAAATTAATTTATTCGAGTATTACAAACTGAATTAAAACAATTCCAATTTTTAACATTCTTTATTAGCAATTGTTATATCCAGCCAATAAAAAGTTATTGTTCTTATTAATCTTATTATCATTTCATTTTAACATTCTTCTTTTTTTTATATTTGTCAAACTATAATAATATTTTAAAGAATAATTTTTGTTTATAAACATGCACTTTAAACAAATAATTCAAAATTTCTAAAAATATAATTAAAAATAAAGGTAAATTTGATCAAATAAAAAGTTGGAATATTATTCCAACCAATTACTAGAGATTCTCAAAAAAATGCTTAGCAACAGAAGTGTAAATGTTACTTTCTCAATCCATAAATTGTTTTATTTGCTTTTTATTTACATCTAATTATTGTTTCAGCTATTTCTTTAACTTTTTATGTGTTATAGTTTGTTTTCTATAGTTGACTTATAGCTTGTAAATATGTTTGTTTCTGTTGTTCACTTTATCTGGAATAAATTGTTGGGCTATAAGTTTTTTAGATTTTTCTATATTTAATATTTCTTTAGCTATCCTTATAAAATATAAATTGGTAAAAATATATGCCAAATGAAATTTTAAGAAAATCATAAAATAATGATTTTTATTTAATAGCATCTCTGATAAAAGTTAAATCAAATAATTAAAATCTACCAGATAATTTTTATTGTGGTAATAATAGTAAGTCTCCCTATATTCACATTCTCAAAATTCATGGTAACAGTTTGAAAAATTATTAAATAAAAAATAAAAAAGTTAGAAATTTATAAATTTACATTTATGAATTTCATGCATCCCTACATGCATAAGTGATATTGTGAATCATTTCTTAGCCTTTTTTATTTCATGCACTCAGTGCAATGCCCACTGAATTACACTGTATATATTCTTGTATTATCTACATGAAGTAGGAAATAAAAATGTTGATTAAATAGTACTAAAATACAAAACCAACGATAATGGCAGATAAGCTGTGAATTGATTTTATATAATAAAATGAAAATGCACCTTTTTAGAGAGATAAAAGAATAAGGAATGCATTCATTCATACCTTACTTCTTAACTTAGATTTCAGTATGAATGTGTATATATGTGAATGTATTCTTTTTCAATATATTATTATACTGCCATTTTCTCAACTATTCTATTTTGTTTTGTTTGTTGCATAATTTTCAAGTTAAATTGTATTATAGGGATGTATATTCGATAATCTTTCAATATACAGCTGATACTAAATTATTAATAGCCATATGTCTGAAATGAGTATAGCAATAAAAATAATTTCTAGATATGTAAAATATATGTATGATAAAAATATATATTACTAAATACAGAGAGATTAATAGTTTACAATTTCAAATACCCCTACAAATGCTTGGAATCAATGCTGTGAATATTATGGAATTACTTTAATAATAAAAAATATAAGCAATTATTAAATTACTGCCAATTAACTTACAATTAACATTTTGAGGTAACTTTTCATGTTCTGAACTTACAGCTCCATCATTCTTCACTCGGATTTCTACATCAATTAAATATTAACTTTAAAATTAAGAAATTACATAATAACTTAATATATTTAATATATATATCCAATATTTCTACACATATACACACTTGCTTAAAATATTTTTAATTTATTAATAAAAAAATTTCACAATAAGTACGATAGCTTGTTTAAAAACAAACACTTTTTTCAGTGTCATTTACTTTATATGCTTGAAAAACATATAAATAAATGATCTAAAAATGAAATAATTTTGACTAATTCTGTATTAAAAAAGAAATTTAAATATTGTGAAATTTTAGGCTGTCACAAAAAAAAAAAAATAAAGATGAAAATATGCCCAGCTTCAACTGACTTTTTTTTTAATCTCTCAAAAAGTTGATCAAACATGAATGAATCTTTATGAATAATTATGAATTGATTGATATTAATTAATTCATATAAGTTTTGAGGAACATTATTAATACAATTAATTGAAGTTGAGCACACAACCTGAAATAATGTAAAAATATATTTAACAAATATGATTTGTTGTTTTTATGAAAAATCACTGCAATTTTTTGTAAGTGGATAAAAAAATTTTTGCAACTTTTAAAATTTTTATTAATAAATGGGTATGAATGTGTATTTAGTTTAAAAATACTGAAAGTTTTTTTAAAAAATAGTCACTGTATTAATAAGAATATTTAAACTTTTATTATTATTATTTAAATTCATTTTAAATATATGAGTGAATGCAAATGTTAAATTACTTAAATTTGCAAATTCCTATTCCATGATAATTAAAAAAAAAACAAAAAAACAGTTTTTTCCCCTCCCTTTTCTTTATGTGTACAAAAGTCACCTCGAGAGCTGGTGACAGAAGTGCTTGCGAGGTAAGAGACTCACAGATCCATGGTCAACCATCTAGCTTGGAATCTATGAGGAAGAATAAACAAAACCTAGTAATCTCCCAAAAAAGAAAAAAAAATTAATTAATTAATTAAAATGAAATTTAAAAAAAGAAGAAAAATTAAATCCCAAAAGAAAAAATTGCCTGATTTTCTGGTCTGAGAAAAATATATAATTATAAAAATAAATGAGATAAAAGAAAAATCAGAATAACACATATATCAGAAATAAAGAAGAAAAAACTGATAAAAAATATATAAATAATTATATATGTATATACAAATTTATTTATCTAGCTACTAATATGTGTAAACACACACACACATGTACACATAAAAGCTTTACTTGAAAAAAAATTAAGAATGATTTAGAACTTTTTTTACATTGTACTATAGGTCTGAATAGTATAAATATGAAATTTATATATAAGATAATACATGACTATAGAAACAAAAAAAAAACATTGAAAAATACAAATGTCAAACTTCTATATCACAATGTATTAAACAATATTCTTAAATAAAAGATTAAATAATTTTGCAATAGAATACAATTATTTGTTGGAAATCTGACAATTATGTTTGGGGAAAAGTTCTTTATCAGATCATGACAGAAAATTTTTATCCCAGAGTAATTACACTCAAATCACAAAAATGTGACAAACATTGTGTTGCATTAAAATATTTCTAATGTCTTTTATTTACAGTGTATCTTCATATTTGAGCTTTCATTTAACAACTTCATTTATATTTCAACCACAACTTGTTAATAATAATATCGCACAGAATATATTGACTTTTGATAACATTTGAAATTAAAAGTAAAAAAATAATAGAAGATATTCTAATAATATTTATTTATCAAATTCAATTATTATATGAGCATTCATTAGTCAGTTTTTGTTGAGGATTATAATCTTGCAAATGCATGTTTTTTCTTTTAATTTATTCTCTGTTTTTTTTTGTAAAGATATTATACCTTAGCATAAGATCTTATCATAAAAATAATCTACATATCAAATATATAACAATGAGAAGATAGTATTTTAAAATTGGTTTAATAATACAGTAGCTGGTGAACAAAAATTTCAGGGTCAATTCTCAATAAAAAAAAAAAATTATTTCACTATAATCATGAGAACTATGCTAGCTATTAGAAGAGTTTCTCAAACATGGCAGATCTCAAGCTCATAATTCGCCATCTAAAAAGAATAAAAATTGTTTAAAAATGTGGATAATGATTAGCAACTATTAACAGATTGAAAATTTGAATGAATAATGTTAGAAGCTCTTCACCATAAAATAAATAAAGTTTGATATATTTTTAGTGAACGTTTTATTGAAATAATGGTAGTCATTCTCTTAAAATATAGTCAAATTTCACAAATTCTTTATTATCTATTTTGCTGTTATTGTTTAATTATATTCATTACAACTTATTTATTAATTTAATTATTTGTTCACAATAATTAGGATTTTCATAATTTTTAGAATAAAATATTATGCTGTTGGCATTTGACTTTTTGCTATAATGAAAATTTTATTGATCAAATCACTTCTCATAATGATAAAAATATAACAAAAATTGACTAATTTCCTTTTTTACAGGCATAAGTTGATCAATAGTTATTACTTAAAAATGAACTTCTAATGATGGTGATAACTATCCTCCATGTAGTAATGTTTCCAGACAATTTTTCCTAGATAATAGGATTAATGAAAGTCTTTCAGAAAGGTCTTGCAGATGTATTTGGCATTTTCTGAGGAAATATATTAAACATCCATTATTCAGACATGTTCCAATAAAGTTAATCTTCTGCAGCACAATATAACCATGTATTAGATATGTTATTCTATTATCTGATGTCATAATTTTCAAAAGGCAGCCCAGTTGAAAATTGTTTAATTTTTTTCATTTGTCTTGAATATATATATAATCAAATTTCAGATCAATATAAAACGGAAGTTTGATATATTAAAATTTTGTAGTTTAAATGTTCATTATGGTTTGGCTCAATGTTCTATTATAAAGTTTACCAAATATAAGCATATTTTTTTCAAATGTACATTTATTTCTGTATTAAAAGAAAATATTCTTGTTTGCATAATAGATTAATTATGAACAATTAATAAAAAATATTTAAATATCCTATATAGTTTTTTTTTTGTTTTTTTATAATACTATATATTTAAAATGTATAAAGTTGGTAACTTAGTAACATCTTTTTATTTAATAAAAAAGTTACAAGAGATTAGGTGAATTCAAATACAAATCTATGAATTTGGAAATTAATTAATATATGGTTTTCTCATTATTTTATTCATAAAAATTTTTTTCATTAATACTCAATATCTTTTTCTTCATTTGAAAAAAAAATTCAAATTTGATTCTTTGTTTTGATTAATATTTCTTTTATTATACCAATTTCTGTTATAAAATTAATGACAAATGTTTTATATGATCAATTAATCATCTGGTTTTAAAAGAATTCTTGTGTTAGTATATTTCTTTAATATTTTCCTTTAAGTAACATAAAAATGGAACTTAAACTTAATTACCAAAATATAAAAATGTTACATATAAAAAATTAATACAGACAAATAAAAAAAAAATTATTATAAATAAAAAAAAAGGCTGAATGCTGTTGATTGATGGATAAATAAATAATTGAATAGCTTTTTTGCTTGGAGTTCATTAAGAAGTTTGTGCTTTGGAAATGACAAATGTAATCTATCCAAAAATCTTGCACTAAAGTCTGACACTCTTACCACTTTATTAAACCATCAATAAAATCATAACATTCATAAATTACATTCCATTTAAAAAAGTATCTTATTTTTATTTAATATTTGAATACAAAAGTATTAATAAAGAACACTTATTATTGACATAATGCTCAAAATTCTTTTAAAAGTTCACAAATGAAGCCAAAGCATATGAAAGTTCATGTTAATTCTGACTTTTTCACAAGAGCATGTAGTATTCATTCTGCAGGATTCACCAACAATAACAATTTTACAATAATATTATTCATCAACTATTTTTTATTAATAATTTATTTAATAGACAATAAAAAATATTAAATAAAATAGTAAACATTGAATTTATTTTTCTAAAAACAAAACTTATGATCATGTGCTACAACGGATATTTTCATTGAACACTTCATAAAAAGCAAGAAAACATTTTTTTTAAGTTTTAAAAAAGTTCCATTATATATTCTATTCAGTAAACATTTAAAAATATCAAATAAAACAATAATCATCAAATGTATTATTATAAAAATATAAAGATAAAATATGAAATATTTATTTTTTCAGTAAATAATATAATATAAACTCCATATAAAAAAAATATTGAGAGAGTAATTTAAAATATAACAAATAAAATATAAAGCATAATATATATAAAAAAAATATTTAGTATAATACAATAACAGGTGTTAATAAAAAATCAAAGAACATTCTTGAATAAAACATAACATCATAAAATAATCCTGCTGAAGTTAAAAAAAAAAATTTACTCTTTAACTAATATTTATTAAAAAATTATTTAATATATACCTTATATGAATTAAAAGAATAAATATCAAAGGTATCCTTTAAAAAGACCCACACACATAACATATTACCACACAGTCAAATAATCTTTTTCATCACATGCTTTTAAAAGATGGCAAAAAAAGATTATAACAAAAATGTTTATTTATTAATCCTCATTTATTAAATAGTTTATTCACTAAATACTTTAAAATGTCATTTAAAACAATAATTTATTAAAAAATGACATGACAGCTTCAATTTTCTAATGATAATGGCAATTACGCCATATTCTCATTTATAATAAATATGATATAAATATTTTATGTGGTGAAAATATATTCAGGAATAAATCTATTTCACTCAACTTTATTACAAAGTGCATTGATGTAATCATTCATTAATATTTAGGTAATCAATATTAAAAATACTTATTTCTATCACAATGTTACTTAAAGTTTCTTGTTTTGACAAACACTCTTGAGCATATATCAATATTAAATCAATACATTCAATATTATTAAGTATCATTATATTAAAAAATTTATAATTTAAATTTTTTTGACATGACAAAAATAATTCTATAGCTGAAGCTGTACTGACTTATATCTAACTGCAATACTCTTTATTAATCTGGTACTCTGGATTTCAGAGCATTAGCAAGAACAATTTTGCTGAATAAGATATAAATTCAATTATATAGACGTTATTCCCTCCTTTCATTATACATCTACAGTGTCTGTAAAACACCCACATTTTGCTAAAAACTTTAAAATATAAAATTTAAACAACAATTAATTTTAATTTATTAATATAGATTGTACATACATAATTTCTGCATATTTATTTTTATATAATCAGAAAAAATAACTTTCTACTCCCTTCCTCTCCTTTTTGTTTATCAATTTTTTTTATAAAAACTGATGCAAACTTCCAATTAACTCTAAGATTTTTTTCTTCCAACTTTCTATTTTGCTTGCTACATATTATACATGCATGTGGGGGTTTTTTCTGCAAAAAAATAAAACTGCTTAAAAACAACCAAAAACATAGTATGTGCATACTAAGAGGCTTATTGATTTATACATATTAACTTGAAACTTGAATGTGTTAATATCACTTTTTAATATATATGCATTTCAGATTAAATAAAAAATGTTATTTAAATAAATCCCAATAATTCAAGTTAAAGTAATAAAATATGACAATCAAAATTATGAACAGCTTCTTCATAATTAAGTTTAGATGCCAGAGCTTTTTGGAAAAAACAAATTAATTGTACTGTGTACATATATAAAATAAAAATGTTTTAAATGATAAAAGTTAAATGGATTGACTAATATAAAATTAAAAATCAACCCACCCACACCCAATAGAATATTTAAAAAATCAGAATTTTCAAAGCAAAAATATGAAGCTCAGAAAAAACAAGTGAGGTCAGAGAAAATACAAGATCAGAAAAGGAATTTAAATTAAAAGAACAAAAGATGAAATTGTAAAACAGAAAAGAATTTATTATATAGAGAATCTTATTTAATTACTAATGTAACATTATAAATATAAATTTAATTACTGAAAGCAGTAATACAAAAATAAGTTACGTTCTCTTTTCATGTAATATTTTCTTTTTTTAACTTTTCTTTTTTATAAATGCTTTTCATTTCTAATTAAAAAGCAGATAAAATGAATGATTAATTTGTGCACATTCAGTTACTTATATTTAATAAATTTTAATAATGATATAATATATAATTTAAAAAATACAATAACTGAAGATAATTTTTCAAAATAAGGATATATAAATAAATATTTAATAGTGAAATGAAAGGCAGATATAAATAAAAAAATAGCAATCATACACTCTTCCACAAATTGTAATTACTGAAAAAAAAGACCTCTTTTCTAATCTTACGCAAGGCCCAAAATAACATTTTCAAAGTTATTTTCTAAAATAAGAGTCATGTTAATTATAATTTTCAGTTACATAATCATATTTAAACTCTGCAGATTTTAATTTCAGACATAAAAATATAAATTTATATTAAAGATTTAATATAATTAAAATTATAAACTGCATAAAATAAAAAATTAATAATGATTAAATAAAAATATAATTATTGCAAAACAATTACTTGATTAAATGTCATTCATTTTATTTAAAAATTATTTCAGGGGGTCTTTGAATATAAACAGTCAATAAAATGGCTTTATATAAACAAAGTGTACTTATATCTTTCTTGGAATATTTCAGAAACAGCAATATAAAAACAAGTTTTTAAAAGTAAAAAAAAAAAAAAGTCACAAGAAAAATCATTTAGCTCTTTGACTCCATATAACAAAATTATATGAATAAAAGAAAGCATTATAATAATAGCATCAAATGACCTTACATAAATGAATCGATCAGACCAGAAATATCAGGAGAAAATGCTATAGCTAAATCCAAAACAATTTAAAGACAAGAAAACAAAAGAAAAACTATGTCATAAATATTAATAAATAATCAAATATATATAATTTATAAGTAAATATTTATTGTCTCAGAAGAATAGAATAAAATATAAATAAGTTTTGCAAAGTAAAATATAAACTTACAGCAAATCCTAGAGAAATTGAGTAAGTCAAATGCAATTGGCTAATTTATATGCAAAAATTTCAAAACATAATAGTAAATTAAGCAAAAGTATTAAATAGTAATTGATATTAAGGAATCCAGTTCATTAACTTAATAAAGTTTCTTAACACTTAAAAATATAGCAACTAAATTTCATAATGAATAATAATAATAATAACTACATATCATCAGAAGTATTTCCAAATTTTACCTCAAACTATATTTTTGATTTCATTATTTCTTTCACAAACTAAGATTTTGCTAGGATATTTTTTAATCTTTGGAAGTCATTAAAAAAATAGCTAATTCATTGATAATCTTTTCTACTTGCTATTTCCATTTTGGATTCATATATATTTACAATTGTATCAAAATAAATTTGGATTATAATAATTTCTCATTTGACATCTATTTACTAATTTATATTTTTTTGCATTATTTTTAAAAGCAAACATTCTATTAAAAATAACATGCTAAATAGAATACATTTATAAATCTTAAGATATCATTTTAGTGCAACATAATTGCATCTTGAGTCTAACTTTAAAAGGGCTAAATCTTGCCACTGTCTGATACACCATCAATCTCCACAATGTTGTTCTTCAACTTTTTATAATGAATCCTACTCCACGTGTATTTCCAATATTTGTGCCATTATAGGAGAGTATATCTCTACTTTTTGAATTAATTGTCTCTTTATTTTTCTTCTAACTTCACAAAGTCCAATAATGTCCCATTTAATATAAGATAGTTCTTCTTCTAACTGTTGCAATCTTCCTTCACTTGAAAGTGATCTGCAGTCATAAGTAAATGGCTAAAATATAGAACTATTTGGAAATCCAATGCTGCCATTATTACTTGGTGAAACAATATGAATATATTAATTAAGCCACTTTAATCACTTAGCATTGATTAATTAAATGATATGTTAATGCCTTTTAGTTTTTTTTTTGTTGATAAGTAACCTATGTTCTCAGATTGACCAAGGTATTTTTTTCCCATGATAGTAAAATAAAAAGATACATAATAAATATAATGAAAAACGTTTTCTTACATTCAATATCTAAAGGACTTTTTTATTCATAAAAAAACTTATTTTCAAATCAAACTTCCCAGTCAGTCTTTTAATCATATATTCAATCTTTAACTTTTTTTATTTCCCCAAATTTTAAAAAAATTTAAAAATTACATCGCTTTTTATATTTGTTATATAAAGCATATCCATTTTCTGAAAGTCACTACTAAAACAATATAAGCAATTAGAACATGATTACATTTTAATAGCTGTTGAAATCTGGTGAATAATAAAAATGATAAATACTAAATGAATGATTTTGATACTAAATTAATAGCTAATACAATACACAATAATGGTTTATCAAAAGAGTGCTAAGAGACAGCTAATTCAATATTATATTTTCAATATAATAAATTATATGTAATATATAGGATATATGAGCACAGACTTTCACATGGCCCACCACTCTATCTCATAACACTGATACACTTGGACATATATATATTGAAAAGATAAATAATCACCAATACATGTATTTCATGCTAAACCAACAATCATAAGTTGGTCCAGATTATCATCTCTACAAATATATGCAATAAGTGCTCAGATATATATTAAGATAGCCAATCTTCATACTTTAATGGAAAGGCTTCAATCCAATCTACACTTCAACCGTCCATCCAATTGAAAATCTGATGGTGTGACGAGAATCTTGGCCTCAGGGTGGCCTTTAGAGCATTCGATCATCAGATTTTCAACTGGATGGACAGTTGAAGAGTTGGAGTGGATTGAAGCCTGTCCATTAAAGTATGAAGATTAGCTATCTTAATACATATCTAAGCACTTAATGCATATATGTGGAGATGATAATCTGGCACCAACTGACGATTGCCAATTTAGCATGAAATACGTATATTGGTGATTATTTATCTTTTCGACATAGATGTGTTCAAGTGTATCAGTGCTGTTATATAAAGTGGAAGTGGTGGGTTATGTAAAAGTCTGTGCTTACATACCCTACATATTATATATATTGATACAGGTATATAATAAAAGGCTGCAGAAAAATTTGCTATTAACTGAAAGGAGACCCTTTGATTCCTCTTGGAGGTCTTAAAGGAGCAGGGCAAATTGCTAATGTCGACTCCATACATTCTTGTCATTGCAGCTGTTATTACTTCCACTCCATACATTCTTGTCATTGCAGCTGTTATTACTAAGTGATTGAATCATAGTATACAAAAATGGATGGGCATTAGCTAGCATGGTGAGTTTCTTGGCTTTTTATGTCAGGGTTTAAAATCAAGAAACACCATGGTCTTTCTTCTCAGCTGCCTGATAAGGCAGAATTAATGTATGTCTAAATAATAAATATTTTTCCAATAGATAAATACAATCATGACAGACAAAAATAAATCATGGCCCTTATTCACAGGGAGCTGTAAAGTCACCAACCAAGGCAGCGGTTGGTGGCCCAAAGGCGGAGGGTGCTAAGAATCACCTGATTGTGGACCCATTCTGCCATTTGATGACGACTTTTTATTTAGGTACTTATGACTGCAGATCTCTTTCAAGTGAAGGAAGATTGCAACAATTAGAAGAAGAACTATCTTATATTAAATGGGACATTATTGGATTTTGTGAAGTTAGAAGAAAAATAAAGAGACAATTAATTCAAAAAGTGAAGATATACTCTCCTATAACGGCACAAATATTGGAAATATACATGGAGTAGGATTCATTATAAAAAGTTGAAGAACAACATTGTGGAGATTGATGGTGTAGCGGACAGTAGCAAGATTAGTTATACAACTAACAATTTCTCATAGTGATCAAGTAGTAGTAGATTTTTATATGGATGTACAAAAGGCTTTTGATCAGAGTAAACAACATTTTAAAATTGTTATGGGAGACTTTAATGCTACAATTGGTAAACAAATGAAAGATGAAAGTGTTGTAGGTAATTTTGGTTATGGTAATAGAAATGAGAGGGTTGTAGACTTGTGGCGTTTGTAGAAAAAGAAAAACTTTATACTATGAATTATTTTTTTGAGAAAAATGCTAAAAGGAAATGGACATGAAAGCATCCAAATGAAAGTACAGCAGAATTGAATTAAACTTTGACTAACATAAAATACATATTTCAAAATTATAATGTTCTTAATAAATTTAACACAGGAAGTGATCATTGATTAGTAAGATGCAAGATATGTCTTAATGCAAAACTAGAGAGACAAAAATTATTAAGAAAAACAATATTTACAGTTCATATTCATAATCTTCAGAAACACTCTAATGAATTTAAATTAGAACTTACAATATCGATTTCAAGTATTAGTAGATTTTGAACATGATTCAGATTTGAATGAAATTAATAAGAAAATAACTTATACACTTTTAAAACTGCAAGAAAAATAGCTAATAGAAAAAAGCAGCAATTGATCAATAAAATTTATATTGAGACTAGAGAATTTATGAAGAAAAGAAGGAATATGAAGATAAACAAAAAGGATGCATTAAAAAAAATTGAATACCTCGAATTCTGTAAAATGGTGCAGAAAAGAATTGAAAATGATATAAGAAAGTATAACTGTGAACTAGCAAGGGAAACTATAGAAGAGAATAAAAGTCTCAAGAGTGTAAAACAACGTTTTGATATTTGTAGGACATTTATATCTGCAATAAGAAAAAAAGGTGAAACTATTACTAAAATGAGAAATGACGTCTTCTATCAAGAATTATACAGTAATAAAGAAGAAATACCTCCTATATCTATTATAACTTGCGAATTTCCCAGAATTTTAAATGAAAAAGTGAGATATGCAATTAAATTTATGAAGAAAGGAAAGGCTCCAGGTAATGATGGAATTATAATTGATATATTAAAAGAAGCATGTGAAAAAATAGAATTTTTTTTTAGCAAAGTTATATATCAAATGTCTAAATGATAAAGATGTACCAGATAATTGGAAGAATACAGTATTAATATTTTAAAAAGATAATAAAAAAAATATTAAAAATTATAGGCCTATCAGCCTTTTATCAGTTTTATACAAAATTTTTACCAAGATAATTACAACTTGTCTACAGAGAACATTGGCTTTCTACGAACCAAGAGAATAAGCTGGATTTAAAAGTGGTTTTAGTACAGTATATCATATCCAGGTATTGAGAGAAATTATAGAAACGACAAATGAATATGAGCTGCCATTATGCTTTGGATTTATAGATTATAAAAAGGCATTTGATTCTATAAACATTTCTTCAGTGATTAAAGCATTGGATTATCAAGGTACAGATCCAGGATATTGTCATATTTTAAAGAATATTTATAAAAATGCAACAGCAACAATTAGATTACATAATGATACTAGGAAAGTCAACATTGCGAAGGGTGTAAGGCAGGGTGACTCTATATTGCCAAAACTTTTTATAGCAGTGCTGCAAGAAGTATTTTGTGAATAAAAATGGGAATTTAAAGAAGTGAAAGTAAATGGAGATTATTTAAGTCATTTAGATTTTGCAGATGTTTTAGTTGTTTTTGCAAATAATGCTTAAGAACTGCAAGAGTTATCAGATGAAGATAGGAAAGTAGGACTAAAGATAAATGCTAAAAAGAGTAATGAATTTTCTCAAAATATGAAAATAAAGATTGATTATGAGTTAGAAGAAGTTAACAGCTACAAATATCTTGAGCAAATAAATATCACATGATCACCATTTCCTATGCTTGCTCATAGCTGTTATCAAAACAGGCAAAACTCTCTATTACTCTGGCTTGCACTGAGTGGCAATACCTATAGAGAATTTTGCCTGTTTTTTTTTTACCAAATATCTTCATCAGATTATTAATACAGATGGAAACATAATGAATGAAATTAATCATAGAATTAAACTTGGTTGGAGTGCTTTTTGGTAGAAATGTGTTTTTACCAATTCTTACTTATGGATCTGAGACTTGGACACTTAATAGAAAAGCAATACAGAGACTTCAGACCACTCAAAGAAGTATGGAGAGATGCATGTTGAGAGTAACAAGAAGAAATCAAAAACGCAATATATGGGTAAGAAAACAAACAGGTGTTATTGACCACATTGAAAAAAATTAAGAGACCGGAGTTAGGCCGAACATATTGCTAGAAGAGATAATAATAGATTGGACAATTGAAATCTTAAGCTGGATTCAAGAGATTGTAAAAGACCCAGAAAGAGACCACATGTGAGATGGATGGATGAAATAAGAAAATGTACAGGGGTGATGTGGAGAAGGGAAGCTAAAGATTGGAGAAAATGGTTTGAACTTGGAGAGACCTTCATTCTGCAGTGGATTGATAATGATTGATGGCGATGATATATAAGCCTGTATTTGAGATATTACATAGTAGGAGGTCTACCCATCCCTAGTATATGTATTAAACGGATTATGTTCTGTACATGAGGGGTCAGATTGACTTTAAGTCAACATGGGTGTGACAAAAATCTCAGCCTCAGGGTACCCATCATCAGATTTTCAATTGGATGGACGGGTGAAGAGTTGGAGTAGATTGATGCCTGTCCATTAAAGTATGAAGAATGGTTAACTTGATATATATCTGAGTACTTATTGCATATATGTGTAGAGATGATAATCTGAACCAACTTATGATTGGTGGTTTAGCATGAAATACGTATATTGGTGATTATTTATCTTTTTGATATATATATGTTCAAGTGTATCAGTGTTATGAGATAGAGTGGAGAGTGGTGGGTTGTGTGAAAGTCTGTGCTTATAATATTCTATATACTACATATATCGATACAGGTATTACATATATTGATGTAGGTATATAATAAGCCTGTATTTCAGTTATAACTTAATAAATTGAAAAATCAATACTGAAATCGGATAAATTTCTTGCATCACAGTATCATATAAAAAAAAAGTAAGAATTTACTTAAATGAATTAAATTATGCAAGGGGTGGCCAACCTTTTATAGTTTATGTGTAATTTTTTTCATTTTTTAGTTAAGATGTGCCATACAAACTTATACCTCTTTTCAATACTTTTAAAATATGGTAATATGGATATATTTAACAGACATGCATAAAATGCTTTATTTTATATATATATTTGGTTAAACGTACACTTTTAGCAGTTTTAAATAAAAGGATTTCACACAAAGACAACTATATTATTGGATGTTGAATCAGTTTCAGAAAGTGTCACAATTTTTCCAAATTTGAATCAGTTAGCATAATCTTAGTTTGTTCTTAATCATTTTTATGAATGAAAATACTTGTTCAAATCTGTATGTTCTTTCAAATGACAGATATAACTATGAAAAGTTTTTCAGTTCTGGAAAATATTTACAGGGCAATGATCACCAGAAATTAATTATATCAGAAGCATCTGGGAATAATTGAAGCTTATTAAATTTCATTTTCAATAAAGAATTAGTTATGAGTTCAATAAGTGAAAAAAGATTTATAAATACAAGTATGCAGTCTTCTCTTCTTTGGCAAAGTCTCTAAAATGACAAAGGACTTTTGCAATAATTTGAGTTTCTCAGTTTATGCTGTAAAGTTGTCATTGTCTTCCTCTAAATTCACTATATTCTTTTAAATGTGGAAATTGACTTAAATCTCTATTTTCTAAGTGGGAGATGAACGGTTTTAATTTCACTTTGAATACACTGACATCATTTACTAAGTGAACAAATAATTTTTTCTTGTCCTGCAGCTCCAAATTAGATAATTGAGGTGCCTGAATAACATCAACTAAAAATTCTAAATCAAATAGTCATTTCTCATCCCATACTGATCTTTTTCCTCACGCAACTCATTCTTCTCTTTCAAATAATTATGAATATAGTCTTTCAGCTTCTAAAATCCACTGAGAACTTATCTTCTAGAAAGCAGCACATCTCACAATGAATAATGAGATCAACATATTCCACATCTAACAGTCCACAGTATTCTCTGATTTTTCTTCTGTTTAACCCTCTTGTTCTAATTTCATTCACACACTTTACAACTGATACCAAACATGCATCAAATTTAGAATTTTTCCAGACAGAGACTCTTCATGTATAATACAGTGATACGTTAGTAGAGAACATTCTAAAAACCTTACAAGTAAAGTTACTGTCCCAAGAACTCTAGTTATCATTGAAGTTGCTCCATCCGTGCAAACAACCAATGAAGTTAATAGAATCTAGACATGTCTGACCTTCTGGATTTTCCATGAAATGACTCAAGACCGATAAGTTCTTCAAAGATGTTAAAATTACCATCAATTCCTCTTATAAAAATATTTAATTGGGCTACATCACATACTCAGTGGATTTTCTCAAGGCTAAAATAAAGAAAGAATAAGGATGAATATAGTCTTCAATTGTTCAGTAACATCATGAAAAAATTCTTCAATGCATCTTGTAACTGTTGCTTAGATGAAGGAATTTTATTTACTTTTCTTTCAATATTCTTATAACCAAGACATTTTGCACATTTTTTGAGACAGGATTTTACAACTTCCTGTTCATCAACAAAAGGCTATTGATTTTTATCCAACACAAAGGCAATTTCATAAGATGTCTCCAGCATAACCACAATTTTACAGCTTTGTTGCACAAATATAATTTGATTTTTTTTTTTTTTATTTCTTTTTCTTAACCACATATTCTTTCTATAATTCAAATCAAGGAACTAACTTGTTTTTTTTTTTCTAATTCAGTTTGATGTTTTGCTTTCACAAACAATGCACAATGGTTTTTCTGAAGGATCTGCAATAAATAAGAACTCATTTCCCCACAATTCATTAAACTGGTGCTTGCTAAACTTTCTGTTTTTCTTCTGCTCATTTTCTTTTGCAAAGTAATGGGTAACTGACCGTGAAAAAAAAAATTACTGTAAAAAGTCGAGATTATTATTAAATAATTTATTTATATTATTTTATCATTTTAAACATTATGAACATTCCAAAATAATTCTACAAGTGTAAGATTTATGTTTTCACGAAGACCTAATACAGTTCTTTAAGTTTAAAAATCATATATATATTTTCATAGAGTTTTTGTCTTCTTCTTGTAATATATTATGTCTGATGAAATAAGAGATCACTTCTTGCCATAAAACAGTCAATTAGCTGGCAATCACATACACAACTCAAACATCTTCATTACATAAGTTTTGCTATGATCAATTAAATTTTAAAAATACACCTAGTATACATAAATAAAAAGAAACAATAATGTATAAAAAACACAAAAAATAACACTCCTACAAATACAATGAATAATTGTAGGTTTCAATAATCAGCAAATAAGGGAATGGGCAAGAATTTGACATATATGTTCAAAGTGAACAAAATTTTTAAATTTACAGAATTACATTAAACCTTCATTAAAACAGAAATCTTACCTTAAACATAAAGAACTGTTAATAAAAATATAAAAGTTCTAAATCACAGAATTGTTCATACATATCAAATTAGAAGTTCATCAAACTTTATAATATGAGAGTCAGCAGTAAATTAATTGAATAACTGATAATGCATGCCAACATTTGCTGGTGCCTGTTGCTTCAAGATCAAACAGTATAATAAATGCACACTCTAGAATTCAGTGATAGTTTGTGTGTTTATATATAAATATAAATTGTAAAAGAAATTTTTCTCTGGGGTTCAATGTATCATTTCTAATCATGCAACATGCCATTTTTAGTGCATATGTCATAGACTGGCCATCCCTACATTATGCCTTGCTCATATTTTTAGAAATAAATTGTAATTTCTTATGTAAAAATGAATATCTTTATAACAGAGATTTTGTTCTCAAAGTAATTAAACAGATGATGAGAATAAAATTAAGTACTGTATTATTTTACATATAAAATTACAAAATTTGTTTGCATAAAATCATTATAAAAATAATAAATGACATTAGGAAATAAACTAGAATTTAATTAACATTCAAGTTGGATCTAAAAATATGTTGACAAGTGGCATTTGGTTCTTAGAAATAAGTAAAGTATTATTTCTTCAATAATTAATGTTTATATTTTTTTTGTAAAATTTCTATAATTTGAAATTAGTAAATCTATTGATAAATGTTGCATAACTGATTCTTTATTGGCAAGATTATTTGGGCCTCTGAGTTTAGTTGATAAATAACTAATAATAAAAGCAGAAAGATTAATATCAGAAATAATAGATTTAAATAAGAAAATTAAAATTTATACTTGGCATTTCAAAACTATTACGACACAACAGTTTAGTTTAGACAAGAGTTCCCAAAGTGGTTGATATAAACCCCCTGGAGTCAATTTGAACTTTCTAGAAGTCGATAGTTTCAATAAAAAAATTTGGGGGTTGACAACAACAAAAATAGACCCTCCTTATTACTATTATTTGTTTGTTATTTCAAAATATCTATGATTCCAATAGTTAACTAATTAAGAAGTAAAATAATTCAAAGAAACACTTTTTTGATAAAAACACATTATATACCAAACTTGTGAACGAAAAGCTAAAATGTGACATTAAATGAGTCACACGCAAGAATGCATGAAAGTACTTGTAGCACAAACATGTCTGTGTAGTCTTATCAAACGTATCAAAGTAAGTATGGATATAAAAAACCGTTGCATGTCCGCACTTGCTCACGATGGGACAAGACGATATTTGATATTAGCAGAATCTTATCAGTCTTGTATAGTCATCCTTTCATAAAACATTATAAATTGGTTCGTTTGATGTGACATGTACTTATTTGTGATTTGAACTTTGAATATAATTATTTACTGAGCAGTACTACAAAAAAAAAAAAAATCAGAGGACAAAGTCTATTTAGTAGAGATTAAAAAATCTTCTACTTCAAGTAAGTACAACCTTTATTGTTTTTTTTTGATCACAGGGGCCGCCAAAATTGTTTGTTAATAGAAGTTTTATTTCTTACGACAATAATATGACTGAACAAAAAAAAATGTAGACAGTACAGCTTGGACTATTTGAAACTAGGATTTGTCCTGTCATTATCAAACAAACATTTACCAATGTACCCCATATGCCTAAGTCTTTAACAACAATGCTATGAAACCATAATAAATATAGCAGATCATTTGAACAGAATTCACTCTTGACAAAAAAAAAAGATTTGTCATACTTTCAATCACTTAAAGATAAAATTCTGAAGAGAACTATGATAGATAATGTTTGTTTCATTATCGAATCAAAATGATGGATTAAGGGTATGGTACAATATATCCCTACTCATCACAAAGTCTGGTCAGCCGAACACCATAGGGGAGAAACCGATTCTACCGGCCATCATGGAGGTATTGCACTACTCCACAAATATGCACAAGATGTTATAAAAAGGATTCCTTTGAATAATAACAAAGTTCAAAGACGTATCGATGAAATGAGTCACAATGTGGAAAACTGTGTTATCATTTGCAAAAAAAAAGGTTTTTTTTCTCCAATTGGATGAGTCAACATTACCCAGTAATGAAACATTGTTGCTGGTGTTCATTCATTTTATTCAAAATCAGAAAATGTATGAAGAGCTGCTTTTTGCTAAAACTTTAGAAACTGACATCAGAGGTGAATCAATTTTTAATTTAATGGAGCTATTTTTTCAGGGAAAAAGCAATTCCATTGACAAATATAATATCTGTTGCGAAAGATGAAGCACCAACTATGGTTGGTCATTATCGTGGTTTCATAAGTTACCTGAAGTGCTTGTAGTTCATTGCATAATCCATAGACAACATTTAATAGCTAAGAATCTTAGTGACAAATTGCATCAATTGCTTCTGTTTGTTATAACAACTGTGAACAAAATTTGAAGTAACACTTTGAATACTAGATTGTTCAATCGATTATGCGAGGAAAGCAATCAAGATTTCTATCGATTGCTTTTATCTACCAAACTCCACTGGCTTTCAAAAAGTTTATGTTTGGCAAGATTTTTTGCACTTTTTCAATCTCTTTTAGAGTTTTTGGAAGCCAAGGATTCCAGTTTGAAAGAAAATTTATTTAAAAGTAAAACAGATATTACTTATTTAACCAACTTATTTGGAAAATTTGAATCTCATCAAAGTAAAATTGGTCATATTGGCTTTTGTTCCCAGATTCATGTTTTTAAGCAAAATATTGCAAAATCGGAGTTTTCCCAATTCCCCAACTTATTTAAGATAGGCACAATCCAAAAAGAACACATCTTGCTGTACGTCAACTATTTGGAGGCTCTTCCTTAGATTTCAAAACTAGGTTTGAAATATTCTATCATTGGAAATACTGGACTGGATAATAAACCCACACACTACTAGTGTAGAACCAAATATAATTTTGCAAGAGGAAGTGATAACTATCAGCATGAATGAGGATCTCAAAGTACAATTCAAACAGGGTTATCAAAACTATTTGCTGGCATTTCCATCATTATATTTGGTAGAGATAGGTTTCAGTGTAGTTTTAAACCTGCTTCAGAACAAACATCAATTGTACATCACTGAACAGTGGAGATTTGAGAATGCAACTCACTAATTTAAAACCGGATATAAATAAATTGTTGACAGATTACTAGGTGCACCCATCTTTTTAAATTCATTTTTCGAAAATAATTAATTTGGCATTCTTATTTTTATAATTCTGATTAAAATCTTTCGTTGTAGTAATTTTGTTGATGTGTCTGAATATTTTGATTTTTTCACTTCATTTTTATGTTTAAGAAAATGATTACAATATTTGTATTTACTTTGAATTTACATATTTATTTCATAAATGTCAAAAATTAAAAAAAACTCTGCTCATATTTTTTTGCTTTTTCATTAATGCAGGAAATGTTGCACAAGATAATGCCATATTCCGTAATTCTTCTAACTTTTTCAACCATTAATTACAAGTGATTAAAATAAAAAGTTTAATATCTAGTGAAATATTTAATATTGAATAATGTATAAATTTATTAATTTGAATAAGTAAAGTAAATGACTAGGATATTGATGATTTTAACAGTTTTTGATAAAGGGGTCGATGGCTGAAAAAAGTTTGGGAACTCTCGATTTAGAATATATAAGAAATAAATTTTGATATCTATGCTTTCTTTTTTTTTAAATAAATAAAATTATAAAATTCAATTAGTTTTAATGATTTAAATAATTTATTTAAAACTTAAAAGAAACATGAAATATTATTAAATAATCTAAAAGCAATGATTTCATTTAAAAATGTTGATTTGGTTCACATTCTGAAGCAGAATAAAAAATTGATTGCTTCTTCTCTCTCTCTAATTTCACAGCATGCCACAATTCTTCATAAATACTTTTATAAAAAAAAGATCACTGAGAAAAACTTCTAAAGTTAATTAATTCATAATTGACAAATACTGTTCATTTAATTCTCTTCCATAATAAAGGCTAGAATTTTATAATGAATAGAAATATTTTATGCTTTATAAGTAAAAATTTTAAACTATACAAAAGAATTTAATGAAGATACAATGGAGTAAAAAGTTCTCAAATTACAATGGCCATTTTATATTAAACATGATATAGAGTAACTTATTTAAATACCACTTAGCTATCTTTTAACATTGAATTTCACTCACTATTGAGCAAATCATTTCCCTATGTTTAACCATTCATTTTTGTTAAATAAGAGATGAAAAAAACCTTTGAATAAGATTACTGAACAACTGAAACTTCGCATAATAATATTTAAACATTGCTAAAATTAAGGACAAGAGGAAGATTATTTCCTTGATAATTTATCTTTTTTTTTTTTGAGTGATTATTACTATTATGATGAAAATAATCAGCGATGAAAAATTTAAATGACAAAAACAAGAAGTATATAGATAAATTTGTAAATAAAAAATTTATATTTATGTTACACAATGATCAATCAGTCTAAATAAATAAAAATGTACAAATAATAACAATAACAACAAATCATTGAATTCTTCAGCTTACATAATATATAATAAAACAAGCTCAATTCTTTATCACCATCTACTGTAAGCTTGATAAAAGTTACCAGATGCCTTCTTGCATTTTCCAAGCCTCACTGATAAAGAGAAAGGTCTAAAATCAGTCTCAAGATGATAATTTAAAATGTAATAGGGATCTGGTAATCACAGATTACTCAAGCTTACAATAGGTTAGGGACTAGTTTTATCAAATAATAAACTAATTAATTTTCAATATAAAAATAATTCTAATAGGCAACATCCATAAAAAAAAAAACAAGGTGTAAATAACTTGTTTTTTTTAATCTTATATCAACTATACTTCAAATTAAAATTATTAATGATTTAAAAATATGTATATGTTTAATGAATATTTAAACAGAAATAATATGCTATAAAATTTTGACTTTTCTGATCAATTTTGTCTAAGTTTGCTGACAGTTTACAAAATTAGGATTGTTGAATATATATGCACACATATATCTAGAACAAATTCTTTATTAATATAAATTAGAGGAAATAATACATTATTGCCTTCCCCCACCTTACAAAAATATTTTATTTATTACTGTGTAATAATGTTTGGAAAATTATATGTCAGTGATAATTAAGTACATATTATAATTTCAAAACATTACCATTCATAAAAAAAAATAAAATATTTAATTTATGATTTTAATTTTTTTTAACTGGCATTAATTAGTGGAAACACACTGTGCATACACACACACACAATGCATATTTAAATGTATGTGAGTACATGTGTATGACTAGTATATGCATGCTTGCATTCAGATATATATGTGCATGTATGAACATGTATCTATAGATATATTTGAATATTTACATATATATGAGTAAATACAGCTTTCTATATATATACATTATACTTCACATTCACACATCTGGCATATAAACTTACATTCATGTACATATAGATTCATACATTCTGTTTGTGACATACTTAATATATAAAAATTTTAAAAAAAATAGGTGCAGATTAAGTTCACACCAACAAATAAAAGGATAACAACAAACAACAACAAAAGCAACAGCTTAGGGGAAAAAACGCTTTTCAATTTGTTTTTAAAAATAAAAATATTTAATAAAAAAATCAAACTAGAAGAAATAGTTTTCCTTAATTTGAAGGCCAAGCTTTTGAATTTAAAAAAAAAAAATTTTAATAATTTTTTTAGAAAAAGAAAAAGCCTACTAATTTTTAGAATTGTGTGAAAATGAAAAATAAAATAAGAAGCTTACTTTTAAATATATATATGTATAATTTTAAAATGCCAAGCCTCTCCTAGCATTCCCTCCCATAAAAAATATTTTAAAATGTTCTAAATAGATATAAAATAAAAGTCATGTATTTACTATTTAATTACTGATTATGTAAATATTTTTCAGTGAAGTTTATAAAATAATTTCTTAAAAAACTAATTCCTTTTTTTAAAAAAAAAAAATTTTTAAATGTTTAAATGTAAAAAAAAAAAATTCTGTCATGCGTTTGTCTTGACTGAGCTTTGTTTGCAGTGCTACATAATTTGTGTCATACCTTGCCGTAGATCGACAGTGGTGTGCCTCAACCTCGGGTTGAAACCTGCTTCGTGCATTACCCCAATTAACACATCATTTAAATGAGTTCGTCTTCAAGACAATGAAATGACACTCACCAGCTACAGTTCAATGTTTTAACTTTAGAAGGAAGGGAAATATACAGACATACAACATGTTTGTATTGAAATTAAATAAATATATATATAAATAAAAAAAGAAAAAACAGTCTCAAAAATATTTTTTTTGAGTCCCTGTCATGTTTTTTTTTAAATCAAAGTTAATATTATACATTTAATGGCTTCCCATTTCCTTTTACAATTCTGTTTGTTGTTTTCTTTCTTCTTTTTTTTTTTTTTTAAAAAAGTAACATTACATATTCATGTTGTTTTTTTATATAAATTTATAAAGAAAGGGGTAGCAATATTAAAAATATTAAGTCAAATAAAACTATATATTTTGATTAATTAAATAATAAATAATAATTAATTGATCTGACAGGTACTCAGTACAGTAACAATAATATTTTTATATAGTAGAGACTGAGGGAAAAATAACTGCTATATAAAAATCAAATTTATTATAATTAAAAAAATATATATAAAAAAACATTTTTAATTAAAAAGTAAAAATAAAATAAAAATTACATTATATGCACAAAGCATAACCAAGGATGAGAATATGCATAATTTATGTGTAACAGTCTACAAAGAATTTTTTTAACTTGCTTGGCACCTGTTTCTAGTATGTTGAGGAATAAAAAAAAAGAAAATTATATATGATTATTGCAGTAAATAGCAAAAGAAAAAAGCATAACATTTTGGATATTAAAAAAAAAAATTAAACTTATAATGGATTAAAATGAAATAATGTCATTAAAAAAAAAAAAATCTCAAAATCTCAAGCTATTATTTAAAAACGCATTAAGAAGATGTGTGCATTAAATGTTTATATTAATATGTCTTCACATGCATAAATAAGTATATAATAAAACAAAACAATCAAATTAATGTCATAATTTTCAATATATCAAAACAGAATTCAGACAGTTTATGGCATGACTGCCACCTTGAGTCAATATCTTTATTTATTTACATATCATAATACTGAAATTGTGGAGTTAATTCCAGTGTTTTGTTGGATTACGTATTATTTTGATTAATATTATAAATATGTATATTTATGAGAGTAAAATTGAATTTATAATGTATTATGACAGATAATATATATGATAAACATAATATAATTAACTTTCAATTCTAAGATTATTGCAGCCTTTTTTGATGCCAGAACAAATTGAAACATATTATTTTAACTAACTAATCCTAATATATAGCAATTTTTAAAACATATGGATATTATTTCCTTTTTGTATAATAAAATAGATAATTTTTGCATTTTTCTATAAAAAATTGCTTACAACTATAACATTTGTAGAAACTCTTTTAAATTAAATAATTTACCAATAAATGTATATTTTTTATTCAGATAAGAAAGGACAAAATATTCAGTTATATTTTCATTTAATTTTTTATCATTGTTTGATTTGTTTTATGTGTGTTTTGAATATAAATAATATTCAAATAATGTAATTCCAGTGACTTTACAAAATCAAGTAAGTAATACAATTTAATTTTGTAATTATAAGCATATTATAAAAATACTTTTGAAATATAGTCAATTAAATAAATATTTGAATATATTAACTAATATTAAGCAAAAAAATTGTCTCATATTATTGAAACAAAATAAAGTACTTAATCTGATTTCATTAATATTTCTTTTGTCAGATCAATTTATAACAAACATTAATAGATCAATTATTTTATGCATTTCAAACTTAGTGATTGATTTTATTAAGATTTGCTTTACTCCAATTTTATTCCATCTTGTGCTAATTAACTGCCTTGCCTTTATATAAAAGTGATTAATATCAGTAACAAATTTTATATATGAAATCCTACATGCTATTTTACAATATAAAATAATAATATAGTTTTTTAGTTTTGTTGTTTCAAAAATGTTTTTGTTAAAAAAAAAAAAAATTAACCAGAAGCATTATTTTTAATAATTCAATTTTTTAAAAAAAAAATTATTAGAATTTGATTTAAAACTTATTTATTTTTGTTGAGTTTTTGTATATATGTATATAAAACGTCTATGCATTGTGTGATTTTCTGCAGTATCTAATTATAGAGAGCATGTTAAGTTTTCTATCTAAAGCCATAGATTGGATTAATTAAGTAAGAGAATACCAAGACCAAAAGATTAACCACTATATTATTATCAATAAATAGTTTTCATATCTTAAATTTATCTCTCATTCTCTCTCTCTCTATATATATATATATAAATTATGTGTAGTCCTGTACAATTTAGAGCAGTGGAGAATAACAGAATTCAAGCACTAAGGAAACTTGGATTGAGGCTATCATTTTTGTAATCAAATATCTCATGTTTTCCTGAGAAAGCAACTTTCAGAATACTTATTTATTTATCAATAAAGAAATTTAAAAATTAATTTGGAAAGCAAGTTTTACTAATGTAATAAAACTTTTTATTAAAATTTTAATATGATTTCATATTAAACTTGTCCTTCATAACACAATGAAAGAAACTTCTTCATTGTTTTTTTTGACTGAAAGTCCATGTGAAATAAATTTTAAAAAATATTAGGAGGCAATTAACAATAGAAATGAAAAAAAAGATTTTAGCATAATTAAGGATTTTTGTTATATTTACATAAATTGCCATATAAATGATTTTTTTTATTATCATGATTTATTCTCAAGAATCTTTCCTATATTTCAGTTCATAATGAGATTAGCCTATCACTGTTTTTTAAATTATACAAATCTTATAGTTAATTACATTTTTAATCTTAACTGAATAAATTTTAAATTTACTAAATGTTTTTCTTATTTAATGAATATCTCATCTTCTTATTTGTAATCTCAGTTGTTTAAATTATTTACAAAATTTTTCATTTTAATTTTAATACTTACAAATTAAACTTTATATTTCTGACTTTTACTCTTAATGTATATAAAAATGTTTATGAACTTCTTTTCTGATTCATTTTATAAATGCCTTAATTATTTTTTTGATAGATTTGCAATAAAAAAATATTTTTAGAACTAAAATATTTTATGTGACATGATATTTATATCTTAATGTAAAATAATATTATAGGCAATTAAGTGAATAAATTAATAATTAATTTTGCCAAACATTATATCATGCTTGTTAATAGTACAGATGCATTAAAGAGTATAAACTAATTAATTATAGCCTGAATATTGATCAATAAATTTAAAAACTTCTTAAAAATAAATTTTCTGCCAAACAAAGAACTCAACTTGGCAATACACTTATAATTCATAATAATAATTTTTGTGTTAATTAAAGCATTTAAAATCTATAACTGTTTTTGCTTTTGATAATATAATTACAGTTTTTTATAAATATCTTGTAGTATTCCAACTATTCCTTGTTTCCAATTACTATATAATATCCAGGTAGCACTTTTAAAATTAATGAATCACTAATTTTTGTACATAAAAAATATGTAGACTCAAATATTATTTAATATTGTTTGTAATCCATTTCATTACCTTTTTATCTTTTATAAACATTTTATTAATAACTTATGAGTATTAATAACTGATTTACATTTTAATAAGCTTATCTCTTTATAAAAATTTCAAGAAAATATTACACATCTTAAATCTTCTAAATAAATTACACAATTTTTTTTCTATTTTTCTTATATTTCCTGCATATATATATATTAAAGCAAAAAAAATTTCTAAAAACAATTTCTCAGATTGCCACATCTGAACAAAATGACATCCTGTCTGACTGGTTCACAAATTATAATTAACTGTCCCTTCCAGCACTCAAACTTCTAATAACTCTCAAGTAATGGAGTCATTTGATTTTTTTTTTTTTTTACAAAAAATAATTTTATTTAATGATGAAATCATAATTATTGTTGAAAGTTTCTCTACTCTTTGAATGTTATATATATATAATTTAAAAGATTTTACTTTTAAGATGTAAATATTAATAATTTAAAGGAATTTTTTTATGACTTTTTAAGATAAGTTTCAGCTATAATGTAACCAGATATTAACAAATTAAAACTGGCATTGCAAACTGAAATCATATCATCTAGTTATAGTACTTTTGTCTGATCCATCTTTAAATCAAAAATATTATTAATGGTTTTAAAAAAGAGGCAAACAAAAATACTATTTCTTATGTTTCAATTTGCAATGGCAGATTTTAACTGATAATTTAAATCATAAGTGAATTTATTTTAAAAAGATATATAAAGAAATCCCATAAAAATGTTCAATATTTACATATCTATATAATTGCTGCAAGAAAATATTGAATATTCTGCTAATCCTACTTGCATTTACAAAAACTTCTTTGAATTGTAGAATAAATAATAAATTACGAGATCAATTCAGTTTAGATTGACATTCTTTCATCATAATTATGTATTATTATCAAGATTAAAAGCATACATTTAACACTAAAAATCATAAGATCCTTGATGCAACTTATCTCTTTACAAGATAAGCAAACAAAAGTTATTTAACTATAATAAAAAAAATAATGATTTCAGATAGTAAGTTCATTTTGCAAAAAATCAAAAAATATGGTATAGGTAATGTCTAATGCATCTGCTTTCTTTATTAATTTGCTTAAAGTAAAAGCTATTTCTTTACAATTATGCCACTGTGATTAAGATACTCTCATTGCAGCAAATTAGTACAATCACTCAAACTTGAATATCATTCACAATTAAATGTCATCTCATTATAATATATAATATGTTTAAAATATGTGCCACATTAAATATCTTTAACGTCATTTAAACTTATAAAGATAATATTATAATATGCAAAAAAAAATCTGATTTACATAAATTTTAAATTTATATAACACTTCTTAGCCACTGTCTCATAAGATTTAATTATTTTCTTGGACCAGAAATAACTTTAAGAGTGTGTGGACAAAAAAAAGCATCAATCAGATAAATGGTTCACATATCTTCTTCAAAGCAGGAAGAGTGAATAGCAATAGTTCTTCTTCAATGCATAATATAAAGATTTAATGACTAAAAATGTATATAAAACCAAAACCTAGTCTACTACAGTTTAACTTTGCTTGGAAATCATTGATATCATCACTAAATTTAATCATTTTTGATGTCACCATCTGAATTAATTCAAATATCTTTTTCAAAAGATGTTTCATAAAAAACTGTCTACAATAACGTATGATTACTATAAAATTAATCAAATTATACAATATATAGAAATATCACAATATAGTTTGTTTAGTCAACTATATAGTTGGTCTTTGTTGCTTATGGCAACTTTTGGAATATTCTTGAATTGTTCATATGAAGCATAAATAAATAGGAGCAAATCCTTTTTATTCTACTTCAAATGCTGCCATCGACTGTATGAATAGAAGTCGTGTGATTTTTTTATTTTCATAAATAAAGAGCAGACATCTATTTATAATAATGTCTTTCAAATGTATCTCTAGTTATCTCCTATAGTGTTAACTAACTTATTCAAATATCAAAATCTATAATGGACATAAATAATTTTGATGCATTTTATCTAAAGTTGCAGTTTGCAATGATTCAAATTATATTTGAAATATATTCTCTTATTCTTCTCTTTCATTAATTAAAGCAGTGAAGCATAGAGCTCTGATGAAGACTACTGGACAGTCGAAACTATAAGGAAAATAAAGAAGTTTTTAAAAAAATTTGTTTGCATTAAAGTGTATATGAAAGAACTGTTGTAAGCAATATGTATATATGAATATATTTGAAATAATTACAATATATTAATGAATTCACAATTGTATGCTGATTTTACTATATAATAATAAATATAGATAATGAAAAAGGCTCAGTATAACATATTTATTTTGTTGTAAGTAAAGCATTTAATAAAACAAAAAATGCACATGTATTAAAAATGAAATTTAAAGATATACAAAAAAAAGAGAGAATATTTAGCAATGTTAAACTCAACTATTGACATTTCTTTTTTAAATTAATGCCATTATTTCATTTGATGAAACCTAACTCTTGCTGATCTGATCATTGATTATAAAAATGTAAAAAAAAAAAAAATTATATATCAATTTTAAAAAAAAAAAAAAATTTCTAAAAAAAAAATAGATCAGAACAGCAAAATTGCTCATCTTATTGCTGTGGGAAGAAAAGAGATAATGTCCTTTGAAAAAAAGGAAGAAAAGCCATTAGTTAGAATGCTTTCACTGCAGCCGAACAAGTCAAAGGCATATTTAATAAACCTGCTATGCCAAGTAATCTCCTACTCTAGTGGACAAATAAATAAGCAGTACTTTCAAATCTAAAATAATAAACTTATAATGGCTTATAGCAATGACTGCCTAAAAACTTATGGCTTTTTATTCATTCACCCATTGACCCAAGCAAAAGTTTAAATTTATATTATACAAAAGAAATTTAATTATATAAAAAAAAGCAAAACTTAATTTCATATTTTTATTATAAATATTTTTACTTTACTTTACAAAGTTACTTGAATAAATTGTTAATTCTATAGTGACAATGATTTAAATTTTTTTTTAAAAAAAATATGCGTAATATAAAAAAAAGTAAATATATCCCACAACACTAAGAGGCACAGAGCCAGGTATATTCTGAAGATGATATAATAAAAATCTAAATTATCTAGATTACCTGGTTCATAAATAAATAAATGAGAATCGCTGTTTCGATCATTACTTTGAACAATTAAATTAACTGTTACAGGCTTTGTAATCAATTGGGAATTATAAGGTGGTACTTTACATATAATGTGAGTCTGAAAGGTTAAAAAATATATATATTTAATTACTATTTAGTACCATATAATTTTATTTACAATATAAAAATAAAATTACCTGTTGGAAATATTCCTGATCAATATCACCAAATGCTTCCCAAACAATATTTCCACCTAACACATAAAAATATAAAATTTTCTATTTAAATTAAATCATTAATATATATATATTTCTACATACAAGTAAGTTGCTTTTTTACCTTTTTAAAGATCAAATGTTGCTAATTTATGTAGTTCTATAATGGTAAGAAATTGTACTTCTGCAATGATATTGGTGAATAATATAGTGAGATAATATAAATAATTTAAAAGATTGAATTTATATAGGTCTTTTGTGATAAGATTAATGCTAAAGAAAATAATTAAAAAAAATTGTTTATAATTATGTAATTTTCATTTATTAACACCTTCCTATTATATTTGAAAATAACTTTTTCCATCTTATATATAAAATCTCTCAATGTTTGTCCATAATGCTGTCACATGATATTCAAGTTAAACATTTGTTTATTAGTGGGTGTATTTTTTGAGGGAAAAAAATAATTATTTATTTCACATTAATAAACAGTAATTTCTTTTTTTACAAAGCATTTTATGCAAAGGAAGTAATTCCTTATATTTAAAAGGCATAATTTGATTACGAGCATTTTATTCAAAGCAAGTAATTCCGCAAAGCAAAAAAAATTTGTTAAAGCAACTAATTAAAAAACATTATTACAAAAATGACAGCCTTTCCATATGACAGATACACTTGCCAGAAAATAATTCTGCAAAGCAAAAAAAAAAATCTTTTAAAGCAAACCAATTAACAAAAGACTGTCAAATTCACATATCAAATATAACAGGTATATTTAAAAATTCTAATTTAGCTTTATTAATACCTTGCTGTGTACATTTCTGAAGTGTACCAAACAGGCTGGGTTGATGTAAAACATTTTTTTGTCTTCAATTTTTCAATTGTGAATTTTTCACATTTATTTATATATAATATTAAAATCTTTTGCTTAATTTACATTAAATTTTATAATCATCAATCATGTAATGGCTTTTATTTGCAACATATCAATGTAATGCAAATTAAATAAGCAATCATGAGATATAATTTCAAAGTTAAAAACATTTCTAATCTTGTGAAGTATTTTACTACTTATAATAACTTTATATAATAAACTTTTTTTTTTTTACTTTATTTAGTATTATTTTAAAAAATATTTTTTCATAAAGTTTACAGAATGAAAGGAAATACAATAACATATCTATCCAAAATTCTATTTCTTATTAATCATAGGGATTCTTTTAACATTTGCATATTACAATTGTTATACATTAAAAAAATATTATGATTTACATTTTGTAAATATTTAACATTTTTCAAAGTCACAATATGTGTTTTAATAAAAATGTTATGGTTGTGATTTATTTATATTTTGTAAACTTGTTTTCTGCAAATCTTTAAAATCTTTTAATTTAAATAAAGTGAATGTTGAACAACTTTAACACTTCTATTAGTATTACTAATTTCTAAAATGAAATTAAAACTAAAGCAAAAAAAAAAATTTCCATCTGATTGGCTGTCTGAGAGACAACAGTAGGTGCATGTGAAAGACTAGCAACCTTTCAATTTATTAATAACATTATTACTATATAATAAATCAAATGCCTGAAAGTGGAAATATAATAATTTATGTTTAAAATTATAAAATTAAAATCTTTCAAAATAATGTATTTTGTATCATATATATAGACATTATCTACATGACTATTTGGGATTTTCACTATATATAAACTGTAATGGAAAAGGCTGCTAATAAACATATTGAAGGCTTTTTTAGTTAATAAATCTATTGCTGATATCTGCCGTTAAGCTATTATGTTTAGCTTATTATTATTATTATTGCTGTTAAAATTAGATTTGCACGTTAATAAAGTAATTAATTAATAAATGCAAGAATGAGTTATACAGCATATTATAGGTATTGTTTAAGTCTCAGATATGCTTTAGCCCTCTTTTGAGTTATAATATAAACTATACAGATTTATCAATAAATTAGATTACTTTAAGTATCTCTTTTGCATGTTTTAAGAATGCTAATTATGAACTGACGTATGATAGTTTCAAGAAATGAAATTATAGAATTTTGCATACCCTAAGTTATTAGTTAATATTATATTTAGCATGGCTAATGTGTCTTTAGGAAGCACATACGTGCATTTACGCCTTGCTGTATATTTCTTATATGAAAGGGCTTCTGGTTTTAATAGTCATCCCATATACTTAGTTCGGACAGCTCTTCTTTAGAACTGGAACACGAGGGTTCAGATTGTTTTATAAACTGCACCATTACACTAGTAATATATATAATGCCTTAGTATCTGAAGTCATACTACAAAGCTCCAGTTCATCCCTCCATAATATAATAAGATTTCAGCATTAATCCGAGTATGTAATCTGGTTTTGTACATACATAATCTGCATAGAGAGCCTATTGCAGCTCATTAAGTATTATTGAATGACCTTTATTAAATGTTACTGTGATAAATCATCATTCTTGCACCGACTTAACTGTTGCAAACATAATAGGGCGGGCATAGTAAAATAAGGCATGAATAAAACGTAGATTATTAAATTTGTAATAACTCTTTTAAATTATAGTGCATCACATGAGATTCTGTTCTTACTCATCACTGTTACCCACCTGTGTGTGTCGTTCAATGCACTTATGTTTATTTATTCTATATTTAAGAATTAAAATATATTAAATTATAATCAATGTGTTGCGTATCTTTCGTAGTCCATTCCAAATCTTAGTTAAATTCCCTAATACTAGCATTAATTACTAATGTATGCATCAACAAATTTAACACTTATTATGCTTTCTTTTTTTTTTTGGTATAAAGATAAATAAATTAAAAAACCAACTGTTCACAGCTACAGTAATACATCAAAACGTATTGCGAGAATCGAATGTCTAGATTTTGTTCCATGTCTCATTGAGGTTATCGAGAATATGTTATTTGACATGTTACCTACTTCAAAGTATTGTTTAGACATACCCTTTGACAGGGTTTTGCACCTTAAAACTGGACTACAGAAGTGTGTAAACCCTCTGATAATTATTACTTGGTCAAATCATGTGATTTCAATAAAAAAGAATTAATATTTATTTACAATTAACGATTTATACATAATTGTAAGATACACAGCCTCACACGACACCGTAAAAAAGTCTGAAATGTGAGAATTCACATAAATAATTTACTGCAATGCGACAACGTGGCCTGCAATGTATAGTATAATAGAACTGTTGTATACATGTAACACATGCCGCGAAAATACATTCGGCTGCATAAAAGGCCTTCTTATGTGTTTTAGCACATAAATCGTGCCATCAAGTGGCGTGTGTGTCTAATCATACCCTTAACTTCTTATACATATATTTAAATACATTCCTTGGACAATTCATGTATATTTTATCACTTAGTAATTGTGTCTATATATAGCTAATTTAGTTAAAGCAGTTATTTCCCTGTAATGAAATACCTTATCGTTTAACTTATTAAAAGCTGCAGCCACATGTTGTGTTGTTTACATTCTAAGGTTGCTAACCATCTGATGTAAAATTTGCTGAAAAATTTTCTTTCTTAACTGGCTGGTAAAGAATTTACATTAAGTACATTCTGTAAATCTTCTTTTGAATTAGCAAAAATAACTGATAAGTTGGTCAGCACTAGTAGCTTCTTTCAACACTATCCATTTACAGGTTGACTTCACTTTGTGTAATTTTGAAATCATCAGCAATTGTCAGACAAATCTCTGGGCAAAGAAAAACACATCTTTATTCATTCTTTTTTTTTTTCATAATAGGGCAGGGATGAACATATGTATAGAAGTGAACTTAGGAACTCATATTAAAGAAATATGAACCATTAGAATGTTTTATCATTTTGTAATTTCATAATACTGAAGGTATTATTCTCCAACACTTGCAAAAATATTGCTTGCTGGATATAATTTCACTGTATAAAGTTACAGTTAAGTATTTGTTATTCTGCTCTACTTCACTTTGTTCCAATTTCAAGCATTCATTTCATTAGACAAGCATGGTGTGGCCAAAATTAATATTATCATCACTGCTTTTCAAAAAATCTATTTTCAAAAATATATTCTTCCCAATTTTAAGCAAGTCTATTCCAAAAATATATTATCTCTTGATTAATCAATCTTTTAATTACATTTTTTAACAAACAAAATTCCATCTTTTAAAAGCAGATTATATTTAATGTAAAATATTAACTTAACAACTTTCTATTTAAAAATTAGATTTATTAACTCTGATTTTTTTGTTTCTTTTAAAATATGCAACTTTTTAATAAATAATATTTCTGTAGTGTAACTTTCACTATATTGCTCTCACGCAAGGTAGGAACTTGTTTCTATCCACTTTTAACATCTTGTGGAGAGATGTAATCATAAATATATGACCAAAGACATGTGAAAAAGGTCTATGATCCCCAAGATGCATATTTTGTGCTGAAACAGCACTCATCAATTGGCCCAGACCACAATCCATCACACATATCTTTATCATTGTTCAGTATATATATATAACAAATTATAACAGTTTAATTAGAAAGTTTCAAACTTGCTGCCCTCACAACTTTGACACAAATCACTTAATGATAGTGTGCTAATAATTTTTATTAGTCATTCATTAGACTAGAGATTATCCAATAATGAATGATTAATGCAACCTTTTTAGTCTTTCTTTAATACTATTAAATTACTTTTTAATATTACCAATTGTCACTTAATTATTATAACTAAAATTTACTTTTCCACAAAAAGAAATAAAAGCTATAATTACTCACATAAGCTTATTTAGTTTCTTTCATTAACTAACACTCCATCACATGAGAATGTATGACACATTTTAGTGCTATCACACCTGCAATTAAATTCACATTTTCTCTGCTCCTAGCTTACAACCTTATTTTGCCCTGTCTTTTATTTGAAATTACCTTCATAAGGATTACAATATATACATATTGAAGCTATATGTTGGTGCACATATATATACTTCATGTTCACATATAAAAAAATTACAAATAAAAATTCAAAAGTTTAATAAATTTAATAAATAAAAATTAAATATATGTATTATAAATGCACAGATAATGTATAATATAATTATATAGTTATTTTGTGTTAAATACAAAATATTTTTCTAAAATTTAAAAAAGATAATATATTCTAAATTTAATTTAAAAATAGTTTAAAGAAAAAGATGTTTTTCTTTTAACAATAATAAAAAAAAAAAGGTTGAAATGACACTCTAGGAAAAGTAATTAAAATGCTTATAAACAGATTACTAGATTAAATTTTAGAAGATAAATGATTAAAATAATTTAATTAAAAAGGCTGTTATTCCACTTAAAAATAAGAGCATGCAAATAAGGTATTGGCCAAGTAAACCCAGACCTCAGCAAAAGTAATGGAGTTATCTATGCCCAATAGATTAAAGGATCCAAATGACAAGAGATGTATCCAAGTTTTACAGATAACTTCAAATCATATAAATAGTGCTGGAAATTACATTCATGATTATCTTTTTATTATTCTATCTTGATTCTGCCAGTGATTATCATACAACTGTTATTATTCTGCTTTAATTAATTCTTATCTGATAGTTCCAGCAAGTCTACCATGCCAGAGTAGAAAAGCCATTATCTGCCTTGCTGTGTCAAACAGCAGAGGGCAAGCCAAAAAAGCCCATCATTAAGTCACAAGAAAGAAGTTGTCAACAACAGAGAAACCATCTGAATGTGTGTCCGCTACGTATCCACCTTAGAAGAGAAAAATTTGATGTTCGTGCTACAGAAAGAACCAACCACCAAACCAAATATGAAATAATGATTTAAACCTTCATTGACCATAGCTATGGTTTTAAAACATCAACACTGCCAATACCTAAAGACTGAACCTGAACTTTTGAAAAAATAAGTATAAACTTTAAATTAATAAATTATTATCTCCAATTTAATGAAATATGTTAATGAATAGTTTTGTAATTAATCTGTTTATGAGCAGGTATGACAAGAGATTATAGTTTGTTTATTTAACTATCATGCCACAATTAAGTTGGTACTAATGATAATAAATTAGTTTATACAAAAGCAATTAGCTTGTAATTGCAGTCTCTTGCCATGCTATTAAAAGATGTATATTAGTTATATCATTATGTTCACTTTATTTAATAATATGTTAAATCAGTAAATCTATAAATTATAAGTGGAGGGCAATTATGCTGCATAGACAAGCAAAATTGGGGTTCTATTAAGTAGATATAAATTTTAGCTAACTAGTCTCATATTTAAATTATTATTGATAAGAATGTATGACTGGTATCTGTCAATTTGGGTTATGATTTACATCTGATTCTCTTTCTAATGTAATGTGTTAGTATTAGATGGTTGTAACATCATTTGCAATCATTCTCATTTAAACAGATATGTGTGGTAAACAAACAATTCCTACCATATCCCATCCAATTTTCTTTCATACATGTCAGGTAGTGATACATATGTGATTACCAGTCACTATATATGATAGGCATATAATATCTTCATGTATTTGTTCTTATATAACTATTGAAGTACAGATGCAGCTTCCTGTATTTTACAATTATTTTATTACCTATTGCATACTAATAATATAACCTGTAATTGATCACACCAATCAAGTAGTAGGATCAGTCTTAATTAATAAGCTTGCATCAGTTAGCCTATGTACAGCATGTATGAGGATAGTAGAGAGCAGTTAAATGTCTATGCAATAGATTGGAATCCATTCAAATAATTAAGGTTAATATTTGTCTGAAGGTTTGTGGTATATTATTAGATGTGATATGTTGGACTATTTCCATTATCTATGAGTGAATGTTGAATGCATAGAAAATTTTAAACTTTATTTAAACTTTCCAAATACAAACAACTTAAGAGTAGAGAATAGTACTACCCAAAACGTTAATAGACGACACAGATTAGTAATTACACAATATTTCAGGTAGTACTATTCTCCACTCTTCTTCAGGTGTTGCTGGCCATACGCACAGCGATAATATTTGCTTAGAAGTTGAACTCGCACCTTTAGATTTTTGAATATCAAATTTAAGTCAAACGCTCTAACCAACTGAGCTATTCTGTCAAAGGCAACATATAGTAGAAATTTGATATATTTATATGATGGTTGGTACAAATAATAAAAAATAAAAAAACTAATTAGCCTTGTTCATATAAAAATAAAAATAAATTGAAGGATTCAGAAGGATTGGAACCAACCCTCATATATAAATATATCAAATTTCTACTATATGTTGCCTTTGACAGAATAGCTCAGTTGGTTAGAATGTTTGCTTTAAATTCGATATTCAAGAATCTAAAGGTGCGAGTTCAACTTCTAAGCAAATATTGTCACTGTCCATATAGGCCAGCAATATCTGAAGAAGAGTAGAGAATATTACTACTCGAAACGTGTAATTACTAACCTGTGTTGTCTATTTGTGTGTTATTACTAACAAGTTATTTGTATTTGGAAAGTTTAAATACAGTTTAAAATTGTCTATACATTCAGCATTCACTCATAGATGATGGAAATAGTCCAATATATCACATTTAATTAATGTTAATAGTATTCAAAAACAGTAACAATTATTTTAAACCTTAATACCATCGTATACTCTGTCTGTGCATAATTAAAAGCAAATTAATTTAATAATATTTGCAAATGCTTATTTACCTTAAATTAAATTATAAATCAAGCGACTAAAGTTATGCCAGTATATGTTTTTGTGTTATATATATGTGAATAAATAATGTTGTCTTATTATTTTTAGCATTTTGTAATCTTTATTTGCAATCAACAATTTAGGTAATGAATTAAGTCTCTTGTTTTCTATCTGACATTAGTAGGTTGTAAGAGAAAAAGTTGGTATTCTGTGATGTCAGAATGTGGAATGCACATGTAATTGCCCTCAGGTGATTTGCATGTGGGTTGTGTAATTCTGACAGATACAATATATATGTGTGTGTGTAATTAACATATTAGTGATTTTCATGTGAGAGGAAAAACCAATCATTCAGATGACAGATGAATGCAAGCAAATTAATACCCTCTCACATGATTTACATATATATATATATATACACATGCATACATACAATAATAATAACTTACTTTCAGATAATAGCTGAAATAACACCTTTGAACCTTTAGCAAAATTTTTTCCAATAATAAACAGTTCTTGTCCACCAACAACAGAACATGATGAAAGGGACTTTTTACAAATTTCAGGAATTCCAGGAGGTTGAGCTATATAAAAACAGAAATATTTTTTAGTAAAATTGGTACTTTAGTCAAAAAGACTTATAAGTATTTTAAGCATTAATTTATACATTTAATAATATAAAAAAATATGTATGCACAAACCTCTATATTAGCAAAATAGAAAAACTCACTTTAAAATTTAAATCAGCTCTTACTAGATAATTAATATGTAAATATTTCTTGTTTGTTCTAATATTAACTTTATCACAGAAATAAATATATAAAATTAATCTTTTAAATTATTGTAGCATTATGAAATCATTGCTGGAATAGAACTTATCTTCAATACTATATGATTTTTATGTCCCGTATAAAAATCATTTCAGTGAAAAGATTTAAAACATATGCATTTAAATTAAAGCTACCATAAATATTTTGACTGCATGCAGGACATTTTGACTATAGTGGGTAAGAAAAAGGGAAAAAAATATAACTGCGGTGTAAGTCAAAAAAAAAAAAAACTTTTATATATAATTTCAATACTAATTTTAATAATTTAATAATAAAATTAGTTCAAAATTAACAAGCATTTAACTTTGTAAGTTATATATTTTAGACATAATACATTACAATTTGTAATATTTATATATTTTAAATACTTTTCCTATCTTATTCAATATTATCCTTCTTTGACCATTCATATTTTTATGAACTTATAACTTTCTGCAACAACTCTTTATTTCCTTTTACATAGTTGTAAAATTCAGAACAAGTCATACTATAATTGAAAACACATTGATTTAAACTTTCAACTGTGGAAAAAAAGAGGGAGTTGCGCTACTTGGTCCATTAAGAAGAAACAAGAAAAAATATACATTTAACATTAGTATCATAACCTGGTATTGCATATAAGTATTGGCATATCTTTAATAAATTCATTTTCCTTTCTCTCTCATCCATTTGCTTAAAAAAGATAACCATTTGTCAAGCATGTCTTTTTCTTTTCATTCATTATTCGACGCTGGAGTTTCTATAAATGATTTTAAATATAATACTTCCTCAAAGCAAGTATGTCAAAGCAAGTATCTGTTATTTTAATTTCTTTTTCCAGTAAATAAAAAATTGTCTCCTCCACATTCTTCTACTGGGATATTTCATTTAAAGCCATCCATGAAAAAACTTTATATTTTGAAAATGGTACTGTCCACTTTGCTAAATAATTAATTGCAGTAGTGAAATAAACTTTAACTTCTTTGTCAAATGTTTCAATTTCTGCTGCATAAAATTCAACTTCTTCAACATGTCATATAATTGTCTGGCATGATTGCCTATGAAACCACTTCTCAATCTTTCATGTAAAATATTTTTTGACTATCTTCCAATCGATTGTTCACCTCAACTATAGTAATCTTATTTTTTTCAATTTTCTTTATTTATTTTTCTATAAGAAAAGTTTCACTATGTAAAAATGAAGCATACATTTCTGCAAGGAGTTGAGAATAGAAGAATTGCCTTTGGAGCATTTTTTTCAGTTGTAGAAAAATATTTTAAAGACTTCCACAGCTTTAAAATATGTTCAATGGCATGCATTAGTGATAACCATCTAGTTCTTGAATGAGACATTATGTTACTGTATGTAACTTCAGCATAATCACAAAACTCTGAGTTTCTCAATCCTCAAAGTATATATTGAAAACTACTTGTAAATTTAAAAAAAGAGAGATTCTATGTTAATGGATAAAGCATTAGCAGCAGAAAAAGCTATATTATGCAGTATGTGTGCTGGGCATCTAAGCTCTTCTCTATCTCTCTTGGTAAAAGTTTTTCCCCGCCTTTCTCTGCCTCCAAAATTTGTATTTGTGTTATGTGCATCAAATGCTACAATATTCTCTGTAGGAATTTTCAATTCCTCCAATGTCTTCATGCAAAATGAAGACACAGTATCAGATGTCTCATTTTCTAATGTGTTAAGTTTTAATAATTTCACTTGTAAACTTTTTGTTTCTGAAAAATAATATATTAGCACTGGGAACATCTTTTCTGCTTTGTCATTACTACAATTAATTGAGATTCCAAAACAGAATATTTTTTAATTCAGTTTTAATTTGTAACATAGAATGTGAAGCCCAAATATTCTTTATTACAGCAGACACTTTAGTTCTAACAGTTGTCTGTTTCTTCATTATATTTGAATCTGGATATATAAAAGTATTTAATTTAGTAAAGCAATCTAATGAAGTAAATGATTAACAGTGATTTTTAACTTTATATGCAGTTCTCAATTCAGCTGCACATAAAACACCTTTCATTGAATTTTGTTTAATCATACATAAGGTTACACTTTTAAAAGATAATGCAACAGATAATTTAGATTTATGATTAGTGTTTTAAATATGATCTTTTATACTTGATTTTCCTCCATGTCTTACAGATTAAATACTGCAAAATTGTTTCTTCCTTTTTCAATAAATGACCACTCTTTTGTAAATTCTTCGGAAAAATGGCACTTCTGATTTGGAATTTTGTTTACTTACACTACACTTTGTTTATATAGTACAACACAATATAATTTTAAAAATTATTATTTGACAATGGTTTTCATGACAGTGCCATGCAACTATATGAAACATGCTTTGCTCATGTATGGTCTGCATTATGTTATCTACTATCAATGTTTGATGAACTGTTTGATGATATAATTAAATAGGTCATATAGTGGTGCAATCTTTTTTTTTTTACTGTACTTAACTTATTTATTAATAATTAAAAAATCTAGAGTAAAATAAAATCTGACTAAAACTGGGACAATTTAGTTGTTCACTGAGATATAATTTTACAAACTGGGACATATGGTAGCATTAATCTAAGATGAATTTTTTTTAAAACATTAAATATTCTGTTTCTTTAGTTAATCTTAATTCTAGAGCTCAACTTATTCATAATTATTTTTTAGTGATGATATCTACTTCACATTTCCAATAGATCAGCAAAGTATTAATTACTTCTTTGACATTCCTTTACCTTCATTTCTAGTTTTCTTCTTCTTTGAGAATAAAATTAAAAGCTACATAACATGTACATATTTATTAGCATGAACTGTCTTTGAAATATTTAATTATAAATCATTCAAAGTTAGATTTTCTAGAAGATTTGGTACAGACAACTTTTCACTGTATTATATATTTATATTTTAAAAAAATAATTATAAAGTATTAATCAGATGAAATATAATTTTCTTCTTCCTCCTTTCCTTATGTATTGATTTCTATATTTATATATCATACCATTTCCAACCTTCTTACACACTTAACAATACTATTTTTTAGATCAATACTTTACTCTTACAGTTTCGACTGTCCTGCAGTCATCATCAGAGCTGCAATATCCAAATAGATAATAATACAATTAATACATTTTATACAATATTTATATACATAATCAAAACATACATCTTAACCTGGCCATTATAAATAATCATTTATTATTTTATTATTCTACTCTTAATTAATTTTATTTATAATATATAATATTAAAAAGGTAATAATTAAATAATGATTATAAGATATATATATAAAGTGTAAAATTATATGTTCATGTATATTTGTATTCATATATTTGTATAATGTTATAGATCTGAAGATTTCTGGGGCAATCAAAACCATAAACTGTAAAAGAGTGTAGTAAATAAAGCATTGTGGAACAATAATAAAGAGCATAGATGATTTAATATTATATTATTTTATTATGAAATAGTTCTAAATCTATTTATTATAATTTTTAAAAACTTTAATTTTTAAACTCTACTATTTAATCTATTATTTTATTATCTTTTTTACGTATATTTTCTTAATAGAGATTTGGGGGTAAAGACAACAATTTTATGAATAATTATAGTTACTAGTATTAATAATAGTTTGAATATATAAGGGTTTAAAAAATAAAGTTGAAAAAAAATGATGATAGAGGGAGATGTTAAGCAAGTATAAGAATTTTTGAAATTTTGTCAGTTGGTTTTTGGAAATAGAATTATAAAGATGTGAGTGTTTAGTAAAAAGATAATTTACAAAGTAAAAAAGTTAATAGTTAAAAATATATAATAAAAATAAAAAAAGTTTAGAAGTAATTAAGAAAATATAAGTAAAAAGATAATAGATATAATAATAGTTTAGAAATTAAAATTATAATAAATAAATGTAAAATAATCTACTTCCTGTTGCGAGGGGGAGCAGTTCGCTGTTCACTGGATCCACAAGAATGGGAGGATTCACATATTCAAGATGGGAGTTGGTAAGAAGATGCATGATAAAACATAAGTGGTTACTTGTTTAAACCTTTTACACCTTTTCAAGAAATTTTAAGTCGGGTTTAAGTCAAGATAACTCAACTTATCAATAGTTTTATTCTATGTAAATGGCCACCATTAATCAAGTGAAAGCTAATATAAGTAATTACTAGAATCATTAAATCAAGATTAAAATCGAGAACACGAATTTAAAATGTAATCTAATAACTCAAAATAGAAAATAAATGAACGAATTTAAAATGTAATCTAATAACTCAAAATAGAAATAATAACAAAAATCCTAATTTTGATGATGGAACTAATTTAAAACGATCAGAAAATTAATACCTGTAAAAATAAAAGTGAAAAAAAAAAAGTTCAACAATGATATTCCTGAGAATTCAAATGTAATTCCTGATACCAAGAAATAAAACTGCTTTCAACAACTACAAACCAGTCAGGGAGGATGGAAAACAGTTGAAGAAACATGTCAGATGTAAAGATTAATCAAAACCATGAAAAAATGTTTTCAAATGTTAAATTGTTCATAAAGAAAAAATAACGATATCGTGATGTCAAACCGAAAGTGGCAAAACTTTGCAGAAAAGAAAATTATTTTAAATATTAATTCGATCTCAAATTAAGAATTAAACATTATGGATTATAATTTAAGTTACCTCCCTGCATAAAAATTATAAATTCATGATGATTAGATCAAAAGTTATTGGGCTACTCCCGGTGCGATTGGGACACCACAAAAAGTAAAAAATTTTCAAAAAAGTTTCAAATTGACTTAGAATTATGATGAGGTGAACTAGAACAGTGGTCTTCAACCTTTTCACATCTGGGGACCGGTAAAAATAAGGATAAGGTTTCGCGGACCGGCAAAAATAAGGATAAGGTTTCATGGACCAGCAGAAGTCTTTAGATAAATTTTCTTAAAGATGTAAACAGCTTAGCCTTAGATGAAGTTATATATATATATATGGAGTTTGTATAATAAAAAACTTTTTTTTTTTTAATTTTGAATTTTTTTAGAAAAGTAATAAAAAATTTAATTCTACCCCCCCCCCCCATAAACATCTGTGATAACTAGAAAAACAAATTAATTTATGTATGACTGATTAGATTTTGTTCTGTTTCTTTTTTTTAATCAGGTAAAAGTGCGATGAAAAAAATAAATAAAAATTGTTTATATTAATTAAAAATTTAAAATCTTATTATTTTGTTATTAAAAACTTTCTTGCCAGTCTAGCATGGACCAGCAAAAAACTTCTACGGCCCGGCACCGGGCCATGGACCGGTGGTTGAAGACCACTGAATTAGAAGATAAAAAACAATGATTTAGAGATAAAAATGGGTTTATAGGATGTTATGGGCCTAGACAGAAACATAAGCGGTTTAATCCCTTTAGATTTAAATTATTAAAACCCAAAGACTAAATACAAACCGTTAAAAGGTTTGTTGATTGGCGGGATTGGTCAGCGGTCATTGCCGCACCCAGGTTTGGGGATGATCTGGCAAGATTCTCGTGGTCCTCCCTGATTTGGTTAGTGTTCCGGACATGCTGAACTAATGTTACACCCAGATAAATTGCAACCCACTTACGGTGGGGGCCAAAGTGGTTTAACCTTGTCCAAGGAGTGGGTTTGGGTTCTCGCTAAACTGTGTTCTGGCTGATGGGTCATAGATGGGATATGGGGGGGGGGGCTGCCTGGGGACATGCCAGGCGGGTTGAGAGTTGATTGTCCTGCGTAGACATTGCCTCAAATGGACGTAGCATCCCCTTGATTGACTGACATTTGATTTGTGATAATTCATGTCTCTTTTTTTTAATGTTTTTTTCTAGATGCTTGTACTCCGAATGTATTTTTCTTTTTCAGATACCTGTAATACCTAATCTATTGGACAAGGCGATTGTATTGCTTTGAGCCATCACCCAGTTGTAGAATATAAATGTATCATTGTAGCCTCTATTGCCCATTGCTGCAGGTGACAGAATATGGCCCCTGCACAGGTGGATCATACTTTAGAGACTTAATAAAGTTGCTTTGAAACATAGTCACAAATTTAAAAATATCAATGTATTGTAATTGACCTAAATGTGAATAAATTTGATTTTGAAAGTAAATGTAAAATAATTTAATAATAAAATAATATAAATAAAAAAATAAAAGATTAAAAATAGAATAATAAAATGAAAAATGATTACTTATAATGGTCAGGTTAAGATGTATGCTCTGATTATGTATATAAATATGTGTATATTGTAGCTCTGATGATGACTGCAGGACAGTCAAAACTGTAAAAGTAAAGTTTTGGTATAAAAAATAGTATTGTTAAATGTACGAATAGGTTGGAAATGGTATGATATGTAATAATCAGATGAGTAGATATTTAGATGCTTTCACATGAGCAGAATAGTGAATGACATTTGAGACAAACTAATATCCATTATAAGATATTACAATTATTACATAACAAATGTAAATGGCTAGTGCCATCAACTTCACCCTCAAACAAAGCTTACATTTTTTAAAAGCTGAAAAAAATTTCAACCCTGAAATTTCAAGATTATTTTCAAATAGATATCAAAATGATGTTTAATATTTCATCTAAGTAGAAGAAAAGAATTTAACTGAACATAGCTTTCTACAACAAAATATTAAAATACGATTTTATTCTGATTACTTATATGTGATTTTGTGCTACAGCCTAATTGATCTTCAATAAACCAAAAACAGATAAATAATTTCTAATGAAAACTTCTTTTAAAGGCTGAATGGTACAGTACTATTTAGAGATACAATGCAAATATGCTACAAACAGCTTATTTAGCATTTAAAATTATATTGCTGAATACAGCAAAAAAAAATAAAATACTAAACTTCTGGGTAAAGCAATTCAATATCTTATTATCAGAAATATTGTTGGCATATTCAAGACTACTCCTTTGCAATGGTTATTCATTCATATTTTTCTACTAAATTAGAAGACAAGTCGCTTCACAGAAAATGAACAAAAATCTATTAAGTAGATTAGACTTAAACTGACTCAAAATAGTTTCATTACATAACACATGTAATAATTCTTTCTGGTTATTCAAAACACTTTTATATTAAAAATTATGGTGTAAAAACTGTTTACAGGCTGCAAATTTCTTTTTCCAAATATAAAAATAAAAGCAATAATCTACTTGAATAATTTATAGTCACAATGGCAGAAATGAGCAAGTTTTTATTTTTTTGTGATCTATAGATTTCTTCATGATTTATAAGAATAGTTAGTTATTTTGAAACAATAACAACAAAAGTGTAAATTAAATAATAAATTTCCTCAGCATGATAAAAATATAACAAACACAATCATTTTGTGCATAATAATTAAAAAAACATTGGTATTTAATTTCATATCTATATCAGCTCATGTGATACTGCACAAAAAAGCTAGCTGTCTGGCAATTAGTCTCATAATTACTATCTTTGTTGCGAATAAATTTTCATGTTTAAAAAAATATTAATATCAAGCTATAATTAAAACACGCTGGTAATATTAACTACAAAAAAAAAAAAACTAAATAACACAAAAATTTCTAAAAATAACTCAAATAAAATATTTGAATTTAATAAAATAGATTACTTCCCGTTATATATAAATAAACCCAAAAACTTAAAAGTGAAGTTTAAAAAGAGAAGTTATAAATAAATATCATAAGAGGAAAATAAAAGAAGCATTCTATATTAATGGAAATATTAATGCTATAAATAGAAAAGACACTTGCTTTGATATATCGAAGAAATAGTCCACGTAACACGTGCTAATTTTAAATATCTTTGTATATATTTTATTATGTATTTTTAAGAAAGCTATGATTATGAGGCATGGATCCTCGAAAACGTTTAGCTTATTTTATTATATTTATTTATAACTTCTCTTTTTAAACTTCACTTTTAAGTTTTTGTGTTTATTTGAATTTAGCAAAAAATAAAATACCTTTTAAAATGCAAAGTAATTTCATGTGACAAAATGATCCTTATTTAATACAGAGTACAAATCTATCAAAGTTAAAATTCTTTTATCATAATATATGCTTTTGGTGCAAATGTATAATCTAACCTATGTGTTATATAGTTTGGTGGGAGTAACGATCAAATTCAGAACAAGCAAACCCTGTGATAAATTTAATAACAATTAGCCATTTAATGAAAAAATACATTAGTACTTGCTATACATAAAAAATATACATTCAAAATTATAATGAAGAAACAATTTGATTATAAACAATTTACTTAAAATTATTTACATAAAAGCATATACAAATAATAATAAACGAATAAGACTGTTAAATAACCTTAGATCTGTTTGAGATCTTCAGCAACAGATCTTTTTGATTTCTGCACTCGCTATGAGTACAATTCCCAAAGTGAAAAACAGTTATTAGCAAGTTAGTAACAGAAAAGCAGTAGTAAAAAGAGTGGGAATCTCTGATTTATTCTCCTACTTTTCACCTCTTAATATTATTTATTACTTAGTAATATTTGTTATTTCATTCTGTGTAATAATTTTAACTATGCTGGAGAAGAGAAGATTAATTAATTATAGTTAAAAGATTTTAATTAAATTCCTCTCTATAAACATTTCTCTCCACTACATAAAACTAGATGTCATATAATATATAATATTTTTTTTTCCCCATTACTATTAATAGTTTAGAACAAAAAGTATTTTAAATCTTTGGGAAGATTTTTTTTGTCTTTGAGGTCTGAACGACATGGCCACCCTGCAATCCTGTATTTTTTTATTGTTGATATCTGCTCCTATCACTATATTGTCTTCTGTTGGTGTCGTGTTGTTTTCTGCCATCTCTTGTAGTTCATTGGTTTGTATAATTAATAATCCATAAACAAATATCTCTGGTTAACCATGCATTGAAAAAATTTCACCTAGTTTGCTCATTTGTACCAATGTTAATTTTTACAATGCGATATTCTACCCAAAGGCAGTAACCATCAACAAGTACTAAGAACATATAGCCAGATAAAAAAACTGGCATGGTCAATGTGAGCATGTTGCCATGGATTTGTAACCTGCGGTCATGAATTATATTCTTTTTTTAGTAATCACACATTTGATTGATACCCTATGCACTTTTTCGTAAATGTTTCAAAGTCTTCATTAATTTTAGGCCACCAAAAGTAGCTCCTTGAAAATGCCTTAGCATATACAATTCCTGGGTATCCAGTAGTATCTTGAGTAATTTGCTACCATCTTGGAAAGGTATTACTATTTTAACCCTATTCAATATGCATTTTTTGCATACAGACAGATTTTCATGAATACTGTATTCCACAAAAAATAATAACAAATTCTAAGATCGTTTAACAGGTCAGCCTTTACTAATCACTTTATTAACAATTAATATCCTGGATTGTTGCAGATCTACTCAGTCACCATTTTACTATTTAATAATTCTGAAAGTAGATTATTAATATAGTTAACAACCATATTTACATTTTAACTTCCACTCTGTCTAGAATTCATGATAGCACATCAGCAAGTTGTATAAATCCATTTTTTTTATAACTTAAATTTGTAGTCATAAGCGGTAAGGAAAATGATTAAATGCAGCAAATGTGGACTGAGATGAGTTTTATCTTTGCCAATATACCTAACAACAGTTTGGGATCAATTACAGTGGTAAAATGACAGGTATATAAGTACTGATGGAAGCTCTAAATTCCAAAACTATTCTAAAAGGGTTTATTTAAGAAATTGACAGTAGAAACAATTCTTTGCAAAAGCTCTGAGAGCCAAATCACAATCTTTGAATCTTTTCCTTTCTGCCTGATGCTGATTTCTGAAGTGCAGCCTTGCAAAATGTTTAGAGGAGATGGGCAAAAATAATTACCTGATTTCACTTGTTCATATAAAAGATTTGCAATTTCTATGACTTTTATACTGATGAACACCAACAATACAACTATTTTTATGTGGTCCTCTTTAATATTGTCGACTAGAAAAAACTTTCCTGCATGTTTAATATAAATGACCAATTAGCTCTATTATTGACATCAAATTCTCTAATGCGCATTTGTAATATTGAGGCCATTAATGATAAGTACAAAATTCAAATCTTATGATTATCATTGGATTCTAAATTCCTTGACTGTGCCAATTATGTTATTTAATCTAGTGGGAATAATAATCAAATTCAGGACAAATTTAATAAACAATTAGCTATTTAATGAAGTAAATATATTAGTATAAAAATTACTATACATAAAAAATATTTAAATAAATTATTACAATGATACAATTTGGTATTTTACAATCATTTATCCAAAAGCATATGCAAAATAATAATAGACCGAGATCGGTAAATAATTTAAATCCATTTTAAAACCTTTGGAACTGGATGTCTCCAATTCCTGCACTCACTTGCTATGCATCCTAACATTGAAAACAATTCTTGCAAGTTAGTAGCAGAAGAGCAGTAGTTAAAAGAGCGGGAATCTCTGATTTACTCTCCTATTTATTAATATTATTTATAACTCTATTCTATGTACTAATTTTAAACTATGCAGGAGGCTGATAACAATTAAAAGGTTTTAATTAAATTCCTCTCTAAAACTTAAATCTGAAATTTATTCTTTTTTACTATTGTTGCTTGTTTCTACTTTTAAATTATTCTAGACGTTTTTCTAAAAGGTAAAAATCAGACCTCTAAAGAAAGATAATTACTGCAGACTCTCATGATTTGTGTCTTAATCCTTTATATTATATATGTGATAAACCAAACATGCCAAGAACTATACATATAAAGTATATAATTTTGGTTATATATGCAAAAAATTATATGTTATTGTTTACATATGAGTTTCTTGCAGACCACTTAATTTTCAACTAGCAGTAAAATTAATTTTTCACAATTAAACTTTTGTGAGCTTTTTTGATTTCAGTTCCATAATAGATTTGACTATCATCAAATCAGACCAAATATGAGTGATAAAGTAACTTATTAAGCAAACTAATTGACAATTTCATTTTCAATATATTTTATAAATATTGATAATATGCATAGAGTTACAGCATTTTATTCTATAGTATAGACTTTTTCAATTTATACCCAGAATCTTCATTTGAAACTTGTACAAATATCGGAAGAATTCAAATTAAAAAAATAATAGCTTTGTTATAATCAGATGTTTATATACATAATGATTTTAGTAAAATTTACTTTCTTAAAAATAAATACAAGACTAATGCATTTGTCAAAGAAAATATAATTATTGACTATTTGAATATATAAGCTGATATATATCCATAAGTTATTGTTTTTGAATATTGATTTTGATTTTAATTTTTATGGACTCATTCTAACTAATCCAACTTTTAAGGTAGCAAATTTTTTTCAAAGGTCACTTTAATATTGGTTGTACTCAGAGAATAACACTGAACAGTTTTTAAAATAATGTATTGGCTAAATTGTTGCACATAATCATTTAATTGACACATATTAGGAGCAGTACAAAATCTAAGCAATTAATTTATTTCATAGTTATAAATATAATATAAATCTGAACTAAAGATTTTACGTTCTATGTTATAATTAGTTATTGATAATAATCATTTTCCATATAGAATTAAGACAATTTTATTTTAACTTACAATTTTACTTATTAAAAAGCAGTTGATTTTCTTGGATAAGCAATTTCAAACCTGCTAAAGTTAGAAGTATATATTTCATATGACACCTTTAACTCATCATTTCTAATAGAAAAAAAATCCATAAAATTTCTACTTTTATAAAATCAAATCATACTGCCTACAATAAAATCTACTTTATGCTATTTTTAAGTTTATAAGGTTATTTTTTAAACTTTTATTTATAAGAATTATTTATATTTATTTCATATTATTAATGAAATTTTAAAAAAATATGTATGTATATTTATGTGTATATTACATAAATCAACTTATAAAAATCTTGTATATAAGTTTGTCCTTTTAAATATATTGGATGCCTTTTAAAAAATTACATGACTATTTGTGATGTTAAAATAGAATTTAAAAATTAGGTAGAGAATAATGCTAAACTCCATTTGCAAAGAATTATTTTGATGAAAATATTCCAAAAACTTTTGGAGTTATGAACAGTTTTCTACAAAATCATTTATCATACATATAGCTTACTACATAAAATAGGTGTTGAGGCACATTGTAGAGTTAATGGAGACCCATCTGGTTTAAGCAAAGTAATTCTAAACACCAGTCTTGCATGAACACTTTTTTTCTTCCCACGAACAAATTTCATTCTTCTTTCTACATCAGCATTCCTGAGTTTAAGAATTCCAACACAATCACAACTAAAAGAAAGAGAATAAATAAATTTTAGTTCCAACAAAAATGAAAAAGTAAAAAAAAATGGTAATCATGTTACTGTACATTGATCCAAACAAGTTTATACATATTCATTAACGATCAATGGGTAAACTAGGCATAATATTTTTGAGCATAAAAAATAAATTGACATCTGTAAACAAATTTACATCTATAAATAAAAATTTTAACATTTTAGGTAAAGGAAAGTAACTAATCATTCTTCAAAAAGAAAAAAAAACAAAACAATGCTTACATATGGCACAATGTTATGCCTAGTTGAACTAAGCATTTAATTATATATATAAATAAATAGACATAGCATAATGTCCATGAATATAAATAATGAAAAAAATGATTTTATCAAATTACTATTAGAATCATATTAATCAAAATAAAGCCTACTGAAAATAAGATAAGGCACAAAAAAGGTATCACAGGAAAATATCTTTTATTCACATTTAGACTATTCATGTAGACCTTAAACTACAAAACATTAAAAAAAAAATGTAAAGTTAAATAGTTCAAACTTTAATATATACTTAAATCAGCAAACTAAAAATATAGGATTTAAACTTTAAAAATGATTTCATAAAGAAGACCAATATAATTATATTTTCAAATTAAAATATATTATTATAATAGAATCAACACAAATGTTCCAAAAACTAACAATTTGACATATTTTTAAAATCTGGTGAAAATTAAGACAATCATCATGCATTCTAAAATAGGAGTGTTATTTTTCATTATTTACAATGTGTTTGTTAATTACATTTTGGTGTAGTTATAATTTCTGTAAAAACATCACAAATGATAAAGATAACAATAATAATGATAAAATGGGTAAAATATAATTTACGATTGAGAAGTTCTAAAGTTGTTGTGTAATTTACATAAAAGCCAATAAATTTTTATTTGGCGCCAAAAAAAAAAAAAAAAATACAGAGAAAAAACACAAGGAAAAGTTTTACCCAAAAGAAATGTTTACAAAGATTAGGTTTTGCTTAATAAACAAGTAATTTATTTTAATTGAGAGAAATTATTAATCTATTCAAAAATCAAAATCATCAATAGAATAAATAATTATCAAAAACGTGGAACAACAATTCTCACATGTAATATAAATAATTCATTTTATGATATGAGAATACAATTATGGTAGTAAAATATGGTACAATATAAAAATTAAAATAAAAAGTTCAATTTCAGAATCAATTGGTTTATATTTCTATAGATATTAAATTCAGTCGATAAGAGTATGATTACAAATTTTGCTTTAACAATATCTAGATGCTTTATTAGAAACAGATTTTCAACATGCAATACAAACATATATCACCAAATTTGCAGGTCAAGACAGTTGCAAAATTGCAAAAAAAAAAAAAAAATTAATTCAGAAATAATTGCCACCTAATGAGGAGACAAAACTTTCCAAAATTAAGAAGACTCCAAATTTAGAACTAATAATAAAGAGATTTAGAAACATACAGAAATCAAGCAAATATTTCTTCATTATTTCGTCAAAGCTGCTTACTAGCTTTGATATTTAAAAAATATTTAACTAATTAAATAAAAAGAAGTACTTGTATTTATATGTTGGATTATTTCCATCATCTAATATGAGTATTGAATAATGTCTTTAGAAAAAATTAACTTTATTTAAATATTCCAAATATACATTCAACTGTTAGTAACCTGTGTGCTATTACTAACAGTTGAATGTATTTGGAATATGGAAATAGTCCAACATATAAATACAACTAAAACACCATTATCACAAACGTTCAGGAAAACAAAAAGAAATTACTGTTTACTTTTTTTTAAATAATACTATTTAAAGGAAAAGATAATATTAATTAAATATATTTCTAATATGAGAAAAGAGTTGTTTTCTTTAAAAAAAAAAGAAAAAAGAAAAATTGAATAAATATCTGGCCACTAACTAACAATTAATAGAATACCTAGGAGAACTAAATCATTGAGCCAATATTTTTTACAGATGATAAAACAATTATATTTTTAAAGATTATGATCACTTCATAAATATAACAGTTATAGTCTTAATTTCATAGTTAAATGATGAATTCTAAGATTTATAAATGTATTTTCATGGTGAGACTCTTGACAGATGAGACATAAATATCTATAGATAAATTCCAAGAATGTAGGCACAATTTAAAATAACTGCGATTAAAATATTATTCTCTGCTACAAAAATAAATAAATACATAAACTAATAGTAAAGTGTACCATATAAAGATGCTTTAAAAATTAATTTGAAACAAATTAATTTTATTTAATTCATATTAATTCAGTTTAAATGATTCTTTGAAGTTTAAGAGTAACTTATAAAATGACTTTACCAAAAATATACTGCACAGCAGAAAACCATTCAAGCAAAATGGTTGTGACTTAAAAAGGATTATTTAAGCAAACAACTACAGCTAAATTTTTTTATAAGAAATATGCCTAAAAAATATGAGTCAATCTCACAGCAGATGCCATCCTCACACAAAATATCAGCTTTTAACTTTATAAAGACAGTATAAAAATCATTATAATAAACAAAAAACTCTGGAATAAATTCTATAATATTCAAAATACCAATGTATGAAAATAAATAAATATTATAGGTAACCTATAGCGTGTTCGCTATCCTGAATGGCATTTTACAGTTAAAATTTAAAATTCCCATGTGAATGGTCAACTTTTTATTCCTTAAGTATATTACCACAATTATATGGTTTATTTAATAAATTATCTGTCATATTTACAAAATATATCTCTTTGATTTTTCTTTTCTTCAAATCGTTTCTATATAAAAAATAAAAGTACTATTAAACCAAAAATGTTCATTATAAATAAATGAATTTTCTGTAAATACAAATGTTCATGTTCATAAAGACTCTTTTCAATGCACACTTCAATTCACCAATATAACTGTTCCCACAGTGACATATTTCTCCAGTAATAATTAATCTACCAGTATTTGCTCCAACATTAAAATGAAAAGAAGCTAATGATGCAACCATACTACATAATCTAATTATTCATATATAGTAAAGGAATTAATGTTTTCTCTTCAATATTTTTCTTCCTATATCTTTGTGTAAATTTATATAATGTATATAAAATATATTTTCTATTATATTGTAGAATCACCAATTCCTTAGCATATTTTTTAATATTGAATAATTTATCACACTGATATATATACTAATTAATTATTGAATGTATGATATACTAGAAGTATTATATAAATTTACATATAGACGGGAAAAAATATTGAAGAGAAAACATGCATTTCATTTCCATATATAAATAAGTGTGTACTAAGATAAGATCGTTTCTTCTCATTTTAATGTTGCATTTAATGTTGGACCAAATACTAATAGATTAATTATTAATGGAAAGAATGCTGTTCATAAAATCATCAAATATAATATATATAATGGTGGACTAATGTGAATCCAGTTACACTGATGAGTTGTAATGCACATTGAAGAATCCATGAACACAAACATTTGAATAATAAATTATAATGTTCTGTGGATAGATTTAAATCTGTATTTGCAGATCATTCAGTTATTTGTAATAAAAGTTTTGCTTTGACAACAATTTTATTTTACATGTGGAAATGATTTGAAGAAAATAAAAATCAAAGAAATATTTTGTAAATATGATAGACAATTTATTAAAAAAACAATATAATTCTGTTAATATACATAAAAGAAAGCTGCCCATTCATGTTGAAATGTTAATGTTATGTGATTTTAATGAAAATTTTTTTTTTTTCAATTTGAAATTTTGATTATAAAATACTATTCAGGATAGCAAACATGTTGTAAGCTGGCTACAGCAATAACTTATTTTTATATATTGGTATTTTAAATATTGTAGAGTTTATTCTAGTTTTTTGTTTATATATATATTAGATGACTTAAATATTAACAAAATATAAAAGAACCTGTAAAGATTCTTACTAATGGCTTTATGCCCTTCAATTTTATCACTATAGCTATAGACTCAACAGTCGTTAACTCTATAGTTCATGACATACGTATGCTCGCTTATATATAGACTAGTGGCTGTTAAAATCCATTTATGTAGCAGATGAGTGTACTAATTATGAATTGTCTTAAATATATTGATGAGACTATATTGTATCTTGGAAGATCAAATCCAGTTAGCATTTCTGTTGGATCTGGAAAAAGAAATTTCTTCAGAATCTTATAAGAATTCCAATTTTTACTCCTCAATTCTTCAATTGTAGATTCTTAATTAAACATCCAAAAAAATCTTAATTTGAGCAGTAATAAGTGATGAAAATATATCATGAACTATTAGCCAAGCCCAATCTCTTAACAGTTTTTAATACATTTTCAGTGAGGCATTTCTCTTCTGATATCTGGTGAAGGAATATATGTGAAAAAAACAGGAAACTATTGCAAAGGAATAGACTTGAGTATGCCAGTAATATTTTTCAAGATAATATTTAATTGTATATTTAGAAATTTTGTATAGAAACATTTTCTCCACAAAGGCAGTTATTTATCAGCTGAAAATGCTAATACTAAGAAAGTTTCCTATAAAGTATTTGCATCACAATTCTAAGAAATACTAATCTATTTTCCAAGAAGATTATTCCTAGAAATTAATTTTGAACTAAGATAAATGTGTAAAATAAGTTACACTGTGATCCAAGGTTACTCCTAGGTAGCATGGGATAGGATTATTTTTCAGACTTATTGCAAAAGAATATACTCAGATTATTAGATAATTCCGTTGTTAAAGGCTCCAGTTCTTGAAAAAGATTTCAAATGTTTTCATAGTGATGAATATGTTTTGTAAAGTAAATGAGATATCTTTTGAAAAGTCAAAAAATATTGTTAGCATAGGGAATCTCTCTTGCATTCTGTATCTGGAAAATCAGTGATGAATATGTTACATAAAGTAAATGAGAGAATTAAACCATATGATAGACCATTCTGTAAAATTCTGTATTTACTATTATTATCATTTAGTGTCATTTAATTTTTTTTTTTTTTTGGTAAGCATTTTGTCAAGTAAATTAAGTTTTCCTGAATTTAAGAATTTTAGAAACTTTTGGAAGAGTTTTTACAAGTAGAATCATATCCTGAGGTTAATCAATAAATAATATGTTTTTAAATTTATTTTTTGAGTCTTTTGTGAGTTGTTAAAAATAAAACTTATTCAGACCAGATTTTTTTTGGTCTAAAACCAGCCTGATCTAAAAAAATCAGGCTCTCAATTATAAGCAAAATTTTTGTTAAATATTATTCTTTCAAAAAGTTTGTAGGGATCACATAAGTAATGGATAATTTTTTTTTTATCATTGTTATGTTTGTTTGTTTTTAAGATTGCTATGATTTTGTTTTTACTTAAATCAAATTTTTGGAATACTTTCTGTATAAATATTACTGAGTAGTTCTGCCAACCATATTTTGGTTTTAGGCCTTAAATTTTTTAAAAACTCTAGCAGTATGTTATCTATTCCTGTGTCTTTTCTGATTTAAGATAATCAAGGAAAAATTCAAGTTCACCACCATCCACAAATTTTATCAATTTGGCAACCAGATTAGCAGACAGTTCTTTTAGAGGTACTTTTACATATACCAAGATTTTATAAAAGTGACCACATTTTGTAATGTTCATTTTTTTTTCTTTTAAAATCTTTCTCCACTTTTCTTTTCTGGCATTATTTACTGACTTTATAAGGCTGTCAACAAGTCAAATTGTATTTATTTTATTGAATAATATGTATGTATATTTATTCTAATAAATTACATATATTATATAGTGAGTATTTATATTTCTGATAAATCTATTGTGTTTAGTCTGAATAGCAGGTTTCAGGCTCAAACCAGCAATAATATCAAAAATATAAACACTCACTATTTATGTATAATTTATTAGAACAAATATACATACATATTATACACTCAATAAATACAATTTGACATATATGTTAGTCAATAAAGAGCTGGTCGCACAGAATGACTGGACTCACTTCCAGCTGTATATATTAGCTTGCCTCGTGAGTTCTAGTCTTAATTCTTCCAGCTGTATTAGACAGCTTGCCTCGAGTTCATTAAATAACTCTTCCAGCTTTACTAGACAGCTTCCCTCGAGTCTGCCGTAGTCGTAGCAGCTTCCAGTCCTATCGAGGACTTACCTCACTGCGTAAATATATTGGTAATAACTATTGTAAAAACACTTTCACTGTTGTAAATGGTTTCGATGGAGAGCATTTTCAGTTGTTCAGGTAGACCAACATCCTCTGTCTTAATAGTGCATACTTTGGTTTAGGTTAAACAGACATTCTCTCTCTTAAGAGCATGTACTGTCATTTAGGTTACACAGATGTTCTCTCACTTGCCTCTAAAAAGGCTGACTATTTATTGCCAGATTCCTTACTTTACTGGCAGCAATTGGATTCAGAGAGTCTAACCAATGGTAGGATTTTATAATAGTCATGTTTATACATTGGTTGTCCATGTTTACACATTGGTTAGATAAGGAAGGAATCTGAACTAGTCCACTTCTGAAGACAAGGTCAGATATGAATGTACTAACATCTGGCAATTACTGACTCATTATTATTATTTGATACAAAAGCAGGAGTTTTAGATATTAGGAAAAAAGACAAAAATACTACAGAATAAGAATTTGAATTGTAAATTTTGTTCATATGGTGATGGAATGTAATATATTGCATGACAAGTGGAAAAAATATAATGTTAAAGAGAGTGAAAAAAATGGAGATTTTATGAATTTTTTATTTAGACCTCTGCAATGAAATTTGCGAATATGAACTACTGAACAGTTTTCATTAACATGGAATAGGAAGGTAAAAAAATGAACCAAGACTAGATTAAAAAATAATGAGAGCAAGTAAGTTTATTTATAATATGTAAATTTTGAAGGGAAGAAATATTTAACTTGACTAATAGAATTTCTGAGCATATAGACTAACCATAGAAACTCCTGACTTTAAGAAGAAGCCATTTTACATCACCTATTGTTTTATATTAGCAGACAGAGTAATGACAAACAGCTAATATTTATATTTATTTTTCATTACTTGTTATGAGTCAATATAGTTCTTGTTAATAAAGATATAAGCAATATTAACACTTAAAAAAAATTTATTCCCAAACAACAAGATGTCTTAAATACACATGCATTTTCTAAAAAATAGATAACTGAATATTTATCAATACCTACATTTCTTTTTCAAAAATAAAAAAGGCAACCATAAGCAGAATAAGTAGTTTTTCTGTAAAGATAACTGAATATAATAAATGATATTACATATATAGAGAAATTCTTAAAATTATAGCCCAAAAATAAAACAATGGCAGGAAGTAATCATATTTGTATCAAAAATTTAATAGAAAATTGAATAAGAATTAACAATAATTATCTAAACATTGGAAGAAATCAATTCTTTTTAGTCTTAAATATAGGTGTGACCATAACACCTTGTCAATCACTCGCTTCATCTGATTGGTTGAAATTTTGTTTTCTTCTAAATTACGCAAAAACTATAAACATACCATCAACAGAAATCCCAACATTCGATTAGCTTTTGAATAACTTATCTTACATTGAAATCGGATAAAATTTGAATTTTTTACAATTATTTTTAAAAGTAGATGAATTTATTTTTTTTTATTTTCTGGTCAATTTACTAGTTTACATGAGGCAATAAAAGGCAGAAAATCTTTATCGGCCTTAATAACCCTAGTATAATGGATTAAAAATACCACTCATAATTCGGATATGAAGGTCTTCAATGCAATAAACGTAATCGCAGAATATCGTAAGTTATTAATTTTAATTTTTAATATTTTAAATTTTTTTAAATTATTTGATAAATGGTATATTAATTTGTTTGTGTTTGGATTGGTGTGTGTGTAATATATAATATTAAATCATTTATGCTCTTTATTATACAAATATTTTAAATACAGGCACTCTTCACATACTTGACATCTAATTGTAAATATACAGTATACAAATTCAAATATAACAAAAGTTGTTTTGCGGAATATCGTTAAGTTATTAATTTTAATTTTTAATACTTTAAATTTTTTAAAATTATTTGATAAATGGTATATTAATTTGTTTGCATTTGTATTGGTGTGTGTGTGTACTATATAAATAATAAAATATTAAATCATTTATGCTCTTTATTATACAGTATATAAATTCAAATATAACAAAAGTTGTTTTTGTAGTGTAATTTTGGGTATAGACATAATGATTCTCAAAAGGTATATGTTTATATTTGTATTAGTGTGTTTGTTCTTGCATCGTGTTTGTATAACAAGTAATGATTTACATATATAGAGCAGTGCAATGTAAATTTTAAAAACTGATAATCTAATGTACAGAAAGGTTGCAGTTGATAAAGCAATCACAAAATTTACTGGGCATAGTACTATGTGAAAATATAAACACTTAAAACCAATAAAGAGAGATTTCAAATGGTATGTGTATAGTGATAGCCACAATGGTTATGCATATACCACATGGAATTGTATGCAGGCAAAGAATCAAATTCTGATTCTTGCCTATGCCTTGATACTCATGCTGTGGAGTCAGTAGTTTTGCCACATCTTGCATCACATTATTTTCAAGTCTATAGCTAGCAAATGAGCTATATGCAAATAAATTATATTTCTGTGGGACAATAAATATAACAAGATAGCATCACTGGTGTGCATAAAGAATATAAACATCACTGATGTACACAAAAAATATAAAATGAAGAGATGAAACTCATTTTATCAGTGATACAGACAGTAGCCTACAATTTCTAGTTTTAGATAGACAAGAAGCTAATTGCTATGATGACAAATGCATATCCACCTTCTGGAAATGATTTGTTTTGTATCTTTTATTAGGATGAATCTTTTTCTTATAGACACCTTTGAGATTTGTCAACTTTTGGGGTACAAGATAAAAATGAAGAATTCTTATGTGAATACTTTTGGAGATTCTGAAGCTATGGATTATCTCAGGTAAGAAGTATTATATATGGTTTGAAAGATAATTTTGTGAGGAATACAAAGAAATTATCACTGAAGATCTAATTTAAACTTAGTTATTGATAAATTAGAAATTATGAACAAACAATAAAGTAATAATTATGTTGGATGCTGAAATTTCTTTTTTTCCTTATTTTTTAAATGGTAATCATTATTTGTCTTAGCTTTATTGTTTTCATTAATTTTTCTAGTTTCTATCAATGTAAAGTTTTTTTCTCTAACATTATTAAAACTGAAGTTATTGTGAAAATTGTGTCTCGAGTGAGTTTTTAAAAAAATTCAATATGGCATTTGTAGACTCAACCAGATATACAAAGTATAATCTATAGTATCAAGTACAATAAGATTAATACACATGACAATATTAAATAATTTTCTCATGTACTTCAAAAAGTAATTCTTTTCATTCCATTTTAAAATCAACTACTATATAAGTCTGAGAAATCACTGGATAGCAAATGATATACATCTGGGTTTCATTTTATGCGGTAGATAGGTTTCACAGAAAACCCACATTAAAAAAATCGCACAAAAATAGACTTAAAATTACCTTGAAAATGGGGGATAGCTTCTGTAATTTTCAGAAATCGCATAAAAGCAAAGCAATAAGGAAAAATTACTTTAAAATTCGCATTAAAAAAATAAGAAAATAAAGTACGACTAATAAAAAATTTCAAATATTTGAAAAAAATTAATATAAGACAAACTTTTTTTACTTTTTTTATTAAATACAGTATTTAATTTTACATTTTTTCATACATATTTTAATCATTATCACTGTTTGACAATATACATTTGTTTGTGAACTGGTAAGAAATCAGATTCATCACAAGAGCAAGTACAACTAGCACCACTTTCAGTCTTGTGCTGGATTAATGGTTTTCTGTTGACAATGTAATCGGTGACTAAACTTTGAGATGATGATTTTACTAATTGTTTATAAAGCTCGCAATATCCAGACATATAACTATTTAGCTCTCGTTGGAATTTAAGAGGTTGTTCATTGCAGGAAACTCTCAGATTTCAGCATTTTCTGACGTTTGTCTTTGCCTCACACATCAACCTTAAATCTATGATTAACTGATTTTTACTATTGAAATAAATTTTAAATGTTCACATTTTAATTTCTATATTAAAAAAATGAGATCACAATCAAAACAAAAAGATTATACATTATCATTAGAAAGATTATTTTTAGTTTACAAAATCAATAAAATCATTTATTTCTGTTATATCTAACAAAATAAGTTTTAAACCATTAAGCATCACATGACCACATCTCCTATATTAGCACATTAATTGTTGATAAACAGAGCAAAAAAAAAAACAGTTTTAAAAGTTTAAAATTTTTGAATATTTATTGAGATATTTTTATACGTAAGTATAAATCTATTATTATTTACTCATTATTATAAGTAGGTTATTTACAGAGAAGCTAAGATTCTAAATACAGCTTCAGGCCATATTCATGTTAGCTGCTAACATAACATTATATTTTTGAAGAAAAAAAAAGTATTTCAAGTCAAAATAAGTTATTAATAATTTAAATTTCTTGACATCTAATAAATATAGTGAAATATGAAAGATATTAAGAAGAAACATGAATCGCATAATTTCAAAATCACATTAAAATAATCCGGATAAAATGAGACCCAGGTATAGTTGCATAATGTTTACACTCCCAGAATATTTTCTGTTTTTTGCTTTACTCAATGAAGATTAAGATTTATAGCTGGAACTAATAAACTTATGCATTTAGAATCCACATTCTGCCTCTTTATACTATTCAAACTAAGATCCTGAAATTAAAAAAAAAAAAAACTCTTAAAAATTTAATTAAAGATATATTTTAGAACTTAGCACCAGATCAATACAGTTGTTAGCCTAAATTCAAAACCTTAGAGTTTTTTTTTTTTAACTTTAAGCTCTTAGCTTGAATAATAGAATGAAATATAAGGTGATTGAAAGATAAATGCAATAGTTCCAGTTGACTCCTAATCCTCAGTGATCAGGAGGGAAAAATCAGAAACTAGCAGCCTGGTGCCACATTATAGAATTACATTATTACATCTTCATTGATTACTCAAGCTCACAATGGACTGCTCTGAAAAAAAAATCATCAAATATAAAATATTAAAAATTTGATTTGATAAAAAGTTGAACAGCAAAAGACATTGTTTCCTAACATATGTTAGGTAATAGAAAAAAAACACAGAGATCATCAGAAAAAAATTGACATATGCTTTATTGATTATAAAAAAGCGTTTAATTCAGTTGATGTGAATAAAATATGATATGTTCTCAGAATAGACTAAAACAATTCAACATTGGTTCCACAGCATAAAAAGAATTCAATAAACTGCATATTATCTTCCTACTTATTTAACTTTTACAAAATAGAAAAAAGCAAACGTGAATTTGAAATTTATTGAATAAAGCTATCAAATAAACTTTAATGTCCTATTGATTATAGCCAAAATGAAAAACATCAAAAAATATTTATTAGGAAACTTAAGAAAAAGAATGAAAAAACTGGAACATAGTATGGAGAAGAAGTATGTATATAAACAAATATTGTAATAAAACAGACTTCACTTGATTTTAATGGTAATGATATAGAAATAATTTATAATTTTCATGGATATCTGATTTAAGATCAGCTGTATGTGAATAAAAGTTATAATTGAAGCTTAGGTATTACAATTGAATCCTGATATAATTGTGTATTGGAAAAGAATTTATCAATTTTATAGTTTAACAAAAACAAAATTTTGGAATTACCAGACAAATTATTATAGGTCTTAATACTGTAATCCTAGATATCACAACTTTTGAAGATAGTACAAATAAATAAATACATAAAAATCAGATTTATTTAATAAGAATCAGTCCAACAAAGGAAAAGAATATTTGGGGATTTAAAACTTGTAGCATATATACTGTGCCCTTTTGTATGGGTCACCATTTAATTTTTGTGCTAATCTATTAAAAATTTTAAATTTAAGATATATTTGAATATGTGATGTTAATTTTGCTTATGGTAATATTTCAAAAGGTTTAATTAAAGCAATCTATGAGTATTTGATATGTAAAATTGTGCTGATATTGAGAGAGACATTTTAAATGATGATGATTATAATATATAGTTGGGAAAAATGGCCATAATCAATACTGCATTAATATATTTAATAAGTAGGTATTTAAAACTAAAAAGTGTTTAAAAGACAAGTTAAAATTAAATGCATATATTTATTGTTGATAAAATAATGTTATAAAAGAATATAAATATTTTAATTATTATAAGTACTTAAATAGAAGATTAATATTTGATTTTAATAATATCGAATTATTAATTTAAAATCTGTTATAATATCTTATTTATTTTAAAAAAAATGTTTATTTTAAAAAATGCAATTGTTAGTTATTTTTAGATTATGAGAAGCGTTTCTTTTATTGTAAAAAAAAACAGATGTTAGTTAAATACGCACACACATGCTTGGAAGTTATCTAATAAAGTTGCACAACTATTTTAAAAATCATGTTATAAAATTTATAAATAATACGTGAGCTATCACGAGATAAAAATAAAGATAAATCAATGTAGAATATTAAATCTGATTTTTTAAAAGTATTGCTTTAAAAATATAACGTATAAAAAAGACTTAGTGTATTTTAAATAATCTTATAAAAGTTAAAATTAAAATCAAGTAAGTAAGAATATTTTAAAAAAATGTTTAGTGGATTTAAATAAACGATAAGGATTATTTTAAAATTTAATAATGTAATAAATATTAAATATTAAATAAGTCATTATTTATTTTTAATTTTGTGTTGTTGGTAAATATGTAAATAAGCCAGCAAGTTGATTGTTTAAATGTACCAATCAAATGAGAAGTTTCTTCCGGTATAAAAGCTCAGTTCAATTGTTAGGAGAGGACTCTGTGATTGATTTTTCAAGTTAATTGTGTTATTAAAAATAGCTACGTAAATTTTGTAGACGCTTTTAAAATCATTTTTCAAAATTATAAGAGTGTCTTGTAAATAAGTTATAAAAGTTTTAAATGATAGACATGCAGTGTTAACTTAATTTTTTCCCTATCGGTCGTCTCTATTGAGCTCAATTTACAAGCAAATAGTCATGGGAACATCATATATAGTGAAAATATATCGGAAACTTTATACTAGAAGTATGACAAACGCTGGATTAGTTCGGAAAATTACGAGATGGAGAAAAGTAATATTTTGGACAGTATATAATTTTAAAAGCTAATTACTATTGACTATTAGAAAATAGATATTTTAAAGAATAAAATACTTCTTTATGAAGAAAGTATTTTTGCAAGCTATAAATTTAAATGTATATCTTAAGTAAAGATATTAGAAATAAAAGTAGTTTTATAAATACTTGCCTTGTTAAGTCTTTATGTTTAAAAGACTGAATGTTGATAATTTTAAAAGGCAAATAAATTGAAAATATAGTTAGCTAAAAGTCTTAATATAATAAAAATTATTATATTGAAATAATTTAAACGCTGGTCGTTTATAGATAAAGAAGCTTATTCTTACCTGGATATTTTGTTATGGAATGCGTAAATAATATGTGGACGTCCCAATCAATTTAAAATAATTAAATGATAATTTTTCATAAACTATAGACTAATTTAAAATAATAACTTTGAATAATATTCTAGAAAGAACTAAAACAGGATCCTATAAACTATTTTAATTTTATTTTATTTCTTATGGAAGAATTAACTTTTATTTTATTTTAAAAGAACGGTTTTCATTTTTCATAAACTTTTAAAAAACACGTGATGGACCGGAAACAGGAAATGGTGTTCTAGTGAATGTGTGCCTAGGATTAAAGAACTTTATGGTGAAAAGGAGACATCGCTGGAGTTATGTAATATGAATTCTGTTTTATTTATCTAACATAAAATTTAAATATTATTAATCTATTAAAAATAAGATAGGTACATTTCTTAAAATAATAACTAAAAATAATATAATAATTAATTGCATAAGTTTATTTTATAATTAATATAACACGGAATATGTTAAAGAATGATCGTGAGTGTAAATGTGAATTATTTTTATGAAGCTGTAATTCCGAAGAATATTGGAAGATGGACTGTACATTAAATCATTATTGATGGTAAAAATTGTATAATAATAATAATTTTGATGTATTTAATATGTTTTCTTTAGATCAACCAAATGATATGTTATTGTTGAATGGATGTATGAATATTTTAAAAATACACACACATTATATTGGCAGTAACAGTTTTATTTAAATATGCATAATTTGAATTTATGATATAAATATGATACAACATTACATAAGAAGCTTAGAAATAATTATATGATTCTTTCGTAAATAAATTTTGATTTTTATTTTTATTATTATTATGTTGGAGTATTAGAATTATATTTATTATTCATACAAGTAATTATTTTATTTCAAGTTAGGAAGAGATCTCAAAGTCTATATTTTATTTTTATTTTATTGGATAAATTAAGTTAAGTTTTATGTAGAAGTTTATGTTTGAATTAAAGGTTTACTGAATATAGATGACGTAGTATAAATAGTTTGGATAATTAGTATTTATTTAAAGTTGAAGGTTGTTTTCCCGGAATTTTAAATAAGTTTTAGAGGATGTTTTGTAGATAAAAGTTTATTAAGAAGGAGTAGAATAACACATAAAGTAAAGTAATAATTTCACATAGAAAAGAATCATAGAATTTATCTAATATAATGCTTTATGAATTTGAAATTGATGAATAATTTAATTATTATTTTAACAGTACATATATGTAATGCATATTTGATAAAACATGTAGCATGAATTGCATTAAATGAAATATAAAATTATAATCAGTTATTTGTTATTACATTATAAAGATACATTAGTTTTATATTATGCTATTAGAGTAATGCTGATATTAAAGTGAACACATACTAGTACATGATGAAATGAATAACAGTAATACTTAAGTGATGTAGCAATTTAATTAGCAAAGTTTAATTGTTTACATATGCTACATAAATATTGTTTACATAAATTTTTCTATGTAATAATTGAGGTTTACTGATGCTTGTTTAAAGTCTAAGTTTTGGAAACATACTTCAGTGTTATTAGTACAGCATTTTAAAGAATGTATAATTACTTATTGGGAGTATGAGCTAATAACAGTGTAAACATCTTGTATTATTATTTTCTTATTTTTATTTTCTTTTGTTTTCCTAATTTGAACTGTAAATATTGTAAACAAATTCTTAATCGAAGTTAATGTAAATAAATTTGTTAAATTTGTTTTAAAAGTGTGTCGAGTTCATTATTTTACACCACAGCATTTGACAACAGATAATTTGAATAAACATAATATTTGCACAATATGAATTATTATTATTATTTAGAAATAAACACAATATTTTCTTGATATCATTTTATAAGAATTGATTGACATTAACATATAATATTATTATGGTCATAAGGTAATTGTAATGCACATTATAAGAGTACAATATTATTTATTGCCACAGATTATTAAGTTATAAGATTTTGATTTATTCCAAAATTAAGATACTATATGAAAATAAAAGATATACATATTATTATTTATTTGATGATTGATGATATAACAGAAATAAATAAGCTTAAGTTATACTCTAAGATTAGTATTGAGTATTATTATTATTAGAATAAGTTAGGTGTATTTAGGTTTGATATAAAATCCCTTATCATACTTATTTACATGAGTTATCATTACTTTAAGATAATTAGAAGAACCTGAGATTATTTAATTATATTTTAAAAATTAAAAGTTAAGATTTATTTTTTATTATTATTAAAGATAATTTATTTTATTTAAAAGCCATAAGAATGCTGTAGATGTAGTAGTAAGTTAATAAGGAGGTAATAGTATTCTTATGCCATTGAGACAATGTCTTGGGAGATATTGACTCAATGTAAATCTACTTATTGCTTTGTAACTTTACTTCACAGTCTCATGATTTTGAATAAATACTTATTTAATTAGTACATACTATAGAAATATATTGATTTTGATAATTGATAATAAATTTAATTAGAATATGATAATATAAAAGTATATTAAAGATAGATATGCAAATTTTAATTAAGCATAATAATTTAATTGAGCTAGTTGTATTTCAAACTATATTATACATCGAGAAGTAAGGGTACAAAGGGTAAGAAGGATTTTGGCGCCGGCAACGTGGTGGGCCATTGATATGTTAGAGTTACAATTTTATCGGCCCGATAGATGGAAAAGAAAGATTTTAGCGACTAATCATTTTAGGCTTAGATATTTAATTAAGAATTAGGATACATAATTTTAGGAATAATATATATGTTAGTAGAGTAAAATGATAGGTATAATCTGTTGGTAAAAATAGTGTATATGTTAAAATGTATAATTTAGGAGTTAGTAATTAGTATATTTATTAAATATAAATAGTTTAGTATTTTATAACAATATTTATAATTGATTAGATGTTGATTGTAAAATTAGAATAAAAATCTTATTAGTAAAGTTATTATATTTTCATGTGGTATCTATAATATGATTATTTAAAAATTAAGTACTGTGTTAATTTTAAATTAATAAGTAGATAAATAGGTAAATTATGGAAATGTGGCAAATAATTATTTTATAATATGACCATATCAATTCTTAAAATATTTTAGATGAATACTTAATATCATATATTATGTGCAAATTGTCTGTGGATCATGGGTGTGAAAATAAATGATGTGACACAATTTTGTTACTGGAAGTTATATAGTTATTTAATGATCAATAGTGTAGAGTTTTCAAAGATACTATTTTATGATTAATTGTAGAAGTGAATTGAGTGGAGATGGGAAGGTTGATAGGGAATTATTTTGAAAAATATTGATAATAAATACTGCGTAATAATAGAATTGAATTTTAAAAATAAAAATGAGTAATTGGGATAAAGATCTAGAAGTTGAAATGTCCAATTTTGTTGTTGAGGATAATAGTTGTGTGGAGAGCAAAGAAATAGAGCAATTAGCAAATTCAGAAACAGTAGTAGAAAATACTCAAAGTATGGATAGTGAAATAGAGGAGGAAGAAGAGATAATTTTTAAAACAGCAGACAAAGAATTAGTAAAAACTAAGAAAGGAGTAGATAACTTTTCAATAGCTGATGTTATGAAACATATAGAATTAATGAGTCAAGGTCTTATGAATTCAATGAAAGATATGAATATAAATACGAATATTAAATTAGATTCTTTAAAAGAAGAAATAAAAGCAGAAATGAAAGAGGAGAGTAATAAAAATAGTCTTAAATTAGATTCTTTAAAAGAAGAAATGAAAGAGGAGAATAAGTCTTTAAAAGAAGAAATGAAAGAAATGAAAGAGGAGAGTAATAAAAATAGTCTTAAATTAGATATCTTTAAAAGAAGAAATGGAAAGAGGA